>OY776297.1:33596613-34196613 GCA_963675345.1 Trididemnum clinides
ACGTTTTCCAACGATATTATACATGCTTGGTTGGTTTTGACATTGAAACTGGTTCATTTAATACACTCATTCGCATAATCAGCATTGAGTATTACCATTAGAATAGTTTGTTCAAAACCTTGATCACATTGATATTGTGGTTCGATAGTGATTTGCAGTGATTTCGATTACTTTTGTACATATTTGTAGGTTTGATAACAAATACCACACAATTACAGTAATACCCAAGTTGAGGTTTCATCAATGAGTTTGTTGCATTTAGCGATGTGGTTGAGCACATGACACATACAATTACAATTGATCATTGATGATGAAATACACATAAATGCAGTAATGCACAATTTTATTTAAGTTTTAACATTGAAATAAGTCTATTTGCTCCATTTCGCAAAATACACTCATTTGCGATATCATCATTGTGTTATAGTTGTACAAATGTCGAGTCAAGACCTGAATTATTGATATTATGGTCAAATCGTGATTTGAAGTGATTTGGATTGTTACTGGGCATAGCTGTAGTATAAATAGTGAAAATCACTCAATTTCAGTAATACACAGTTTTGATTTTTCTCATTGGGATTGTTACGATTAGTGATCTGGTTGAACATTTGAAACATACAATAATCCAACAACTGACATTTAAATAGATTGTAACATTTCACATTGGAATAGGTTTACATAATACACTCATTTGCTAAATCATCATTGTGTTCTACATGTACATTTGTCAGGTCAAAACCTTGATATCTGACAATATGGTTAAACAGTGATTTAAATGAATTTCGATTGTTATTGTGCATATTTGTAAAATTTGACAGTAAAAGTCACACATTAACAGCAATGCACAGTTGCAGGTCTCATCATTGAGTTTGTTATGTTTAGTGTTTCGATAGAATGTTTCAAATATATAATTGGAGTCCAACAACGAAATGTAGATTTAGCATCACTTTTGTATTGGTTTGGTTAGGTTTGATATTTAAAGATCTTTGCCGATTACATTACTTGCATAGCAATCAGTGAGTTGTGCTTCTAAAATACTCTGGTCAAGACTTTAATCGTTTTATGATTGAATAATGATATTGATTGGTGTTTTATCTAGTTGTAAGTTTGATGATAAACGTCACACGTTTACACTGACATACAGTTTCAAGTCTCATCATTGAGTTTGTTATGTTTAGTGATCTAGTTGAGCGTTTCAAACATGTAATTATGATTGAATACTTACACTAATTTTGGTTTATTCAATGCGCAAGATCATTTTTTAAATGATACAATTACAAAGGTCTGGTCAAGTACACAGTTTTAGTACTGATAAGTCAATTTGTGATGTTTATTGATTAGGTTGATCGTTTGACACAAATGAATTGCAACACCAAACCGAAACGTTTTCCAACGATATTATACATGCTTGGTTGGTTTTGACATCGAAACTGGTTTATTCAATACACTCATTCGCATAATCAGCATTGAGTATTACCATTAGAATAGTTTGTTCAAAACCTTGATCACATTGATATTGTGGTTCGATAGTGATTTGCAGTGATTTCGATTACTTTTGTACATATTCGTAGGTTTGATAACAAATACCACACAATTACAGTAATACCCAAGTTGAGGTTTCATCAATGAGTTTGTTGCATTTAGCGATGTGGTTGAGCACATGACACATACAATTACAATTGATCATTGATGATGAAATACACATAAATGCAGTAATGCACAATTTTATTTAAGTTTTAACATTGAAATAAGTCTATTTGCTCCATTTCGCAAAATACACTCATTTGCGATATCATCATTGTGTTATAGTTGTACAAATGTCGAGTCAAGACCTGAATTATTGATATTATGGTCAAATCGTGATTTGAAGTGATTTGGATTGTTACTGGGCATAGCTGTAGTATAAATAGTGAAAATCACTCAATTTCAGTAATACACAGTTTTGATTTTTCTCATTGGGATTGTTACGATTAGTGATCTGGTTGAACATTTGAAACATACAATAATCCAACAACTGACATTTAAATAGATTGTAACATTTCACATTGGAATTGGTTTACATAATACACTCATTTGCTAAATCATCATTGTGTTCTACATGTACATTTGTCAGGTCAAAACCTTGATATCTGACAATATGGTTAAACAGTGATTTAAATGAATTTCGATTGTTATTGTGCATATTTGTAAAATTTGACAGTAAAAGTCACACATTAACAGCAATGCACAGTTGCAGGTCTCATCATTGAGTTTGTTATGTTTAGTGTTTCGATAGAATGTTTCAAATATATAATTGGAGTCCAACAACGAAATGTAGATTTAGCATCACTTTTGTATTGGTTTGGTTAGTTTTGATATTTAAAGATCTTTGCCGATTACATTACTTGCATAGCAATCAGTGAGTTGTGCTTCTAAAATACTCTGGTCAAGACTTTAATCGTTTTATGATTGAATAATGATATTGATTGGTGTTTTATCTAGTTGTAAGTTTGATTATAAACGTCACACGTTTACACTGACATACAGTTTCAAGTCTCATCATTGAGTTTGTTATGTTTAGTGATCTAGTTGAGCGTTTCAAACATGTAATTATGATTGAATACTTACACTAATTTTGGTTTATTCAATGCGCAAGATCATTTTTTAAATGATACAATCACAAAAGTCTGGTCAAGTACACAGTTTTAGTACTGATAAGTCAATTTGTGATGTTTATTGATTAGGTTGATCGTTTGACACAAATGAATTGCAACACCAAACCGAAACGTTTTCCAACGATATTATACATGCTTGGTTGGTTTTGACATCGAAACTGGTTTATTCAATACACTCATTCGCATAATCAGCATTGAGTATTACCATTAGAATAGTTTGTTCAAAACCTTGATCACATTGATATTGTGGTTCGATAGTGATTTGCAGTGATTTCGATTACTTTTGTACATATTTGTAGGTTTGATAACAAATACCACACAATTACAGTAATACCCAAGTTGAGGTTTCATCAATGAGTTTGTTGCATTTAGCGATGTGGTTGAGCACATGACACATACAGTTACAGTTGATCATTGATGATGAAATACACATAAATGCAGTACACACAATTTTATTTAAGTTTTAACATTGAAATAAGTCTATTTGCTCCATTTCGCAAATACACTCATTTGCGATATCATCATTGTGTTATAGTTGTACAAATGTCGAGTCAAGACCTGAATTATTGATATTATGGTCAAATCGTGATTTGAAGTGATTTGGATTGTTACTGGGCATAGTTGTAGTATAAATAGTGAAAATCGCTCAATTTCAGTAATACACAGTTTTGATTTTTCTCATTGGGATTGTTACGATTAGTGATCTGGTTGAACATTTGAAACATACAATAATCCAACAACTGACATTTAAATAGATTGTAACATTTCACATTGGAATTGGTTTACATAATACACTCATTTGCTAAATCATCATTGTGTTCTACATGTACATTTGTCAGGTCAAAACCTTGATATCTGACAATATGGTTAAACAGTGATTTAAATGAATTTCGATTGTTATTGTGCATATTTGTAAAATTTGATACTAAGATTCACACATTTACTGCACTGCACAGTTGCAGGTCTCATCATTGAGTTTGTTATGTTTAGTGTTTCGATAGAATGTTTCAAACATATAATTGCAGTCCAACAACATAATGAAGTGTTTAGCATCACTTTTGTATTGGTTTGGTTAGTTTTGATATTTAAAAATTTTTGCCAATCACATTATTTGCAAAACAATCATTGAGTTGTGCTTCTAAATACTCTGGTCAAGACTTTAACCGTTTTATGATTGAATAATGATATTGATTGGTGTTTTATCTAGTTTTAAATTTGTTAGTAAACGTCACACGTTTACACTGATATAGAGTTTTAAGTCTCATCATTGAGTTTGTTATGTTTAGTGATCTAGTTGAGCGTTTCAAACATGTAATTATGATTGAATACTTACACTAATTTTGGTTTATTCAATGCGCAAGATCATTTTTTAAATGATACAATCACAAAAGTCTGGTCAAGTACACAGTTTTAGTACTGATAAGTCAATTTGTGATGTTTATTGATTAGGTTGATCGTTTGACACAAATGAATTGCAACACCAAACCGAAACGTTTTCCAACGATATTATACATGCTTGGTTGGTTTTGACATTGAAACTGGTTCATTTAATACACTCATTCGCATAATCAGCATTGAGTATTACCATTAGAATAGTTTGTTCAAAACCTTGATCACATTGATATTGTGGTTCGATAGTGATTTGCAGTGATTTCGATTACTTTTGTACATATTTGAAGGTTTGATAACAAATACCACACAATTACAGTAATACCCAAGTTGAGGTTTCATCAATGAGTTTGTTGCATTTAGCGATGTGGTTGAGCACATGACACATACAATTACAATTGATCATTGATGATGAAATACACATAAATGCAGTAATGCACAATTTTATTTAAGTTTTAACATTGAAATAAGTCTATTTGCTCCATTTCGCAAAATACACTCATTTGCGATATCATCATTGTGTTATAGTTGTACAAATGTCGAGTCAAGACCTGAATTATTGATATTATGGTCAAATCGTGATTTGAAGTGATTTGGATTGTTACTGGGCATAGCTGTAGTATAAATAGTGAAAATCGCTCAATTTCAGTAATACACAGTTTTGATTTTTCTCATTGGGATTGTTACGATTAGTGATCTGGTTGAACATTTGAAACATACAATAATCCAACAACTGACATTTAAATAGATTGTAACATTTCACATTGGAATAGGTTTACATAATACACTCATTTGCTAAATCATCATTGTGTTCTACATGTACATTTGTCAGGTCAAAACCTTGATATCTGACAATATGGTTAAACAGTGATTTAAATGAATTTCGATTGTTATTGTGCATATTTGTAAAATTTGACAGTAAAAGTCACACATTAACAGCAATGCACAGTTGCAGGTCTCATCATTGAGTTTGTTATGTTTAGTGTTTCGATAGAATGTTTCAAATATATAATTGGAGTCCAACAACGAAATGTAGATTTAGCATCACTTTTGTATTGGTTTGGTTAGGTTTGATATTTAAAGATCTTTGCCGATTACATTACTTGCATAGCAATCAGTGAGTTGTGCTTCTAAAATACTCTGGTCAAGACTTTAATCGTTTTATGATTGAATAATGATATTGATTGGTGTTTTATCTAGTTGTAAGTTTGATGATAAACGTCACACGTTTACACTGACATACAGTTTCAAGTCTCATCATTGAGTTTGTTATGTTTAGTGATCTAGTTGAGCGTTTCAAACATGTAATTATGATTGAATACTTACACTAATTTTGGTTTATTCAATGCGCAAGATCATTTTTTAAATGATACAATTACAAAGGTCTGGTCAAGTACACAGTTTTAGTACTGATAAGTCAATTTGTGATGTTTATTGATTAGGTTGATCGTTTGACACAAATGAATTGCAACACCAAACCGAAACGTTTTCCAACGATATTATACATGCTTGGTTGGTTTTGACATCGAAACTGGTTTATTCAATACACTCATTCGCATAATCAGCATTGAGTATTACCATTAGAATAGTTTGTTCAAAACCTTGATCACATTGATATTGTGGTTCGATAGTGATTTGCAGTGATTTCGATTACTTTTGTACATATTCGTAGGTTTGATAACAAATACCACACAATTACAGTAATACCCAAGTTGAGGTTTCATCAATGAGTTTGTTGCATTTAGCGATGTGGTTGAGCACATGACACATACAATTACAATTGATCATTGATGATGAAATACACATAAATGCAGTAATGCACAATTTTATTTAAGTTTTAACATTGAAATAAGTCTATTTGCTCCATTTCGCAAAATACACTCATTTGCGATATCATCATTGTGTTATAGTTGTACAAATGTCGAGTCAAGACCTGAATTATTGATATTATGGTCAAATCGTGATTTGAAGTGATTTGGATTGTTACTGGGCATAGCTGTAGTATAAATAGTGAAAATCACTCAATTTCAGTAATACACAGTTTTGATTTTTCTCATTGGGATTGTTACGATTAGTGATCTGGTTGAACATTTGAAACATACAATAATCCAACAACTGACATTTAAATAGATTGTAACATTTCACATTGGAATTGGTTTACATAATACACTCATTTGCTAAATCATCATTGTGTTCTACATGTACATTTGTCAGGTCAAAACCTTGATATCTGACAATATGGTTAAACAGTGATTTAAATGAATTTCGATTGTTATTGTGCATATTTGTAAAATTTGACAGTAAAAGTCACACATTAACAGCAATGCACAGTTGCAGGTCTCATCATTGAGTTTGTTATGTTTAGTGTTTCGATAGAATGTTTCAAATATATAATTGGAGTCCAACAACGAAATGTAGATTTAGCATCACTTTTGTATTGGTTTGGTTAGTTTTGATATTTAAAGATCTTTGCCGATTACATTACTTGCATAGCAATCAGTGAGTTGTGCTTCTAAAATACTCTGGTCAAGACTTTAATCGTTTTATGATTGAATAATGATATTGATTGGTGTTTTATCTAGTTGTAAGTTTGATTATAAACGTCACACGTTTACACTGACATACAGTTTCAAGTCTCATCATTGAGTTTGTTATGTTTAGTGATCTAGTTGAGCGTTTCAAACATGTAATTATGATTGAATACTTACACTAATTTTGGTTTATTCAATGCGCAAGATCATTTTTTAAATGATACAATCACAAAAGTCTGGTCAAGTACACAGTTTTAGTACTGATAAGTCAATTTGTGATGTTTATTGATTAGGTTGATCGTTTGACACAAATGAATTGCAACACCAAACCGAAACGTTTTCCAACGATATTATACATGCTTGGTTGGTTTTGACATCGAAACTGGTTTATTCAATACACTCATTCGCATAATCAGCATTGAGTATTACCATTAGAATAGTTTGTTCAAAACCTTGATCACATTGATATTGTGGTTCGATAGTGATTTGCAGTGATTTCGATTACTTTTGTACATATTCGTAGGTTTGATAACAAATACCACACAATTACAGTAATACCCAAGTTGAGGTTTCATCAATGAGTTTGTTGCATTTAGCGATGTGGTTGAGCACATGACACATACAATTACAATTGATCATTGATGATGAAATACACATAAATGCAGTAATGCACAATTTTATTTAAGTTTTAACATTGAAATAAGTCTATTTGCTCCATTTCGCAAAATACACTCATTTGCGATATCATCATTGTGTTATAGTTGTACAAATGTCGAGTCAAGACCTGAATTATTGATATTATGGTCAAATCGTGATTTGAAATGATTTGGATTGTTACTGGGCATAGTTGTAGTATAAATAGTGAAAATCGCTCAATTTCAGTAATACACAGTTTTGATTTTTCTCATTGGGATTGTTACGATTAGTGATCTGGTTGAACATTTGAAACATACAATAATCCAACAACTGACATTTAAATAGATTGTAACATTTCACATTGGAATTGGTTTACATAATACACTCATTTGCTAAATCATCATTGTGTTCTACATGTACATTTGTCAGGTCAAAACCTTGATATCTGACAATATGGTTAAACAGTGATTTAAATGAATTTCGATTGTTATTGTGCATATTTGTAAAATTTGATACTAAGATTCACACATTTACTGCACTGCACAGTTGCAGGTCTCATCATTGAGTTTGTTATGTTTAGTGTTTCGATAGAATGTTTCAAACATATAATTGCAGTCCAACAACATAATGAAGTGTTTAGCATCACTTTTGTATTGGTTTGGTTAGTTTTGATATTTAAAGATCTTTGCCAATCACATTATTTGCAAAACAATCAGTGAGTTGTGCTTCTAAAATACTCTGGTCAAGACTTTAACCGTTTTATGATTGAACAATGATATTGATTGGTGTTTTATCTAGTTTTAAATTTGTTAGTAAACGTCACACGTTTACACTGATATAGAGTTTCAAGTCTCATCATTGAGTTTGTTATGTTTAGTGATCTAGTTGAGCGTTTCAAACATGTAATTATGATTGAATACTTACACTAATATTGGTTTATTCAATGCGCAAGATCATTTTTTAAATGATACAATCACAAAAGTCTGGTCAAGTACACAGTTTTAGTACTGATAAGTCAATTTGTGATGTTTATTGATTAGGTTGATCGTTTGACACAAATGAATTGCAACACCAAACCGAAACGTTTTCCAACGATATTATACATGCTTGGTTGGTTTTGACATTGAAACTGGTTCATTTAATACACTCATTCGCATAATCAGCATTGAGTATTACCATTAGAATAGTTTGTTCAAAACCTTGATCACATTGATATTGTGGTTCGATAGTGATTTGCAGTGATTTCGATTACTTTTGTACATATTTGTAGGTTTGATAACAAATACCACACAATTACAGTAATACCCAAGTTGAGGTTTCATCAATGAGTTTGTTGCATTTAGCGATGTGGTTGAGCACATGACACATACAATTACAATTGATCATTGATGATGAAATACACATAAATGCAGTAATGCACAATTTTATTTAAGTTTTAACATTGAAATAAGTCTATTTGCTCCATTTCGCAAAATACACTCATTTGCGATATCATCATTGTGTTATAGTTGTACAAATGTCGAGTCAAGACCTGAATTATTGATATTATGGTCAAATCGTGATTTGAAGTGATTTGGATTGTTACTGGGCATAGCTGTAGTATAAATAGTGAAAATCACTCAATTTCAGTAATACACAGTTTTGATTTTTCTCATTGGGATTGTTACGATTAGTGATCTGGTTGAACATTTGAAACATACAATAATCCAACAACTGACATTTAAATAGATTGTAACATTTCACATTGGAATAGGTTTACATAATACACTCATTTGCTAAATCATCATTGTGTTCTACATGTACATTTGTCAGGTCAAAACCTTGATATCTGACAATATGGTTAAACAGTGATTTAAATGAATTTCGATTGTTATTGTGCATATTTGTAAAATTTGACAGTAAAAGTCACACATTAACAGCAATGCACAGTTGCAGGTCTCATCATTGAGTTTGTTATGTTTAGTGTTTCGATAGAATGTTTCAAATATATAATTGGAGTCCAACAACGAAATGTAGATTTAGCATCACTTTTGTATTGGTTTGGTTAGGTTTGATATTTAAAGATCTTTGCCGATTACATTACTTGCATAGCAATCATTGAGTTGTGCTTCTAAAATACTCTGGTCAAGACTTTAATCGTTTTATGATTGAATAATGATATTGATTGGTGTTTTATCTAGTTGTAAGTTTGATGATAAACGTCACACGTTTACACTGACATACAGTTTCAAGTCTCATCATTGAGTTTGTTATGTTTAGTGATCTAGTTGAGCGTTTCAAACATGTAATTATGATTGAATACTTACACTAATTTTGGTTTATTCAATGCGCAAGATCATTTTTTAAATGATACAATTACAAAGGTCTGGTCAAGTACACAGTTTTAGTACTGATAAGTCAATTTGTGATGTTTATTGATTAGGTTGATCGTTTGACACAAATGAATTGCAACACCAAACCGAAACGTTTTCCAACGATATTATACATGCTTGGTTGGTTTTGACATCGAAACTGGTTTATTCAATACACTCATTCGCATAATCAGCATTGAGTATTACCATTAGAATAGTTTGTTCAAAACCTTGATCACATTGATATTGTGGTTCGATAGTGATTTGCAGTGATTTCGATTACTTTTGTACATATTCGTAGGTTTGATAACAAATACCACACAATTACAGTAATACCCAAGTTGAGGTTTCATCAATGAGTTTGTTGCATTTAGCGATGTGGTTGAGCACATGACACATACAATTACAATTGATCATTGATGATGAAATACACATAAATGCAGTAATGCACAATTTTATTTAAGTTTTAACATTGAAATAAGTCTATTTGCTCCATTTCGCAAAATACACTCATTTGCGATATCATCATTGTGTTATAGTTGTACAAATGTCGAGTCAAGACCTGAATTATTGATATTATGGTCAAATCGTGATTTGAAGTGATTTGGATTGTTACTGGGCATAGCTGTAGTATAAATAGTGAAAATCACTCAATTTCAGTAATACACAGTTTTGATTTTTCTCATTGGGATTGTTACGATTAGTGATCTGGTTGAACATTTGAAACATACAATAATCCAACAACTGACATTTAAATAGATTGTAACATTTCACATTGGAATTGGTTTACATAATACACTCATTTGCTAAATCATCATTGTGTTCTACATGTACATTTGTCAGGTCAAAACCTTGATATCTGACAATATGGTTAAACAGTGATTTAAATGAATTTTGATTGTTATTGTGCATATTTGTAAAATTTGACAGTAAAAGTCACACATTAACAGCAATGCACAGTTGCAGGTCTCATCATTGAGTTTGTTATGTTTAGTGTTTCGATAGAATGTTTCAAATATATAATTGGAGTCCAACAACGAAATGTAGATTTAGCATCACTTTTGTATTGGTTTGGTTAGTTTTGATATTTAAAGATCTTTGCCGATTACATTACTTGCATAGCAATCAGTGAGTTGTGCTTCTAAAATACTCTGGTCAAGACTTTAATCGTTTTATGATTGAATAATGATATTGATTGGTGTTTTATCTAGTTGTAAGTTTGATTATAAACGTCACACGTTTACACTGACATACAGTTTCAAGTCTCATCATTGAGTTTGTTATGTTTAGTGATCTAGTTGAGCGTTTCAAACATGTAATTATGATTGAATACTTACACTAATTTTGGTTTATTCAATGCGCAAGATCATTTTTTAAATGATACAATCACAAAAGTCTGGTCAAGTACACAGTTTTAGTACTGATAAGTCAATTTGTGATGTTTATTGATTAGGTTGATCGTTTGACACAAATGAATTGCAACACCAAACCGAAACGTTTTCCAACGATATTATACATGCTTGGTTGGTTTTGACATCGAAACTGGTTTATTCAATACACTCATTCGCATAATCAGCATTGAGTATTACCATTAGAATAGTTTGTTCAAAACCTTGATCACATTGATATTGTGGTTCGATAGTGATTTGCAGTGATTTCGATTACTTTTGTACATATTTGTAGGTTTGATAACAAATACCACACAATTACAGTAATACCCAAGTTGAGGTTTCATCAATGAGTTTGTTGCATTTAGCGATGTGGTTGAGCACATGACACATACAGTTACAGTTGATCATTGATGATGAAATACACATAAATGCAGTACACACAATTTTATTTAAGTTTTAACATTGAAATAAGTCTATTTGCTCCATTTCGCAAATACACTCATTTGCGATATCATCATTGTGTTATAGTTGTACAAATGTCGAGTCAAGACCTGAATTATTGATATTATGGTCAAATCGTGATTTGAAGTGATTTGGATTGTTACTGGGCATAGTTGTAGTATAAATAGTGAAAATCGCTCAATTTCAGTAATACACAGTTTTGATTTTTCTCATTGGGATTGTTACGATTAGTGATCTGGTTGAACATTTGAAACATACAATAATCCAACAACTGACATTTAAATAGATTGTAACATTTCACATTGGAATTGGTTTACATAATACACTCATTTGCTAAATCATCATTGTGTTCTACATGTACATTTGTCAGGTCAAAACCTTGATATCTGACAATATGGTTAAACAGTGATTTAAATGAATTTCGATTGTTATTGTGCATATTTGTAAAATTTGATACTAAGATTCACACATTTACTGCACTGCACAGTTGCAGGTCTCATCATTGAGTTTGTTATGTTTAGTGTTTCGATAGAATGTTTCAAACATATAATTGCAGTCCAACAACATAATGAAGTGTTTAGCATCACTTTTGTATTGGTTTGGTTAGTTTTGATATTTAAAAATTTTTGCCAATCACATTATTTGCAAAACAATCATTGAGTTGTGCTTCTAAATACTCTGGTCAAGACTTTAACCGTTTTATGATTGAATAATGATATTGATTGGTGTTTTATCTAGTTTTAAATTTGTTAGTAAACGTCACACGTTTACACTGATATAGAGTTTTAAGTCTCATCATTGAGTTTGTTATGTTTAGTGATCTAGTTGAGCGTTTCAAACATGTAATTATGATTGAATACTTACACTAATTTTGGTTTATTCAATGCGCAAGATCATTTTTTAAATGATACAATCACAAAAGTCTGGTCAAGTACACAGTTTTAGTACTGATAAGTCAATTTGTGATGTTTATTGATTAGGTTGATCGTTTGACACAAATGAATTGCAACACCAAACCGAAACGTTTTCCAACGATATTATACATGCTTGGTTGGTTTTGACATTGAAACTGGTTCATTTAATACACTCATTCGCATAATCAGCATTGAGTATTACCATTAGAATAGTTTGTTCAAAACCTTGATCACATTGATATTGTGGTTCGATAGTGATTTGCAGTGATTTCGATTACTTTTGTACATATTTGAAGGTTTGATAACAAATACCACACAATTACAGTAATACCCAAGTTGAGGTTTCATCAATGAGTTTGTTGCATTTAGCGATGTGGTTGAGCACATGACACATACAATTACAATTGATCATTGATGATGAAATACACATAAATGCAGTAATGCACAATTTTATTTAAGTTTTAACATTGAAATAAGTCTATTTGCTCCATTTCGCAAAATACACTCATTTGCGATATCATCATTGTGTTATAGTTGTACAAATGTCGAGTCAAGACCTGAATTATTGATATTATGGTCAAATCGTGATTTGAAGTGATTTGGATTGTTACTGGGCATAGCTGTAGTATAAATAGTGAAAATCGCTCAATTTCAGTAATACACAGTTTTGATTTTTCTCATTGGGATTGTTACGATTAGTGATCTGGTTGAACATTTGAAACATACAATAATCCAACAACTGACATTTAAATAGATTGTAACATTTCACATTGGAATTGGTTTACATAATACACTCATTTGCTAAATCATCATTGTGTTCTACATGTACATTTGTCAGGTCAAAACCTTGATATCTGACAATATGGTTAAACAGTGATTTAAATGAATTTCGATTGTTATTGTGCATATTTGTAAAATTTGACAGTAAAAGTCACACATTAACAGCAATGCACAGTTGCAGGTCTCATCATTGAGTTTGTTATGTTTAGTGTTTCGATAGAATGTTTCAAACATATAATTGCAGTCCAACAACGAAATGTAGATTTAGCATCACTTTTGTATTGGTTTGGTTAGTTTTGATATTTAAAGATCTTTGCCGATTACATTATTTGCATAGCAATCATTGAGTTGTGCTTCTAAAATACTCTGGTCAAGACTTTAATCATTTTATGATTGAATAATGATATTGATTGGTGCTTTATCTAGTTGTAAGTTTGATGATAAACGTCACACGTTTACACTGATATAGAGTTTCAAGTCTCATCATTGAGTTTGTTATGTTTAGTGATCTAGTTGAGCGTTTCAAACATGTAATTATGATTGAATACTTACACTAATTTTGGTTTATTCAATGCGCAAGATCATTTTTTAAATGATACAATCACAAAAGTCTGGTCAAGTACACAGTTTTAGTACTGATAAGTCAATTTGTGATGTTTATTGATTAGGTTGATCGTTTGACACAAATGAATTGCAACACCAAACCGAAACGTTTTCCAACGATATTATACATGCTTGGTTGGTTTTGACATCGAAACTGGTTTATTCAATACACTCATTCGCAAAATCAGCATTGAGTATTACCATTAGAATAGTTTGTTCAAAACCTTGATCACATTGATATTGTGGTTCGATAGTGATTTGCAGTGATTTCGATTACTTTTGTACATATTTGTAGGTTTGATAACAAATACCACACAAATACAGTAATACCCAAGTTGAGGTTTCATCAATGAGTTTGTTGCATTTAGCGATGTGGTTGAGCACATGACACATACAATTACAATTGATCATTGATGATGAAATACACATAAATGCAGTAATGCACAGTTTTTTGTAAGTTTTAACATTGAAATAAGTCTATTTGCTCCAATTCGCAAAATACACTCATTTGCGATATCATCATTGTGTTATAGTTGTACAAATGTCGAGTCAAGACCTGAATTATTGATATTATGGTCAAATCGTGATTTGAAGTGATTTGGATTGTTACTGGGCATAGTTGTAGTATAAATAGTGAAAATCGCTCAATTTCAGTAATACACAGTTTTGATTTTTCTCATTGGGATTGTTACGATTAGTGATCTGGTTGAACATTTGAAACATACAATAATCCAACAACTGACATTTAAATAGATTGTAACATTTCACATTGGAATTGGTTTACATAATACACTCATTTGCTAAATCAGCATTGTGTTCTACATGTACATTTGTCAGGTCAAAACCTTGATATCTGACAATATGGTTAAACAGTGATTTAAATGAATTTCGATTGTTATTGTGCATATTTGTAAACATTGATAGTAAAAGTCACACATTAACAGCAATGCACAGTTGCAGGTCTCATCATTGAGTTTGTTATGTTTAGTGTTTCGATAGAATGTTTCAAACATATAATTAAAATCCAACAACGAAATGTAGATTTAGCATCACTTTTGTATTGGTTTGGTTAGTTTTGATATTTAAAGATCTTTGTCGATTACATTATTTGCAAAGCAATCATTGAGTTGTGCTTCTAAAATACTCTGGTCAAGACTTTAATCATTTTATGATTGAATAGTGAGGTCGATTGGTGTTTTATCTAGTTGTAAGTTTGATTATAAACGTCACACGTTTACACTGACATACAGTTTCAAACCTCATCATTGAGTTTGTTATGTTTAGTGATCTAGTTGAGCGTTTCAAACATGTAATTATGATTGAACATTGACATTAAAACTGGTTTATTCAATGCATTCATGCGCAAGATCATTCTTGGGTTATGCATTCACAGAAGTTTGGTCGAAACGCTTGGTTCGGACGCTGATAAAAACATGTTACATTTGTTAACGGAATTTGTAATGTATTGATTAGGTTGATCGTTTGACACAAACGAAGTGCAACACTATACTGAAGCGTTTGGGAACAATATTATAGATTCTTGGTTGGTTTTGACATCGAAACTGGTTTATTCAATACACTCATTCGCAAAATCAGCATTGAGTATTACCATTAGAATAGTTTGTTCAAAACCTTGATCACATTGATATTGTGGTTCGATAGTGATTTGCAGTGATTTCGATTACTTTTGTACATATTTGAAGGTTTGATAACAAATACCACACAATTACAGTAATACCCAAGTTGAGGTTTCATCAATGAGTTTGTTGCATTTAGCGATGTGGTTGAGCACATGACACATACAATTACAATTGATCATTGATGATGAAATACACATAAATGCAGTAATGCACAATTTTATTTAAGTTTTAACATTGAAATAAGTCTATTTGCTCCAATTCGCAAAATACACTCATTTGCGATATCATCATTGTGTTATAGTTGTACAAATGTCGAGTCAAGACCTGAATTATTGATATTATGGTCAAATCGTGATTTGAAGTGATTTGGATTGTTACTGGCCATAGTTGTAGTATAAATAGTGAAAATCGCTCAATTTCAGTAATACACAGTTTTGATTTTTCTCATTGGGATTGTTACGATTAGTGATCTGGTTGAACATTTGAAACATACAATAATCCAACAACTGACATTTAAATAGATTGTAACATTTCACATTGGAATTGGTTTACATAATACACTCATTTGCTAAATCATCATTGTGTTCTACATGTACATTTGTCAGGTCAAAACCTTGATATCTGACAATATGGTTAAACAGTGATTTAAATGAATTTCGATTGTTATTGTGCATATTTGTAAAATTTGACAGTAAAAGTCACACATTTACAGCAATGCACAGTTGCAGGTCTCATCATTGAGTTTGTTATGTTTAGTGTTTCGATAGAATGTTTCAAACATATAATTGCAGTCCAACAACATAATGAAGTGTTTAGCATCACTTTTGTATTGGTTTGGTTAGTTTTGATATTTAGAACTTTTTGGCAATGACATTATTTGCATAGCAATCATTGAGTTGTGCTTCTAAAATACTCTGGTCAAGACTTTAATCATTTTATGATTGAATAGTGAGGTCGATTGGTGTTTTATCTAGTTGTAAGTTTGATGATAAACGTCACACGTTTACACTGACATAGAGTTTCAAGTCTCATCATTGAGTTTGTTATGTTTAGTGATCTAGTTGAGCGTTTCAAACATGTAATTATGATTGAATACTTACACTAATTTTGGTTTATTCAATGCGCAAGATCATTTTTTAAATGATACAATCACAAAAGTCTGGTCAAGTACACAGTTTTAGTACTGATAAGTCAATTTGTGATGTTTATTGATTAGGTTGATCGTTTGACACAAATGAATTGCAACACCAAACCGAAACGTTTTCCAACGATATTATACATGCTTGGTTGGTTTTGACATCGAAACTGGTTTATTCAATACACTCATTCGCAAAATCAGCATTGAGTATTACCATTAGAATAGTTTGTTCAAAACCTTGATCACATTGATATTGTGGTTCGATAGTGATTTGCAGTGATTTCGATTACTTTTGTACATATTTGTAGGTTTGATAACAAATACCACACAATTACAGTAATACCCAAGTTGAGGTTTCATCAATGAGTTTGTTGCATTTAGCGATGTGGTTGAGCACATGACACATACATTTACAATTGATCATTGATGATGAAATACACATAAATGCAGTAATGCACAGTTTTTTGTAAGTTTTAACATTGAAATCAGTCTATTTGCTCCAATTCGCAAAATACACTCATTTGCGATATCATCATTGTGTTATAGTTGTACAAATGTCGAGTCAAGACCTGAATTATTGATATTATGGTCAAATCGTGATTTGAAGTGATTTGGATTGTTACTGGGCATAGTTGTAGTATAAATAGTGAAAATCGCTCAATTTCAGTAATACACAGTTTTGATTTTTCTCATTGGGATTGTTGCGATTAGTGATCTGGTTGAACATTTGAAACATACAATAATCCAACAACTGACATTTAAATAGATTGTAACATTTCACATTGGAATTGGTTTACATAATACGCTCATTTGCTAAATCATCATTGTGTTCTACATGTACATTTGTCAGGTCAAAACCTTGATATCTGACAATATGGTTAAACAGTGATTTAAGTGAATTTCGATTGTTATTGTGCATATTTGTAAACATTGATAGTAAAAGTCACACATTAACAGCAATGCACAGTTGCAGGTCTCATCATTGAGTTTGTTATGTTTAGTGTTTCGATAGAATGTTTCAAACATATAATTAAAATCCAACAACGAAATGTAGATTTAGCATCACTTTTGTATTGGTTTGGTTAGTTTTGATATTTAAAGATCTTTGTCGATTACATTATTTGCATAGCAATCATTGAGTTGTGCTTCTAAAATACTCTGGTCAAGACTTTAATCATTTTATGATTGAATAGTGAGGTCGATTGGTGTTTTATCTAGTTGTAAGTTTGATGATAAACGTCACACATTTACACTGACATAGAGTTTCAAGTCTCATCATTGAGTTTGTTATGTTTAGTGATCTAGTTGAGCGTTTCAAACATGTAATTATGATTGAACATTGACATTAAAACTGGTTTATTCAATGCATTCATGCGCAAGATCATTCTTGGGTTATGCATTCACAGAAGTTTGGTCGAAACGCCTGGTTCAAACGCTGATAAAAACATGTTACATTTGTTAACGGAATTTGTAATGTATTGATTAGGTTGATCGTTTGACACAAACGAATTGCAACACTATACTGAAGCGTTTGGGAACAATCTTATAGATTCTTGGTTGGTTTTGACATCGAAACTGGTTTATTCAATACACTCATTCGCAAAATCAGCATTGAGTATTACCATTAGAATAGTTTGTTCAAAACCTTGATCACATTGATATTGTGGTTCGATAGTGATTTGCAGTGATTTCGATTACTTTTGTACATATTTGAAGGTTTGATAACAAATACCACACAATTACAGTAATACCCAAGTTGAGGTTTCATCAATGAGTTTGTTGCATTTAGCGATGTGGTTGAGCACATGACACATACAATTACAATTGATCATTGATGATGAAATACACATAAATGCAGTACACACAATTTTATTTAAGTTTTAACATTGAAATAAGTCTATTTGCTCCAATTCGCAAAATACACTCATTTGCGATATCATCATTGTGTTATAGTTGTACAAATGTCGAGTCAAGACCTGAATTATTGATATTATGGTCAAATCGTGATTTGAAGTGATTTGGATTGTTACTGGGCATAGTTGTAGTATAAATAGTGAAAATCGCTCAATTTCAGTAATACACAGTTTTGATTTTTCTCATTGGGATTGTTACGATTAGTGATCTGGTTGAACATTTGAAACATACAATAATCCAACAACTGACATTTAAATAGATTGTAACATTTCACATTGGAATTGGTTTACATAATACACTCATTTGCTAAATCATCATTGTGTTCTACATGTACAATTGTCAGGTCAAAACCTTGATATCTGACAATATGGTTAAACAGTGATTTAAATGAATTTCGATTATTGTGCATATTTGTAAAATTTGATAGTAAAAGTCACACAATTACAGCAATGCATAGTTGCAGGTCTCATCATTGAGTTTGTTATGTTTAGTGTTTCGATAGAATGTTTCAAACATATAATTGCAGTCCAACAACATAATGAAGTGTTTAGCATCACTTTTGTATTGGTTTGGTTAGTTTTGATATTTAAAGATCTTTGTCGATTACATTACTTGCATAGCAATCAGTGAGTTGTGCTTCTAAAATACTCTGGTTAAGACTTTAATCGTTTTATGATTGAATAATGATATTGATTGGTGTTTTATCTAGTTGTAAGTTTGATGATAAACGTCACACGTTTACACTGATATAGAGTTTTAAGTCTCATCATTGAGTTTGTTATGTTTAGTGATCTAGTTGAGCGTTTCAAACATGTATTTATGATTGAATACTTACACTAATATTGGTTTATTCAATGCGCAAGATCATTTTTTAAATGATACAATTACAAAAGTCTGGTCAAGTACACAGTTTTAGTACTGATAAGTCAATTTGTGATGTTTATTGATTAGGTTGATCGTTTGACACAAATGAATTGCAACACAAAACCGAAACGTTTTCCAACGATATTATACATGCTCTGTTGGTTTTGACATTGAAACTGGTTTATTTAATACACTCATTCGCATAATCAGCATTGAGTATTACCATTAGAATAGTTTGTTCAAAACCTTGATCACATTGATATTGTGGTTCGATAGTGATTTGCAGTGATTTCGATTACTTTTGTACATATTTGTAGGTTTGATAACAAATACCACACAATTACAGTAATACCCAAGTTGAGGTTTCATCAATGAGTTTGTTGCATTTAGCGATGTGGTTGAGCACATGACACATACAATTACAATTGATCATTGATGATGAAATACACATAAATGCAGTGAGACACAATTTTATTTAAGTTTTAACATTAAAATCAGTCTATTTGCTCCAATTCGCAAAATACACTCATTTGCGATATCATCATTGTGTTATAGTTGTACAAATGTCGAGTCAAGACCTGAATTATTGATATTATGGTCAAATCGTGATTTGAAGTGATTTGGATTGTTACTGGGCATAGTTGTAGTATAAATAGTGAAAATCGCTCAATTTCAGTAATACACAGTTTTGATTTTTCTCATTGGGATTGTTACGATTAGTGATCTGGTTGAACATTTGAAACATACAATAATCCAACAACTGACATTTAAATAGATTGTAACATTTCACATTGGAATTGGTTTACATAATACACTCATTTGCTAAATCATCATTGTGTTCTACATGTACAATTGTCAGGTCAAAACCTTGATATCTGACAATATGGTTAAACAGTGATTTAAATGAATTTCGATTGTTATTGTGCATATTTGTAAACATTGATAGTAAAAATCACACATTAACAGCAATGCACAGTTGCAGGTCTCATCATTGAGTTTGTTATGTTTAGTGTTTCGATAGAATGTTTCAAACATATAATTGCAGTCCAACAACATAATGAAGTGTTTAGCATCACTTTTGTATTGGTTTGGTTAGTTTTGATATTTAAAACTTTTTGGCAATCACATTATTTGCATAGCAATCATTGAGTTGTGCTTCTAAATACTCTGGTCAAGACTTTAATCGTTTTATGATTGAATAATGATATTGATTGGTGTTTTATCTAGTTGTAAGTTTGATTATAAACGTCACACGTTTACACTGACATACAGTTTCAAACCTCATCATTGAGTTTGTTATGTTTAGTAATCTAGTTGAGCGTTTCAAACATGTAATTATGATTGAATACTTACACTAATATTGGTTTATTCAATGCGCAAGATCATTTTTTAAATGATACAATCACAAAAGTCTGGTCAAGTACACAGTTTTAGTACTGATAAGTCAATTTGTGATGTTTATTGATTAGGTTGATCGTTTGACACAAATGAATTGCAACACCAAACCGAAACGTTTTCCAACGATATTATACATGCTCTGTTGGTTTTGACATTGAAAGTGGTTTATTCAATACACTCATTCGCATAATCAGCATTGAGTATTACCATTAGAATAGTTTGTTCAAAACCTTGATCACATTGATATTGTGGTTCGATAGTGATTTGCAGTGATTTCGATTACTTTTGTACATATTTGAAAGTTTGATAACAAATACCACACAATTACAGTAATACCCAAGTTGAGGTTTCATCAATGAGTTTGTTGCATTTAGCGATGTGGTTGAGCACATGACATATACAATTACAATTGATCATTGATGATGAAATACACATAAATGCAGTGAAACACAATTTTATTTAAGTTTTAACATTGAAATAAGTCTATTTGCTCCATTTCGCAAAATACACTCATTTGCGATATCATCATTGTGTTATAGTTGTACAAATGTCGAGTCAAGACCTGAATTATTGATATTATGGTCAAATCGTGATTTGAAGTGATTTGGATTGTTACTGGCCATAGTTGTAGTATAAATAGTGAAAATCGCTCAATTTCAGTAATACACAGTTTTGATTTTTCTCATTGGGATTGTTACGATTAGTGATCTGGTTGAACATTTGAAACATACAATAATCCAACAACTGACATTTAAATAGATTGTAACATTTCACATTGGAATTGGTTTACATAATACACTCATTTGCTAAATCATCATTGTGTTCTACATGTACATTTGTCAGGTCAAAACCTTGATATCTGACAATATGCTTAAACAGTGATTTAAATGAATTTCGATTGTTATTGTGCATATTTGTAAACATTGATAGTAAAAGTCACACATTAACAGCAATGCACAGTTGCAGGTCTCATCATTGAGTTTGTTATGTTTAGTCTTTCGATAGAATGTTTCAAACATATAATTGCAGTCCAACAACATAATGAAGTGTTTAGCATCACTTTTGTATTGGTTTGGTTAGTTTTGAGTTTTAAAACTTTTTGGCAATCACATTATTTGCATAGCAATCATTGAGTTGTGCTTCTAAAATACTCTGGTCAAGACTTTAATCATTTTATGATTGAATAATGATATTGATTGGTGTTTTATCTAGTTGTAAGTTTGATGATAAACGTCACACGTTTACACTGATATAGAGTTTTAAGTCTCATCATTGAGTTTGTTATGTTTAGTGATCTAGTTGAGCGTTTCAAACATGTAATTATGATTGAATACTTACACTAATGTTGGTTTATTCAATGCGCAAGATCATTTTTTAAATGATACAATCACAAAAGTCTGGTCAAGTACACAGTTTTAGTACTGATAAGTCAATTTGTGATGTTTATTGATTAGGTTGATCGTTTGACACAAATGAATTGCAACACCAAACCGAAACGTTTTCCAACGATATTATACATGCTTGGTTGGTTTTGACATTGAAAGTGGTTTATTCAATACACTCATTCGCAAAATCAGCATTGAGTATTACCATTAGAATAGTTTGTTCAAAACCTTGATCACATTGATATTGTGGTTCGATAGTGATTTGCAGTGATTTCGATTACTTTTGTACATATTTGAAGGTTTGATAACAAATACCACACAATTACAGTAATACCCAAGTTGAGGTTTCATCAATGAGTTTGTTGCATTTAGCGATGTGGTTGAGCACATGACACATACAATTACAATTGATCATTGATGATGAAATACACATAAATGCAGTAATGCAGAGTTTTTTGTAAGTTTTAATATTGAAATAAGTCTATTTGCTCCAATTCGCAAAATACACTCATTTGCGATATCATCATTGTGTTATAGTTGTACAAATGTCGAGTCAAGACCTTAATTATTGATATTATGGTCAAATCGTGATTTGAAGTGATTTGGATTGTTACTGGGCATAGCTGTAGTATAAATAGTGAAAATCGCTCAATTTCAGTAATACACAGTTTTGATTTTTCTCATTGGGATTGTTACGATTAGTGATCTGGTTGAACATTTGAAACATACAATAATCCAACAACTGACATTTAAATAGATTGTAACATTTCACATTGGAATTGGTTTACATAATACACTCATTTGCTAAATCATCATTGTGTTCTACATGTACATTTGTCAGGTCAAAACCTTGATATCTGACAATATGGTTAAACAGTGATTTAAATGAATTTCGATTGTTATTGTGCATATTTGTAAACATTGATAGTAAAAGTCACACATTAACAGCAATGCACAGTTGCAGGTCTCATCATTGAGTTTGTTATGTTTAGTGTTTCGATAGAATGTTTCAAACATATAATTAAAATCCAACAACGAAATGTAGATTTAGCATCACTTTTGTATTGGTTTGGTTAGTTTTGATATTTAAAGATCTTTGTCGATTACATTATTTGCATAGCAATCATTGAGTTGTGCTTCTAAAATACTCTGGTCAAGACTTTAATCATTTTATGATTGAATAGTGAGGTCGATTGGTGTTTTATCTAGTTGTAAGTTTGATTATAAACGTCACACGTTTACACTGACATACAGTTTCAAACCTCATCATTGAGTTTGTTATGTTTAGTGATGTAGTTGAGCGTTTCAAACATGTAATTATGATTGAACATTGACATTAAAACTGGTTTATTCAATGCATTCATGCGCAAGATCATTCTTGGGTTATGCATTCACAGAAGTTTGGTCGAAACGCTTGGTTCAAACGCTGATAAAAACATGTTACATTTGTTAACGGAATTTGTAATGTATTGATTAGGTTGATCGTTTGACACAAACGAATTGCAACACTATACTGAAGCGTTTGGGAACAATATTATAGATTCTTGGTTGGTTTTGACATCGAAACTGGTTTATTCAATACACTCATTCGCAAAATCAGCATTGAGTATTACCATTAGAATAGTTTGTTCAAAACCTTGATCACATTGATATTGTGGTTCGATAGTGATTTGCAGTGATTTCGATTACTTTTGTACATATTTGAAGGTTTGATAACAAATACCACACAATTACAGTAATACCCAAGTTGAGGTTTCATCAATGAGTTTGTTGCATTTAGCGATGTGGTTGAGCACATGACACATACAATTACAATTGATCATTGATGATGAAATACACATAAATGCAGTACACACAATTTTATTTAAGTTTTAACATTGAAATAAGTCTATTTGCTCCAATTCGCAAAATACACTCATTTGCGATATCATCATTGTGTTATAGTTGTACAAATGTCGAGTCAAGACCTGAATTATTGATATTATGGTCAAATCGTGATTTGAAGTGATTTGGATTGTTACTGGGCATAGTTGTAGTATAAATAGTGAAAATCGCTCAATTTCAGTAATACACAGTTTTGATTTTTCTCATTGGGATTGTTACGATTAGTGATCTGGTTGAACATTTGAAACATACAATAATCCAACAACTGACATTTAAATAGATTGTAACATTTCACATTGGAATTGGTTTACATAATACACTCATTTGCTAAATCATCATTGTGTTCTACATGTACATTTGTCAGGTCAAAACCTTGATATCTGACAATATGGTTAAACAGTGATTTAAATGAATTTCGATTGTTATTGTGCATATTTGTAAACATTGATAGTAAAAATCACACATTAACAGCAATGCACAGTTGCAGGTCTCATCATTGAGTTTGTTATGTTTAGTGTTTCGATAGAATGTTTCAAACATATAATTGCAGTCCAACAACATAATGAAGTGTTTAGCATCACTTTTGTATTGGTTTGGTTAGTTTTGATATTTAAAGATCTTTGCCAATCACATTATTTGCATAGCAATCATTGAGTTGTGCTTCTAAATACTCTGGTCAAGACTTTAATCGTTTTATGATTGAATAATGATATTGATTGGTGTTTTATCTAGTTGTAAGTTTGATGATAAACGTCACACGTTTACACTGACATACAGTTTCAAACCTCATCATTGAGTTTGTTATGTTTAGTAATCTAGTTGAGCGTTTCAAACATGTAATTATGATTGAATACTTACACTAATATTGGTTTATTCAATGCGCAAGATCATTTTTTAAATGATACAATCACAAAAGTCTGGTCAAGTACACAGTTTTAGTACTGATAAGTCAATTTGTGATGTTTATTGATTAGGTTGATCGTTTGACACAAATGAATTGCAACACCAAACCGAAACGTTTTCCAACGATATTATACATGCTCTGTTGGTTTTGACATTGAAAGTGGTTTATTTAATACACTCATTCGCAAAATCAGCATTGAGTATTACCATTAGAATAGTTTGTTCAAAACCTTGATCACATTGATATTGTGGTTCGATAGTGATTTGCAGTGATTTCGATTACTTTTGTACATATTTGAAAGTTTGATAACAAATACCACACAATTACAGTAATACCCAAGTTGAGGTTTCATCAATGAGTTTGTTGCATTTAGCGATGTGGTTGAGCACATGACATATACAATTACAATTGATCATTGATGATGAAATACACATAAATGCAGTGAAACACAATTTTATTTAAGTTTTAACATTGAAATAAGTCTATTTGCTCCATTTCGCAAAATACACTCATTTGCGATATCATCATTGTGTTATAGTTGTACAAATGTCGAGTCAAGACCTGAATTATTGATATTATGGTCAAATCGTGATTTGAAGTGATTTGGATTGTTACTGGGCATAGTTGTAGTATAAATAGTGAAAATCGCTCAATTTCAGTAATACACAGTTTTGATTTTTCTCATTGGGATTGTTACGATTAGTGATCTGGTTGAACATTTGAAACATACAATAATCCAACAACTGACATTTAAATAGATTGTAACATTTCACATTGGAATTGGTTTACATAATACACTCATTTGCTAAATCATCATTGTGTTCTACATGTACATTTGTCAGGTCAAAACCTTGATATCTGACAATATGCTTAAACAGTGATTTAAATGAATTTCGATTGTTATTGTGCATATTTGTAAACATTGATAGTAAAAATCACACATTAACAGCAATGCACAGTTGCAGGTCTCATCATTGAGTTTGTTATGTTTAGTCTTTCGATAGAATGTTTCAAGCATATAATTGCAGTCCAACAACATAATGAAGTGTTTAGCATCACTTTTGTATTGGTTTGGTTAGTTTTGATTTTTAAAACTTTTTGGCAATCACATTATTTGCATAGCAATCATTGAGTTGTGCTTCTAAAATACTCTGGTCAAGACTTTAATCATTTTATGATTGAATAATGATATTGATTGGTGTTTTATCTAGTTGTAAGTTTGATGATAAACGTCACACGTTTACACTGATATAGAGTTTTAAGTCTCATCATTGAGTTTGTTATGTTTAGTGATCTAGTTGAGCGTTTCAAACATGTAATTATGACTGAATACTTACACTAATATTGGTTTATTCAATGCGCAAGATCATTTTTTAAATGATACAATCACAAAAGTCTGGTCAAGTACACAGTTTTAGTACTGATAAGTCAATTTGTGATGTTTATTGATTAGGTTGATCGTTTGACACAAATGAATTGCAACACCAAACCGAAACGTTTTCCAACGATATTATACATGCTTGGTTGGTTTTGACATTGAAACTAGTTTATTCAATACACTCATTCGCAAAATCAGCATTGAGTATTACCATTAGAATAGTTTGTTCAAAACCTTGATCACATTGATATTGTGGTTCGATAGTGATTTGCAGTGATTTCGATTACTTTTGTACATATTTGAAGGTTTGATAACAAATACCACACAATTACAGTAATACCCAAGTTGAGGTTTCATCAATGAGTTTGTTGCATTTAGCGATGTGGTTGAGCACATGACACATACAATTACAATTGATCATTGATGATGAAATACACATAAATGCAGTAATGCACAGTTTTTTGTAAGTTTTAACATTGAAATAAGTCTATTTGCTCCAATTCGCAAAATACACTCATTTGCGATATCATCATTGTGTTATAGTTGTACAAATGTCGAGTCAAGACCTGAATTATTGATATTATGGTCAAATCGTGATTTGAAGTGATTTGGATTGTTACTGGGCATAGCTGTAGTATAAATAGTGAAAATCGCTCAATTTCAGTAATACACAGTTTTGATTTTTCTCATTGGCATTGTTACGATTAGTGATCTGGTTGAACATTTGAAACATACAATAATCCAACAACTGACATTTAAATAGATTGTAACATTTCACATTGGAATTGGTTTACATAATACACTCATTTGCTAAATCATCATTGTGTTCTACATGTACAATTGTCAGGTCAAAACCTTGATATCTGACAATATGGTTAAACAGTGATTTAAATGAATTTCGATTGTTATTGTGCATATTTGTAAACATTGATAGTAAAAATCACACATTAACAGCAATGCACAGTTGCAGGTCTCATCATTGAGTTTGTTATGTTTAGTGTTTCGATAGAATGTTTCAAACATATAATTGCAGTCCAACAACATAATGAAGTGTTTAGCATCACTTTTGTATTGGTTTGGTTAGTTTTGATTTTTAAAACTTTTTGGCAATCACATTATTTGCATAGCAATCATTGAGTTGTGCTTCTAAAATACTCTGGTCAAGACTTTAATCATTTTATGATTGAATAATGATATTGATTGGTGTTTTATCTAGTTGTAAGTTTGATGATAAACGTCACACGTTTACACTGATATAGAGTTTTAAGTCTCATCATTGAGTTTGTTATGTTTAGTGATCTAGTTGAGCGTTTCAAACATGTAATTATGACTGAATACTTACACTAATGTTGGTTTATTCAATGCGCAAGATCAGTTTTTAAATGATACAATCACAAAAGTCTGGTCAAGTACACAGTTTTAGTACTGATAAGTCAATTTGTGATGTTTATTGATTAGGTTGATCGTTTGACACAAATGAATTGCAACACCAAACCGAAACGTTTTCCAACGATATTATACATGCTTGGTTGGTTTTGACATTGAAACTAGTTTATTCAATACACTCATTCGCAAAATCAGCATTGAGTATTACCATTAGAATAGTTTGTTCAAAACCTTGATCACATTGATATTGTGGTTCGATAGTGATTTGCAGTGATTTCGATTACTTTTGTACATATTTGTAGGTTTGATAACAAATACCACACAATTACAGTAATACCCAAGTTGAGGTTTCATCAATGAGTTTGTTGCATTTAGCGATGTGGTTGAGCACATGACACATACAATTACAATTGATCATTGATGATGAAATATACATAAATGCAGTAATGCACAGTTTTTTGTAAGTTTTAACATTGAAATAAGTCTATTTGCTCCAATTCGCAAAATACACTCATTTGCGATATCATCATTGTGTTATAGTTGTACAAATGTCGAGTCAAGACCTTAATTATTGATATTATGGTCAAATCGTGATTTGAAGTGATTTGGATTGTTACTGGGCATAGTTGTAGTATAAATAGTGAAAATCGCTCAATTTCAGTAATACACAGTTTTGATTTTTCTCATTGGGATTGTTACGATTAGTGATCTGGTTGAACATTTGAAACATACAATAATCCAACAACTGACATTTAAATAGATTGTAACATTTCACATTGGAATTGGTTTACATAATACACTCATTTGCTAAATCATCATTGTGTTCTACATGTACATTTGTCAGGTCAAAACCTTGATATCTGACAATATGGTTAAACAGTGATTTAAATGAATTTCGATTGTTATTGTGCATATTTGTAAACATTGATAGTAAAAGTCACACATTAACAGCAATGCACAGTTGCAGGTCTCATCATTGAGTTTGTTATGTTTAGTGTTTCGATAGAATGTTTCAAACATATAATTAAAATCCAACAACGAAATGTAGATTTAGCATCACTTTTGTATTGGTTTGGTTAGTTTTGATATTTAAAGATCTTTGTCGATTACATTATTTGCAAAGCAATCATTGAGTTGTGCTTCTAAAATACTCTGGTCAAGACTTTAATCATTTTATGATTGAATAGTGAGGTCGATTGGTGTTTTATCTAGTTGTAAGTTTGATTATAAACGTCACACGTTTACACTGACATACAGTTTCAAACCTCATCATTGAGTTTGTTATGTTTAGTGATCTAGTTGAGCGTTTCAAACATGTAATTATGATTGAACATTGACATTAAAACTGGTTTATTCAATGCATTCATGCGCAAGATCATTCTTGGGTTATGCATTCACAGAAGTTTGGTCGAAACGCTTGGTTCAAACGCTGATAAAAACATGTTACATTTGTTAACGGAATTTGTAATGTATTGATTAGGTTGATCGTTTGACACAAACGAATTGCAACACTATACTGAAGCGTTTGGGAACAATATTATAGATTCTTGGTTGGTTTTGACATCGAAACTGGTTTATTCAATACACTCATTCGCATAATCAGCATTGAGTATTACCATTAGAATAGTTTGTTCAAAACCTTGATCACATTGATATTGTGGTTCGATAGTGATTTGCAGTGATTTCGATTACTTTTGTACATATTTGAAGGTTTGATAACAAATACCACACAATTACAGTAATACCCAAGTTGAGGTTTCATCAATGAGTTTGTTGCATTTAGCGATGTGGTTGAGCACATGACACATACAATTACAATTGATCATTGATGATGAAATACACATAAATGCAGTACACACAATTTTATTTAAGTTTTAACATTGAAATAAGTCTATTTGCTCCATTTCGCAAAATACACTCATTTGCGATATCATCATTGTGTTATAGTTGTACAAATGTCGAGTCAAGACCTGAATTATTGATATTATGGTCAAATCGTGATTTGAAGTGATTTGGATTGTTACTGGGCATAGTTGTAGTATAAATAGTGAAAATCGCTCAATTTCAGTAATACACAGTTTTGATTTTTCTCATTGGGATTGTTACGATTAGTGATCTGGTTGAACATTTGAAACATACAATAATCCAACAACTGACATTTAAATAGATTGTAACATTTCACATTGGAATTGGTTTACATAATACACTCATTTGCTAAATCATCATTGTGTTCTACATGTACAATTGTCAGGTCAAAACCTTGATATCTGACAATATGGTTAAACAGTGATTTAAATGAATTTCGATTGTTATTGTGCATATTTGTAAACATTGATAGTAAAAATCACACATTAACAGCAATGCACAGTTGCAGGTCTCATCATTGAGTTTGTTATGTTTAGTGTTTCGATAGAATGTTTCAAACATATAATTGCAGTCCAACAACCTAATGAAGTGTTTAGCATCACTTTTGTATTGGTTTGGTTAGTTTTGATATTTAAAACTTTTTGGCAATCACATTATTTGCATAGCAATCATTGAGTTGTGCTTCTAAATACTCTGGTCAAGACTTTAATCGTTTTATGATTGAATAATGATATTGATTGGTGTTTTATCTAGTTGTAAGTTTGATGATAAACGTCACACGTTTACACTGATATAGAGTTTTAAGTCTCATCATTGAGTTTGTTATGTTTAGTGATCTAGTTGAGCGTTTCAAACATGTATTTATGATTGAATACTTACACTAATATTGGTTTATTCAATGCGCAAGATCATTTTTTAAATGATACAATTACAAGAGTCTGGTCAAGTACACAGTTTTAGTACTGATAAGTCAATTTGTGATGTTTATTGATTAGGTTGATCGTTTGACACAAATGAATTGCAACACCAAACCGAAACGTTTTCCAACGATATTATACATGCTCTGTTGGTTTTGACATTGAAACTGGTTTATTTAATACACTCATTCGCAAAATCAGCATTGAGTATTACCATTAGAATAGTTTGTTCATAACCTTGATCACATTGATATTGTGGTTCGATAGTGATTTGCAGTGATTTCGATTACTTTTGTACATATTTGTAGGTTTGATAACAAATACCACACAATTACAGTAATACCCAAGTTGAGGTTTCATCAATGAGTTTGTTGCATTTAGCGATGTGGTTGAGCACATGACATATACAATTACAATTGATCATTGATGATGAAATACACATAAATGCAGTGAGACACAATTTTATTTAAGTTTTAACATTGAAATAAGTCTATTTGCTCCAATTCGCAAAATACACTCATTTGCGATATCATCATTGTGTTATAGTTGTACAAATGTCGAGTCAAGACCTGAATTATTGATATTATGGTCAAATCGTGATTTGAAGTGATTTGGATTGTTACTGGGCATAGTTGTAGTATAAATAGTGAAAATCGCTCAATTTCAGTAATACACAGTTTTGATTTTTCTCATTGGGATTGTTACGATTAGTGATCTGGTTGAACATTTGAAACATACAATAATCCAACAACTGACATTTAAATAGATTGTAACATTTCACATTGGAATTGGTTTACATAATACACTCATTTGCTAAATCGTCATTGTGTTCTACATGTACATTTGTCAGGTCAAAACCTTGATATCTGACAATATGGTTAAACAGTGATTTAAATGAATTTCGATTGTTATTGTGCATATTTGTAAACATTGATAATGAAAATCACACATTTACAGCAATGCACAGTTGCAGGTCTCATCATTGAGTTTGTTATATTTAGTGTTTCGATAGAATGTTTCAAACATATAATTGGAGTCCAACAACATAATGAAGTGTTTAGCATCACTTTTGTATTGGTTTGGTTAGTTTTGATATTTAAAGATCTTTGCCGATTACATTATTTGCAAAGCAATCATTGAGTTGTGCTTCTAAAATACTCTGGTCAAGACTTTGACCGTTTTATGATTGAATAATGATATTGATTGGTGTTTTATCTAGTTGTAAGTTTGATGATAAACGTCACACGTTTACACTGACATACAGTTTCAAGTCTCATCATTGAGTTTGTTATGTTTAGTGATCTAGTTGAGCGTTTCAAACATGTAATTATGATTGAACATTGACATTAAAACTGGTTTATTCAATGAAGTCATGCGCAAGATCATTCTTGGGTTATGCATTCACAGAAGTTTGGTCGAAACGCTTGGTTCGGACGCTGATTAAAACATGTTACATTTGTTAACGGAATTTGTAATGTATTGATTAGGTTGATCGTTTGACACAAACGAATTGCAACACTATACTGAAGCGTTAGGGAACAATATTATAGATTCTTGGTTGGTTTTGACATCGAAACTGGTTTATTCAATACACTCATTCGCAAAATCAGCATTGAGTATTACCATTAGAATAGTTTGTTCAAAACCTTGATCACATTGATATTGTGGTTCGATAGTGATTTGCAGTGATTTCGATTACTTTTGTACATATTTGAAGTTTGATAGCAAATACCACACAATTACAGTAATACCCAAGTTGAGGTTTCATCAATGAGTTTGTTGCATTTAGCGATGTGGTTGAGCACATGACACATACAATTACAATTGATCATTGATGATGAAATACACATAAATGCAGTACACACAATTTTATTTAAGTTTTAACATTGAAATAAGTCTATTTGCTCCAATTCGCAAAATACACTCATTTGCGATATCATCATTGTGTTATAGTTGTACAAATGTCGAGTCAAGACCTGAATTATTGATATTATGGTCAAATCGTGATTTGAAGTGATTTGGATTGTTACTGGGCATAGTTGTAGTATAAATAGTGAAAATCGCTCAATTTCAGTAATACACAGTTTTGATTTTTCTCATTGGGATTGTTACGATTAGTGATCTGGTTGAACATTTGAAACATACAATAATCCAACAACTGACATTTAAATAGATTGTAACATTTCACATTGGAATTGGTTTACATAATACACTCATTTGCTAAATCATCATTGTGTTCTACATGTACATTTGTCAGGTCAAAACCTTGATATCTGACAATATGGTTAAACAGTGATTTAAATGAATTTCGATTGTTATTGTGCATATTTGTAAACATTGATAGTAAAATTCACACATTTACAGCAATGCACAGTTGCAGGTCTCATCATTGAGTTTGTTATGTTTAGTGTTTCGATAGAATGTTTCAAACATATAATTGCAGTCCAACAACATAATGAAGTGTTTAGCATCACTTTTGTATTGGTTTGGTTAGTTTTGATAGTTAAAACTTTTTGGCAATGACATTATTTGCATAGCAATCATTGAGTTGTGCTTCTAAATACTCTGGTCAAGACTTTAATCGTTTTATGATTGAATAATGATATTGATTGGTGTTTTATCTAGTTGTAAGTTTGATGATAAACGTCACACGTTTACACTGACATAGAGTTTCAAGTCTCATCATTGAGTTTGTTATGTTTAGTAATCTAGTTGAGCGTTTCAAACATGTAATTATGATTGAATATTTACACTAATTTTGGTTTATTCAATGCGCAAGATCATTTTGTAAATGATACAATCACAAAAGTCTGGTCAAGTACACAGTTTTAGTACTGATAAGTCAATTTGTGATGTTTATTGATTAGGTTGATCGTTTGACACAAACGAATTGCAACACCAAACCGAAACGTTTTACAACGATATTATACATGCTTGGTTGGTTTTGACATCGAAACTGGTTTATTTAATACACTCATTCGCAAAATCAGCATTGAGTATTACCATTAGAATAGTTTGTTCAAAACCTTGATCACATTGATATTGTGGTTCGATAGTGATTTGCAGTGATTTCGATTACTTTTGTACATATTTGAAGGTTTGATAACAAATACCACACAATTACAATAATACCCAAGTTGAGGTTTCATCAATGAGTTTGTTGCATTTAGCGATGTGGTTGAGCACATGACACATACAATTACAATTGATCATTGATGATGAAATACACATAAATGCAGTGAGACACAATTTTATTTAAGTTTTAACATTGAAATAAGTCTATTTGCTCCAATTCGCAAAATACACTCATTTGCGATATCATCATTGTGTTATAGTTGTACAAATGTCGAGTCAAGACCTTAATTATTGATATTATGGTCAAATCGTGATTTGAAGTGATTTGGATTGTTACTGGGCATAGTTGTAGTATAAATAGTGAAAATCGCTCAATTTCAGTAATACACAGTTTTGATTTTTCTCATTGGGATTGTTACGATTAGTGATCTGGTTGAACATTTGAAACATACAATAATCCAACAACTGACATTTAAATAGATTGTAACATTTCACATTGGAATTGGTTTACATAATACACTCATTTGCTAAATCATCATTGTGTTCTACATGTACAATTGTCAGGTCAAAACCTTGATATCTGACAATATGGTTAAACAGTGATTTAAATGAATTTCGATTGTTATTGTGCATATTTGTAAACATTGATAGTAAAAATCACACATTTACAGCAATGCACAGTTGCAGGTCTCATCATTGAGTTTGTTATGTTTAGTGTTTCGATAGAATGTTTCAAACATATAATTGCAGTCCAACAACATAATGAAGTGTTTAGCATCACTTTTGTATTGGTTTGGTTAGTTTTGATAGTTAAAACTTTTTGGCAATGACATTATTTGCATAGCAATCATTGAGTTGTGCTTCTAAATACTCTGGTCAAGACTTTAATCGTTTTATGATTGAATAATGATATTGATTGGTGTTTTATCTAGTTGTAAGTTTGATGATAAACGTCACACGTTTACACTGACATAGAGTTTCAAGTCTCATCATTGAGTTTGTTATGTTTAGTGATCTAGTTGAGCGTTTCAAACATGTAATTATGATTGAATACTTACACTAATTTTGGTTTATTCAATGCGCAAGATCATTTTGTAAATGATACAATCACAAAAGTCTGGTCAAGTACACAGTTTTAGTACTGATAAGTCAATTTGTGATGTTTATTGATTAGGTTGATCGTTTGACACAAACGAATTGCAACACCAAACCGAAACGTTTTCCAACGATATTATACATGCTTGGTTGGTTTTGACATCGAAACTGGTTCATTTAATACACTCATTTGCAAAATCAGCATTGAGTATTACCATTAGAATAGTTTGTTCAAAACCTTGATCACATTGATATTGTGGTTCGATAGTGATTTGCAGTGATTTCGATTACTTTTGTACATATTTGAAGGTTTGATAACAAATACCACACAATTACAATAATACCCAAGTTGAGGTTTCATCAATGAGTTTGTTGCATTTAGCGATGTGGTTGAGCACATGACACATACAATTACAATTGATCATTGATGATGAAATACACATAAATGCAGTGAGACACAATTTTATTTAAGTTTTAACATTGAAATAAGTCTATTTGCTCCAATTCGCAAAATACACTCATTTGCGATATCATCATTGTGTTATAGTTGTACAAATGTCGAGTCAAGACCTTAATTATTGATATTATGGTCAAATCGTGATTTGAAGTGATTTGGATTGTTACTGGGCATAGTTGTAGTATAAATAGTGAAAATCGCTCAATTTCAGTAATACACAGTTTTGATTTTTCTCATTGGGATTGTTACGATTAGTGATCTGGTTGAACATTTGAAACATACAATAATCCAACAACTGACATTTAAATAGATTGTAACATTTCACATTGGAATTGGTTTACATAATACACTCATTTGCTAAATCGTCATTGTGTTCTACATGTACAATTGTCAGGTCAAAACCTTGATATCTGACAATATGGTTAAACAGTGATTTAAATGAATTTCGATTGTTATTGTGCATATTTGTAAACATTGATAATGAAAATCACACATTTACAGCAATGCACAGTTGCAGGTCTCATCATTGAGTTTGTTATGTTTAGTGTTTCGATAGAATGTTTCAAACATATAATTGCAGTCCAACAACCTAATGAAGTGTTTAGCATCACTTTTGTATTGGTTTGGTTAGTTTTGATTTTTAAAACTTTGCGCCAATCACATTATTTGCATAGCAATCATTGAGTTGTGCTTCTAAAATACTCTGGTCAAGATTTTAACCGTTTTATGATTGAATAATGATATTGATTGGTGTTTTATCTAGTTGTAAGTTTGATGATAAACGTCACACGTTTACACTGATATACAGTTTCAAGTCTCATCATTGAGTTTGTTATGTTTAGTGATCTAGTTGAGCGTTTCAAACATGTAATTATGATTGAACATTGACATTAAAACTGGTTTATTCAATGAAGTCATGCGCAAGATCATTCTTGGGTTATGCATTCACAGAAGTTTGGTCGAAACGCTTGGTTCGGACGCTGATTAAAACATGTTACATTTGTTAACGGAATTTGTAATGTATTGATTAGGTTGATCGTTTGACACAAACGAAGTGCAACACTATACTGAAGCGTTTGGGAACAATATTATAGAATCTTGGTTGGTTTTGACATCGAAATTGGTTTATTCAATACACTCATTCGCAAAATCAGCATTGAGTATTACCATTAGAATAGTTTGTTCAAAACCTTGATCACATTGATATTGTGGTTCGATAGTGATTTGCAGTGATTTCGATTACTTTTGTACATATTTGAAGGTTTGATAACAAATACCACACAATTACAATAATACCCAAGTTGAGGTTTCATCAATGAGTTTGTTGCATTTAGCGATGTGGTTGAGCACATGACACATACAATTACAATTGATCATTGATGATGAAATACACATAAATGCAGTACACACAATTTTATTTAAGTTTTAACATTGAAATAAGTCTATTTGCTCCAATTCGCAAAATACACTCATTTGCGATATCATCATTGTGTTATAGTTGTACAAATGTCGAGTCAAGACCTTAATTATTGATATTATGGTCAAATCGTGATTTGAAGTGATTTGGATTGTTACTGGGCATAGTTGTAGTATAAATAGTGAAAATCGCTCAATTTCAGTAATACACAGTTTTGATTTTTCTCATTGGGATTGTTACGATTAGTGATCTGGTTGAACATTTGAAACATACAATAATCCAACAACTGACATTTAAATAGATTGTAACATTTCACATTGGAATTGGTTTACATAATACACTCATTTGCTAAATCATCATTGTGTTCTACATGTACATTTGTCAGGTCAAAACCTTGATATCTGACAATATGGTTAAACAGTGATTTAAATGAATTTCGATTGTTATTGTGCATATTTGTAAACATTGATAGTAAAAATCACACATTTACAGCAATGCACAGTTGCAGGTCTCATCATTGAGTTTGTTATGTTTAGTGTTTCGATAGAATGTTTCAAACATATAATTGCAGTCCAACAACATAATGAAGTGTTTAGCATCACTTTTGTATTGGTTTGGTTAGTTTTGATAGTTAAAACTTTTTGGCAATCACATTATTTGCATAGCAATCATTGAGTTGTGCTTCTAAATACTCTGGTCAAGACTTTAATCGTTTTATGATTGAATAATGATATTGATTGGTGTTTTATCTAGTTGTAAGTTTGATGATAAACGTCACACGTTTACACTGACATAGAGTTTCAAGTCTCATCATTGAGTTTGTTATGTTTAGTGATCTAGTTGAGCGTTTCAAACATGTAATTATGACTGAATACTTACACTAATTTTGGTTTATTCAATGCGCAAGATCATTTTGTAAATGATACAATCACAAAAGTCTGGTCAAGTACACAGTTTTAGTACTGATAAGTCAATTTGTGATGTTTATTGATTAGGTTGATCGTTTGACACAAACGAATTGCAACACCAAACCGAAACGTTTTCCAACGATATTATACATGCTTGGTTGGTTTTGACATCGAAACTGGTTCATTTAATACACTCATTCGCAAAATCAGCATTGAGTATTACCATTAGAATAGTTTGTTCAAAACCTTGATCACATTGATATTGTGGTTCGATAGTGATTTGCAGTGATTTCGATTACTTTTGTACATATTTGAAGGTTTGATAACAAATACCACACAATTACAGTAATACCCAAGTTGAGGTTTCATCAATGAGTTTGTTGCATTTAGCGATGTGGTTGAGCACATGACACATACAATTACAATTGATCATTGATGATGAAATACACATAAATGCAGTGAGACACAATTTTATTTAAGTTTTAACATTGAAATAAGTCTATTTGCTCCAATTCGCAAAATACACTCATTTGCAATATCATCATTGTGTTATAGTTGTACAAATGTCGAGTCAAGACCTGAATTATTGATATTATGGTCAAATCGTGATTTGAAGTGATTTGGATTGTTACTGGGCATAGTTGTAGTATAAATAGTGAAAATCGCTCAATTTCAGTAATACACAGTTTTGATTTTTCTCATTGGGATTGTTACGATTAGTGATCTGGTTGAACATTTGAAACATACAATAATCCAACAACTGACATTTAAATAGATTGTAACATTTCACATTGGAATTGGTTTACATAATACACTCATTTGCTAAATCGTCATTGTGTTCTACATGTACAATTGTCAGGTCAAAACCTTGATATCTGACAATATGGTTAAACAGTGATTTAAATGAATTTCGATTGTTATTGTGCATATTTGTAAACATTGATAATGAAAATCACACATTTACAGCAATGCACAGTTGCAGGTCTCATCATTGAGTTTGTTATGTTTAGTGTTTCGATAGAATGTTTCAAACATATAATTGCAGTCCAACAACCTAATGAAGTGTTTAGCATCACTTTTGTATTGGTTTGGTTAGTTTTGATTTTTAGAACTTTGTGCCAATCACATTATTTGCATAGCAATCATTGAGTTGTGCTTCTAAAATACTCTGGTCAAGATTTTAACCGTTTTATGATTGAATAATGATATTGATTGGTGTTTTATCTAGTTGTAAGTTTGATGATAAACGTCACACGTTTACACTGATATACAGTTTCAAGTCTCATCATTGAGTTTGTTATGTTTAGTGATCTAGTTGAGCGTTTCAAACATGTAATTATGATTGAACATTGACATTAAAACTGGTTTATTCAATGAAGTCATGCGCAAGATCATTCTTGGGTTATGCATTCACAGAAGTTTGGTCGAAACGCTTGGTTCGGACGCTGATTGAAACATGTTACATTTGTTAACGGAATTTGTAATGTATTGATTAGGTTGATCGTTTGACAAAAACGAAGTGCAACACTATACTGAAGCGTTTGGGAACAATATTATAGATTCTTGGTTGGTTTTGACATCGAAATTGGTTTATTCAATACACTCATTCGCAAAATCAGCATTGAGTATTACCATTAGAATAGTTTGTTCAAAACCTTGATCACATTGATATTGTGGTTCGATAGTGATTTGCAGTGATTTCGATTACTTTTGTACATATTTGAAGGTTTGATAACAAATACCACACAATTACAGTAATACCCAAGTTGAGGTTTCATCAATGAGTTTGTTGCATTTAGCGATGTGGTTGAGCACATGACACATACAATTACAATTGATCATTGATGATGAAATACACATAAATGCAGTGAGACACAATTTTATTTAAGTTTTAACATTGAAATAAGTCTATTTGCTCCAATTCGCAAAATACACTCATTTGCGATATCATCATTGTGTTATAGTTGTACAAATGTCGAGTCAAGACCTGAATTATTGATATTATGGTCAAATCGTGATTTGAAGTGATTTGGATTGTTACTGGGCATAGTTGTAGTATAAATAGTGAAAATCGCTCAATTTCAGTAATACACAGTTTTGATTTTTCTCATTGGGATTGTTACGATTAGTGATCTGGTTGAACATTTGAAACATACAATAATCCAACAACTGACATTTAAATAGATTGTAACATTTCACATTGGAATTGGTTTACATAATACACTCATTTGCTAAATCATCATTGTGTTCTACATGTACAATTGTCAGGTCAAAACCTTGATATCTGACAATATGGTTAAACAGTGATTTAAATGAATTTCGATTGTTATTGTGCATATTTGTAAACATTGATAGTAAAAATCACACATTTACAGCAATGCACAGTTGCAGGTCTCATCATTGAGTTTGTTATGTTTAGTGTTTCGATAGAATGTTTCAAACATATAATTGCAGTCCAACAACATAATGAAGTGTTTAGCATCACTTTTGTATTGGTTTGGTTAGTTTTGATAGTTAAAACTTTTTGGCAATGACATTATTTGCATAGCAATCATTGAGTTGTGCTTCTAAATACTCTGGTCAAGACTTTAATCGTTTTATGATTGAATAATGATATTGATTGGTGTTTTATCTAGTTGTAAGTTTGATGATAAACGTCACACGTTTACACTGACATAGAGTTTCAAGTCTCATCATTGAGTTTGTTATGTTTAGTGATCTAGTTGAGCGTTTCAAACATGTAATTATGACTGAATACTTACACTAATTTTGGTTTATTCAATGCGCAAGATCATTTTGTAAATGATACAATCACAAAAGTCTGGTCAAGTACACAGTTTTAGTACTGATAAGTCAATTTGTGATGTTTATTGATTAGGTTGATCGTTTGACACAAACGAATTGCAACACCAAACCGAAACGTTTTCCAACGATATTATACATGCTTGGTTGGTTTTGACATCGAAACTGGTTCATTTAATACACTCATTCGCAAAATCAGCATTGAGTATTACCATTAGAATAGTTTGTTCAAAACCTTGATCACATTGATATTGTGGTTCGATAGTGATTTGCAGTGATTTCGATTACTTTTGTACATATTTGAAGGTTTGATAACAAATACCACACAATTACAGTAATACCCAAGTTGAGGTTTCATCAATGAGTTTGTTGCATTTAGCGATGTGGTTGAGCACATGACACATACAATTACAATTGATCATTGATGATGAAATACACATAAATGCAGTGAGACACAATTTTATTTAAGTTTTAACATTGAAATAAGTCTATTTGCTCCAATTCGCAAAATACACTCATTTGCAATATCATCATTGTGTTATAGTTGTACAAATGTCGAGTCAAGACCTGAATTATTGATATTATGGTCAAATCGTGATTTGAAGTGATTTGGATTGTTACTGGGCATAGTTGTAGTATAAATAGTGAAAATCGCTCAATTTCAGTAATACACAGTTTTGATTTTTCTCATTGGGATTGTTACGATTAGTGATCTGGTTGAACATTTGAAACATACAATAATCCAACAACTGACATTTAAATAGATTGTAACATTTCACATTGGAATTGGTTTACATAATACACTCATTTGCTAAATCGTCATTGTGTTCTACATGTACAATTGTCAGGTCAAAACCTTGATATCTGACAATATGGTTAAACAGTGATTTAAATGAATTTCGATTGTTATTGTGCATATTTGTAAACATTGATAATGAAAATCACACATTTACAGCAATGCACAGTTGCAGGTCTCATCATTGAGTTTGTTATGTTTAGTGTTTCGATAGAATGTTTCAAACATATAATTGCAGTCCAACAACCTAATGAAGTGTTTAGCATCACTTTTGTATTGGTTTGGTTAGTTTTGATTTTTAGAACTTTGTGCCAATCACATTATTTGCATAGCAATCATTGAGTTGTGCTTCTAAAATACTCTGGTCAAGATTTTAACCGTTTTATGATTGAATAATGATATTGATTGGTGTTTTATCTAGTTGTAAGTTTGATGATAAACGTCACACGTTTACACTGACATACAGTTTCAAGTCTCATCATTGAGTTTGTTATGTTTAGTGATCTAGTTGAGCGTTTCAAACATGTAATTATGATTGAACATTGACATTAAAACTGGTTTATTCAATGCAGTCATGCGCAAGATCATTCTTGGGTTATGCATTCACAGAAGTTTGGTCGAAACGCTTGGTTCGGACGCTGATTGAAACATGTTACATTTGTTAACGGAATTTGTAATGTATTGATTAGGTTGATCGTTTGACACAAACGAAGTGCAACACTATACTGAAGCGTTTGGGAACAATATTATAGATTCTTGGTTGGTTTTGACATCGAAATTGGTTTATTCAATACACTCATTCGCAAAATCAGCATTGAGTATTACCATTAGAATAGTTTGTTCAAAACCTTGATCACATTGATATTGTGGTTCGATAGTGATTTGCAGTGATTTCGATTACTTTTGTACATATTTGAAGGTTTGATAACAAATACCACACAATTACAGTAATACCCAAGTTGAGGTTTCATCAATGAGTTTGTTGCATTTAGCGATGTGGTTGAGCACATGACACATACAATTACAATTGATCATTGATGATGAAATACACATAAATGCAGTGAGACACAATTTTATTTAAGTTTTAACATTGAAATAAGTCTATTTGCTCCAATTCGCAAAATACACTCATTTGCGATATCATCATTGTGTTATAGTTGTACAAATGTCGAGTCAAGACCTGAATTATTGATATTATGGTCAAATCGTGATTTGAAGTGATTTGGATTGTTACTGGGCATAGTTGTAGTATAAATAGTGAAAATCGCTCAATTTCAGTAATACACAGTTTTGATTTTTCTCATTGGGATTGTTACGATTAGTGATCTGGTTGAACATTTGAAACATACAATAATCCAACAACTGACATTTAAATAGATTGTACCATTTCACATTGGAATTGGTTTACATAATACACTCATTTGCTAAATCATCATTGTGTTCTACATGTACAATTGTCAGGTCAAAACCTTGATATCTGACAATATGGTTAAACAGTGATTTAAATGAATTTCGATTGTTATTGTGCATATTTGTAAACATTGATAGTAAAAATCACACATTTACAGCAATGCACAGTTGCAGGTCTCATCATTGAGTTTGTTATGTTTAGTGTTTCGATAGAATGTTTCAAACATATAATTGCAGTCCAACAACCTAATGAAGTGTTTAGCATCACTTTTGTATTGGTTTGGTTAGTTTTGATTTTTAAAACTTACTGGGAATCACATTATTTGCATAGCAATCATTGAGTTGTGCTTCTAAAATACTCTGGTCAAGACTTTAATCGTTTTATGATTGAATAATGATATTGATTGGTGTTTTATCTAGTTGTAAGTTTGATGATAAACGTCACACGTTTACACTGACATACAGTTTCAAGTCTCATCATTGAGTTTGTTATGTTTAGTAATCTAGTTGAGCGTTTCAAACATGTAATTATGATTGAATACTTATACTAATATTGGTTTATTCAATGCGCAAGATCATTTTTTAAATGATACAATCACAAAAGTCTGGTCAAGTACACAGTTTTAGTACTGATAAGTCAATTTGTGATGTTTATTGGTTTATTCAATTGACAGTAATACCCAAGTTGAGGTTTCATCAATGAGTTTGTTGCATTTAGCGATGTGGTTGAGCACATGACATATACAATTACAATTGATCATTGATGATGAAATACACATAAATGCAGTGAGACACAATTTTATTTAAGTTTTAACATTGAAATAAGTCTATTTGCTCCAATTCGCAAAATACACTCATTTGCAATATCATCATTGTGTTATAGTTGTACAAATGTCGAGTCAAGACCTGAATTATTGATATTATGGTCAAATCGTGATTTGAAGTGATTTGGATTGTTACTGGGCATAGTTGTAGTATAAATAGTGAAAATCGCTCAATTTCAGTAATACACAGTTTTGATTTTTCTCATTGGGATTGTTACGATTAGTGATCTGGTTGAACATTTGAAACATACAATAATCCAACAACTGACATTTAAATAGATTGTAACATTTCACATTGGAATTGGTTTACATAATACACTCATTTGCTAAATCGTCATTGTGTTCTACATGTACATTTGTCAGGTCAAAACCTTGATATCTGACAATATGGTTAAACAGTGATTTAAATGAATTTCGATTGTTATTGTGCATATTTGTAAACATTGATAATGAAAATCACACATTTACAGCAATGCACAGTTGCAGGTCTCATCATTGAGTTTGTTATATTTAGTGTTTCGATAGAATGTTTCAAACATATAATTGCAGTCCAACAACATAATGAAGTGTTTAGCATCACTTTTGTATTGGTTTGGTTAGTTTTGATATTTAAAGATCTTTGCCGATTACATTATTTGCATAGCAATCATTGAGTTGTGCTTCTAAAATACTCTGGTCAAGACTTTAACCGTTTTATGATTGAATAATGATATTGATTGGTGTTTTATCTAGTTGTAAGTTTGATGATAAACGTCACACGTTTACACTGACATACAGTTTCAAGTCTCATCATTGAGTTTGTTATGTTTAGTGATCTAGTTGAGCGTTTCAAACATGTAATTATGATTGAACATTGACATTAAAACTGGTTTATTCAATGAAGTCATGCGCAAGATCATTCTTGGGTTATGCATTCACAGAAGTTTGGTCGAAACGCTTGGTTCGGACGCTGATTAAAACATGTTACATTTGTTAACGGAATTTGTAATGTATTGATTAGGTTGATCGTTTGACACAAACGAATTGCAACACTATACTGAAGCGTTAGGGAACAATATTATAGATTCTTGGTTGGTTTTGACATCGAAATTGGTTTATTCAATACACTCATTCGCAAAATCAGCATTGAGTATTACCATTAGAATAGTTTGTTCAAAACCTTGATCACATTGATATTGTGGTTCGATAGTGATTTGCAGTGATTTCGATTACTTTTGTACATATTTGAAGTTTGATAACAAATACCACACAATTACAGTAATACCCAAGTTGAGGTTTCATCAATGAGTTTGTTGCATTTAGCGATGTGGTTGAGCACATGACACATACAATTACAATTGATCATTGATGATGAAATACACATAAATGCAGTAATGCACAATTTTATTTAAGTTTTAACATTGAAATAAGTCTATTTGCTCCATTTCGCAAAATACACTCATTTGCGATATCATCATTGTGTTATAGTTGTACAAATGTCGAGTCAAGACCTGAATTATTGATATTATGGTCAAATCGTGATTTGAAGTGATTTGGATTGTTACTGGGCATAGTTGTAGTATAAATAGTGAAAATCGCTCAATTTCAGTAATACACAGTTTTGATTTTTCTCATTGGGATTGTTACGATTAGTGATCTGGTTGAACATTTGAAACATACAATAATCCAACAACTGACATTTAAATAGATTGTAACATTTCACATTGGAATTGGTTTACATAATACACTCATTTGCTAAATCATCATTGTGTTCTACATGTACATTTGTCAGGTCAAAACCTTGATATCTGACAATATGGTTAAACAGTGATTTAAATGAATTTCGATTGTTATTGTGCATATTTGTAAACATTGATAGTAAAAATCACACATTTACAGCAATGCACAGTTGCAGGTCTCATCATTGAGTTTGTTATGTTTAGTGTTTCGATAGAATGTTTCAAACATATAATTGCAGTCCAACAACATAATGAAGTGTTTAGCATCACTTTTGTATTGGTTTGGTTAGTTCTGATATTTAAAACTTTTTGGCAATGACATTATTTGCATAGCAATCATTGAGTTGTGCTTCTAAATACTCTGGTCAAGACTTTAATCGTTTTATGATTGAATAATGATATTGATTGGTGTTTTATCTAGTTGTAAGTTTGATGATAAACGTCACACGTTTACACTGACATAGAGTTTCAAGTCTCATCATTGAGTTTGTTATGTTTAGTGATCTAGTTGAGCGTTTCAAACATGTAATTATGACTGAATACTTAGACTAATTTCGGTTTATTCAATGCGCAAGATCATTTTGTAAATGATACAATCACAAAAGTCTGGTCAAGTACACAGTTTTAGTACTGATAAGTCAATTTGTGATGTTTATTGATTAGGTTGATCGTTTGACACAAACGAATTGCAACACCAAACCGAAACGTTTTCCAACGATATTATACATGCTTGGTTGGTTTTGACATCGAAACTGGTTTATTTAATACACTCATTCGCAAAATCAGCATTGAGTATTACCATTAGAATAGTTTGTTCAAAACCTTGATCACATTGATATTGTGGTTCGATAGTGATTTGCAGTGATTTCGATTACTTTTGTTCATATTTGAAGGTTTGATAACAAATACCACACAATTACAATAATACCCAAGTTGAGGTTTCATCAATGAGTTTGTTGCATTTAGCGATGTGGTTGAGCACATGACACATACAATTACAATTGATCATTGATGATGAAATACACATAAATGCAGTGAGACACAATTTTATTTAAGTTTTAACATTGAAATAAGTCTATTTGCTCCAATTCGCAAAATACACTCATTTGCGATATCATCATTGTGTTATAGTTGTACAAATGTCGAGTCAAGACCTGAATTATTGATATTATGGTCAAATCGTGATTTGAAGTGATTTGGATTGTTACTGGGCATAGTTGTAGTATAAATAGTGAAAATCGCTCAATTTCAGTAATACACAGTTTTGATTTTTCTCATTGGGATTGTTACGATTAGTGATCTGGTTGAACATTTGAAACATACAATAATCCAACAACTGACATTTAAATAGATTGTAACATTTCACATTGGAATTGGTTTACATAATACACTCATTTGCTAAATCGTCATTGTGTTCTACATGTACATTTGTCAGGTCAAAACCTTGATATCTGACAATATGGTTAAACAGTGATTTAAATGAATTTCGATTGTTATTGTGCATATTTGTAAAATTTGACGGTAAAAGTCACACATTAACAGCAATGCACAGTTGTAGGTCTCATCATTGAGTTTGTTATGTTTAGTGTTTCGATAGAATGTTTCAAACATATAATTGCAGTCCAACAACGAAATGTAGATTTAGCATCACTTTTGTATTGGTTTGGTTAATTTTGATATTTAAAACTTTTGGCCGATCACATTATTTGCATAGCAATCATTGAGTTGTGCTTCTAAAATACTCTGGTCAAGACTTTAATCGTTTTATGATTGAACAATGATGTCGATTGGTGTTTTATCTAGTTGTAAGTTTGATAATAAACGTCACACGTTTACACTGACATACAGTTTCAAGTATCATCATTGAGTTTGTTATGTTTAGTGATCTAGTTGAGCGTTTCAAGCCTGTAATTATGATTGAACATTGACATTAAAACTATTTTATTCAATGCAGTCATGCGCAAGATTATTCTTGGGTTATGCATTCACAGAAGTTTGGTCGAAACGCTTGGTTCAGACGCTGATTAAAACATGTTACATTTGTTAACGGAATTTGTAATGTATTGATTAGGTTGATCGTTTGACACAAACGAAGTGCAACACTATACTGAAGCGTTTGGGAACAATATTATAGATTCTTGGTTGGTTTTGACATCGAAACTGGTTTATTTAATACACTCATTCGCAAAATCAGCATTGAGTATTACCATTAGAATAGTTTGTTCAAAACCTTGATCACATTGATATTGTGGTTCGATAGTGATTTGCAGTGATTTCGATTACTTTTGTACATATTTGAAGGTTTGATAACAAATACCACACAATTACAGTAATACCCAAGTTGAAGTTTCATCAATGAGTTTGTTGCATTTAGCGATGTGGTTGAGCACATGACACATACAATTACAATTGATCATTGATGATGAAATACACATAAATGCAGTAATACACAATTTTATTTAAGTTTTAACATTGAAATAAGTCTATTTGCTCCAATTCGCAAAATACACTCATTTGCGATATCATCATTGTGTTATAGTTGTACAAATGTCGAGTCAAGACCTGAATTATTGATATTATGGTCAAATCGTGATTTGAAGTGATTTGGATTGTTACTGGGCATAGTTGTAGTATAAATAGTGAAAATCGCTCAATTTCAGTAATACACAGTTTTGATTTTTCTCATTGGGATTGTTACGATTAGTGATCTGGTTGAACATTTGAAACATACAATAATCCAACAACTGACATTTAAATAGATTGTAACATTTCACATTGGAATTGGTTTACATAATACACTCATTTGCTAAATCATCATTGTGTTCTACATGTACATTTGTCAGGTCAAAACCTTGATATCTGACAATATGGTTAAACAGTGATTTAAATGAATTTCGATTGTTATTGTGCATATTTGTAAACATTGATAGTAAAAGTCACACATTAACAGCAATGCACAGTTGCAGGTCTCATCATTGAGTTTGTTATGTTTAGTGTTTCGATAGAATGTTTCAAACATATAATTGCAGTCCAACAACATAATGAAGTGTTTAGCATCACTTTTGTATTGGTTTGGTTAGTTTTGATAGTTAAAACTTTTTGGCAATGACATTATTTGCATAGCAATCATTGAGTTGTGCTTCTAAATACTCTGGTCAAGACTTTAATCGTTTTATGATTGAATAATGATATTGATTGGTGTTTTATCTAGTTGTAAGTTTGATTATAAACGTCACACGTTTACACTGACATACAGTTTCAAGTCTCATCATTGAGTTTGTTATGTTTAGTGATCTAGTTGAGCGTTTCAAACATGTAATTATGACTGAATACTTAGACTAATTTTGGTTTATTCAATGCGCAAGATCATTTTGTAAATGATACAATCACAAAAGTCTGGTCAAGTACACAGTTTTAGTACTGATAAGTCAATTTGTGATGTTTATTGATTAGGTTGATCGTTTGACACAAACGAATTGCAACACCAAACCGAAACGTTTTCCAACGATATTATACATGCTTGGTTGGTTTTGACATCGAAACTGGTTCATTTAATACACTCATTCGCAAAATCAGCATTGAGTATTACCATTAGAATAGTTTGTTCAAAACCTTGATCACATTGATATTGTGGTTCGATAGTGATTTGCAGTGATTTCGATTACTTTTGTACATATTTGAAGGTTTGATAACAAATACCACACAATTACAATAATACCCAAGTTGAGGTTTCATCAATGAGTTTGTTGCATTTAGCGATGTGGTTGAGCACATGACACATACAATTACAATTGATCATTGATGATGAAATACACATAAATGCAGTAATACACAATTTTATTTAAGTTTTAACATTGAAATAAGTCTATTTGCTCCAATTCGCAAAATACACTCATTTGCGATATCATCATTGTGTTATAGTTGTACAAATGTCGAGTCAAGACCTGAATTATTGATATTATGGTCAAATCGTGATTTGAAGTGATTTGGATTGTTACTGGGCATAGTTGTAGTATAAATAGTGAAAATCGCTCAATTTCAGTAATACACAGTTTTGATTTTTCTCATTGGGATTGTTACGATTAGTGATCTGGTTGAACATTTGAAACATACAATAATCCAACAACTGACATTTAAATAGATTGTAACATTTCACATTGGAATTGGTTTACATAATACACTCATTTGCTAAATCGTCATTGTGTTCTACATGTACAATTGTCAGGTCAAAACCTTGATATCTGACAATATGGTTAAACAGTGATTTAAATGAATTTCGATTGTTATTGTGCATATTTGTAAACATTGATAGTAAAAGTCACACATTAACAGCAATGCACAGTTGCAGGTCTCATCATTGAGTTTGTTATGTTTAGTGTTTCGATAGAATGTTTCAAACATATAATTAAAATCCAACAACGAAATGTAGATTTAGCATCACTTTTGTATTGGTTTGGTTAGTTTTGATATTTAAAGATCTTTGTCGGTTACATTATTTGCAAAGCAATCATTGAGTTGTGCTTCTAAATACTCTGGTCAAGACTTTAATCGTTTTATGATTGAATAATGATATTGATTGGTGTTTTATCTAGTTGTAAGTTTGATTATAAACGTCACACGTTTACACTGACATACAGTTTCAAACCTCATCATTGAGTTTGTTATGTTTAGTGATCTAGTTGAGCGTTTCAAACATGTAATTATGATTGAACATTGACATTAAAACTGGTTTAATCAATGCATTCATGCGCAAGATTATTCTTGGGTTATGCATTCACAGAAGTTTGGTCGAAACGCTTGGTTCAAACGCTGATTAAAACATGTTACATTTGTTAACGGAATTTGTAATGTATTGATTAGGTTGATCGTTTGACACAAACGAATTGCAACACTATACTGAAGCGTTTGGGAACAATATTATAGATTCTTGGTTGGTTTTGACATCGAAATTGGTTTATTCAATACACTCATTCGCAAAATCAGCATTGAGTATTACCATTAGAATAGTTTGTTCAAAACCTTGATCACATTGATATTGTGGTTCGATAGTGATTTGCAGTGATTTCGATTACTTTTGTACATATTTGAAGGTTTGATAACAAATACCACACAATTACAGTAATACCCAAGTTGAGGTTTCATCAATGAGTTTGTTGCATTTAGCGATGTGGTTGAGCACATGACACATACAATTACAATTGATCATTGATGATGAAATACACATAAATGCAGTACACACAATTTTATTTAAGTTTTAACATTGAAATAAGTCTATTTGCTCCAATTCGCAAAATACACTCATTTGCGATATCATCATTGTGTTATAGTTGTACAAATGTCGAGTCAAGACCTTAATTCTTGATATTATGGTCAAATCGTGATTTGAAGTGATTTGGATTGTTACTGGGCATAGTTGTAGTATAAATAGTGAAAATCGCTCAATTTCAGTAATACACAGTTTTGATTTTTCTCATTGGGATTGCTACGATTAGTGATCTGCTTGAACATTTGAAACATACAATAATCCAACAACTGACATTTAAATAGATTGTAACATTTCACATTGGAATTGGTTTACATAATACACTCATTTGCTAAATCAGCATTGTGTTCTACATGTACATTTGTCAGGTCAAAACCTTGATATCTGACAATATGGTTAAACAGTGATTTAAATGAATTTCGATTGTTATTGTGCATATTTGTAAACATTGATAATGAAAATCACACATTTACAGCAATGCACAGTTGCAGGTCTCATCATTGAGTTTGTTATGTTTAGTGTTTCGATAGAATGTTTCAAACATATAATTGCAGTCCAACAACCTAATGAAGTGTTTAGCATCACTTTTGTATTGGTTTGGTTAGTTTTGATTTTTAGAACTTTGTGCCAATCACATTATTTGCAAAGCAATCATTGAGTTGTGCTTCTAAAATACTCTGGTCAAGACTTTAACCGTTTTATGATTGAATAATGATATTGATTGGTGTTTTATCTAGTTGTAAGTTTGATAATAAACGTCACACGTTTACACTGACATACAGTTTCAAGTCTCATCATTGAGTTTGTTATGTTTAGTGATCTAGTTGAGCGTTTCAAACATGTAATTATGATTGAACATTGACATTAAAACTGGTTTATTCAATGCAGTCATGCGCAAGATTATTCTTGGGTTATGCATTCACAGAAGTTTGGTCGAAACGCTTGGTTCGGACGCTGATTAAAACATGTTACATTTGTTAACGGAATTTGTAATGTATTGATTAGGTTGATCGTTTGACACAAACGAAGTGCAACACTATACTGAAGCGTTTGGGAACAATATTATAGATTCTTGGTTGGTTTTGACATCGAAATTGGTTTATTCAATACACTCATTCGCAAAATCAGCATTGAGTATTACCATTAGAATAGTTTGTTCAAAACCTTGATCACATTGATATTGTGGTTCGATAGTGATTTGCAGTGATTTCGATTACTTTTGTACATATTTGAAAGTTTGATAACAAATACCACACAATTACAGTAATACCCAAGTTGAGGTTTCATCAATGAGTTTGTTGCATTTAGCGATGTGGTTGAGCACATGACACATACAATTACAATTGATCATTGATGATGAAATACACATAAATGCAGTACACACAATTTTATTTAAGTTTTAACATTGAAATAAGTCTATTTGCTCCATTTCGCAAAATACACTCATTTGCGATATCATCATTGTGTTATAGTTGTACAAATGTCGAGTCAAGACCTGAATTATTGATATTATGGTCAAATCGTGATTTGAAGTGATTTGGATTGTTACTGGGCATAGTTGTAGTATAAATAGTGAAAATCGCTCAATTTCAGTAATACACAGTTTTGATTTTTCTCATTGGGATTGTTACGATTAGTGATCTGGTTGAACATTTGAAACATACAATAATCCAACAACTGACATTTAAATAGATTGTAACATTTCACATTGGAATTGGTTTACATAATACACTCATTTGCTAAATCATCATTGTGTTCTACATGTACATTTGTCAGGTCAAAACCTTGATATCTGACAATATGGTTAAACAGTGATTTAAATGAATTTCGATTGTTATTGTGCATATTTGTAAACATTGATAGTAAAAGTCACACATTTACAGCAATGCACAGTTGCAGGTCTCATCATTGCGTTTGTTATGTTTAGTGTTTCGGTAGAATGTTTCAAACATATAATTGCAGTCCAACAACATAATGAAGTGTTTAGCATCACTTTTGTATTGGTTTGGTTAGTTTTGATATTTAAAATTTTTTGGCAATCACATTATTTGCATAGCAATTATTGAGTTGTGCTTCTAAAATACTCTGGTCAAGACTTTAATCGTTTTATGATTGAATAATGATATTGATTGGTGTTTTATCTATTTGTAAGTTTGATGATAAACGTCACACGTTTACACTGATATACAGTTTCAAGTCTCATCATTGAGTTTGTTATGTTTAGTAATCTAGTTGAGCGTTTCAAACATGTAATTATGATTGAATACTTATACTAATATTGGTTTATTCAATGCGCAAGATCATTTTTTAAATGATACAATCACAAAAGTCTGGTCAAGTACACAGTTTTAGTACTGATAAGTCAATTTGTGATGTTTATTGATTAGGTTGATCGTTTGACACAAATGAAATGCAACACCAAACCGAAACGTTTTCCAACGATATTATACATGCTTGGTTGGTTTTGACATTGAAAGTGGTTTATTTAATACACTCATTCGCAAAATCAGCATTGAGTATTACCATTAGAATAGTTTGTTCAAAACCTTGATCACATTGATATTGTGGTTCGATAGTGATTTGCAGTGATTTCGATTACTTTTGTACATATTTGAAGGTTTGATAACAAATACCACACAATTACAGTAATATCCAAGTTGAGGTTTCATCAATGAGTTTGTTGCATTTAGCGATGTGGTTGAGCACATGACATATACAATTACAATTGATCATTGATGATGAAATACACATAAATGCAGTAATACACAATTTTATTTAAGTTTTAACATTGAAATAAGTCTATTTGCTTCAATTCGCAAAATACACTCATTTGCGATATCATCATTGTGTTATAGTTGTACAAATGTCCAGTCAAGACCTGAATTATTGATATTATTGTCAAATCGTGATTTGAAGTGATTTGGATTGTTACTGGGCATAGTTGTAGTATAAATAGTGAAAATCGCTCAATTTCAGTAATACACAGTTTTGATTTTTCTCATTGGGATTGTTACGATTAGTGATCTGGTTGAACATTTGAAACATACAATAATCCAACAACTGACATTTAAATAGATTGTAACATTTCACATTGGAATTGGTTTACATAATACACTCATTTGCTAAATCGTCATTGTGTTCTACATGTACATTTGTCAGGTCAAAACCTTGATATCTGACAATATGGTTAAACAGTGATTTAAATGAATTTCGATTGTTATTGTGCATATTTGTAAAATTTGACGGTAAAAGTCACACATTTACAGCAATGCACAGTTGCAGGTCTCATCATTGAGTTTGTTATGTTTAGTGTTTCGATAGAATGTTTCAAACATATAATTGCAGTCCAACAACGAAATGTAGATTTAGCATCACTTTTGTATTGGTTTGGTTAGTTTTGATATTTAAAACTTTTGGCCGATCACATTATTTGCAAAGCAATCATTGAGTTGTGCTTCTAAAATACTCTGGTCAAGACTTTAATCGTTTTATGATTGAACAATGATGTCGATTGGTGTTTTATCTAGTTGTAAGTTTGATAATAAACGTCACACGTTTACACTGACATACAGTTTCAAGTCTCATCATTGAGTTTGTTATGTTTAGTGATCTAGTTGAGCGTTTCAAGCCTGTAATTATGATTGAACATTGACATTAAAACTATTTTATTCAATGCAGTCATGCGCAAGATTATTCTTGGGTTATGCATTCACAGAAGTTTGGTCGAAACGCTTGGTTCAGACGCTGATTAAAACATGTTACATTTGTTAACGGAATTTGTAATGTATTGATTAGGTTGATCGTTTGACACAAACGAAGTGCAACACTATACTGAAGCGTTTGGGAACAATATTATACATGCTTGGTTGGTTTTGACATCGAAACTGGTTCATTTAATACACTCATTCGCAAAATCAGCATTGAGTATTACCATTAAAATAGTTTGTTCAAAACCTTGATCACATTGATATTGTGGTTCGATAGTGATTTGCAGTGATTTCGATTACTTTTGTACATATTTGAAGGTTTGATAACAAATACCACACAATTACAGTAATACCCAAGTTGAGGTTTCATCAATGAGTTTGTTGCATTTAGCGATGTGGTTGAGCACATGACACATACAATTACAATTGATCATTGATGATGAAATACACATAAATGCAGTAATACACAATTTTATTTAAGTTTTAACATTGAAATAAGTCTATTTGCTCCATTTCGCAAAATACACTCATTTGCGATATCATCATTGTGTTATAGTTGTACAAATGTCGAGTCAAGACCTTAATTATTGATATTATGGTCAAATCGTGATTTGAAGTGATTTGGATTGTTACTGGGCATAGTTGTAGTATAAATAGTGAAAATCGCTCAATTTCAGTAATACACAGTTTTGATTTTTCTCATTGGGATTGTTACGATTAGTGATCTGGTTGAACATTTGAAACATACAATAATCCAACAACTGACATTTAAATAGATTGTAACATTTCACATTGGAATTGGTTTACATAATACACTCATTTGCTAAATCATCATTGTGTTCTACATGTACAATTGTCAGGTCAAAACCTTGATATCTGACAATATGGTTAAACAGTGATTTAAATGAATTTCGATTGTTATTGTGCATATTTGTAAACATTGATAATGAAAATCACACATTAACAGCAATGCACAGTTGCAGGTCTCATCATTGAGTTTGTTATGTTTAGTGTTTCGATAGAATGTTTCAAACATATAATTGCAGTCCAACAACCTAATGAAGTGTTTAGCATCACTTTTGTATTGGTTTGGTTAGTTTTGATATTTAAAACTTTTGGCCGATTACATTATTTGCAAAGCAATCATTGAGTTGTGCTTCTAAAATACTCTGGTCAAGACTTTAATCGTTTTATGATTGAACAATGATGTCGATTGGTGTTTTATCTAGTTGTAAGTTTGATAATAAACGTCACACGTTTACACTGACATACAGTTTCAAGTCTCATCATTGAGTTTGTTATGTTTAGTGATCTAGTTGAGCGTTTCAAACATGTAATTATGATTGAACATTGACATTAAAACTGGTTTATTCAATGCATTCATGCGCAAGATTATTCTTGGGTTATGCATTCACAGAAGTTTGGTCGAAACGCTTGGTTCAGACGCTGATTAAAACATGTTACATTTGTTAACGGAATTTGTAATGTATTGATTAGGTTGATCGTTTGACACAAATGAAGTGCAACACTATACTGAAGCGTTTGGGAACAATATTATAGAATCTTGGTTGGTTTTGACATTGAAACTGGTTTATTCAATACACTCATTCGCAAAATCAGCATTGAGTATTACCATTAGAATAGTTTGTTCAAAACCTTGATCACATTGGTATTGTGGTTCGATAGTGATTTGCAGTGATTTCGATTACTTTTGTACATATTTGAAGTTTGATAACAAATACCACACAATTACAGTAATACCCAAGTTGAGGTTTCATCAATGAGTTTGTTGCATTTAGCGATGTGGTTGAGCACATGACACATACAATTACAATTGATCATTGATGATGAAATACACATAAATGCAGTACACACAATTTTATTTAAGATTTAACAGATTTAGATAGATTGTTACATAATACACTCATTTGCTAAATCATCATTGTGTTCTACATGTACATTTGTCAGGTCAAAACCTTGATATCTGACAATATGGTTAAACAGTGATTTAAATGAATTTCGATTGTTATTGTGCATATTTGTAAACATTGATAGTAAAAATCACACATTTACAGCAATGCACAGTTGCAGGTCTCATCATTGCGTTTGTTATGTTTAGTGTTTCGGTAGAATGTTTCAAACATATAATTGCAGTCCAACAACATAATGAAGTGTTTAGCATCACTTTTGTATTGGTTTGGTTAGTTTTGATATTTAAAATTTTTTGGCAATCACATTATTTGCATAGCAATTATTGAGTTGTGCTTCTAAAATACTCTGGTCAAGACTTTAACCGTTTTATGATTGAATAATGATATTGGTTGGTGTTTTATCTAGTTGTAAGTTTGATAATAAACGTCACACGTTTACACTGACATACAGTTTCAAGTCTCATCATTGAGTTTGTTATGTTTAGTGATCTAGTTGAGCGTTTCAAACATGTAATTATGATTGAACACTTATACTAATATTGGTTTATTCAATGCGCAAGATTATTTTTTAAATGATACAATCACAAAAGTCTGGTCAAGTACACAGTTTTAGTACTGATAAGTCAATTTGTGATGTTTATTGATTAGGTTGATCGTTTGACACAAATGAATTGCAACACCAAACCGAAACGTTTTCCAACGATATTATACATGCTTGGTTGGTTTTGACATTGAAACTGGTTTATTTAATACACTCATTCGCAAAATCAGCATTGAGTATTACCATTAGAATAGTTTGTTCAAAACCTTGATCACATTGATATTGTGGTTCGATAGTGATTTGCAGTGATTTCGATTACTTTTGTACATATTTGAAAGTTTGATAACAAATACCACACAATTACAGTAATATCCAAGTTGAGGTTTCATCAATGAGTTTGTTGCATTTAGCGATGTGGTTGAGCACATGACATATACAATTACAATTGATCATTGATGATGAAATACACATAAATGCAGTGAGACACAATTTTATTTAAGTTTTAACATTGAAATAAGTCTATTTGTTCCAATTCGCAAAATACACTCATTTGCGATATCATCATTGTGTTATAGTTGTACAAATGTCGAGTCAAGACCTGAATTATTGATATTATTGTCAAATCGTGATTTGAAGTGATTTGGATTGTTACTGGGCATAGTTGTAGTATAAATAGTGAAAATCGCTCAATTTCAGTAATACACAGTTTTGATTTTTCTCATTGGGATTGTTACGATTAGTGATCTGGTTGAACATTTGAAACATACAATAATCCAACAACTGACATTTAAATAGATTGTAACATTTCACATTGGAATTGGTTTACATAATACACTCATTTGCTAAATCAGCATTGTGTTCTACATGTACATTTGTCAGGTCAAAACCTTGATATCTGACAATATGGTTAAACAGTGATTTAAATGAATTTCGATTGTTATTGTGCATATTTGTAAAATTTGACAGTAAAAGTCACACATTAACAGCAATGCACAGTTGCAGGTCTCATCATTGAGTTTGTTATGTTTAGTGTTTCGATAGAATGTTTCAAACATATAATTGCAGTCCAACAACGAAATGTAGATTTAGCATCACTTTTGTATTGGTTTGGTTAGTTTTGATATTTAAAACTTTTGGCCGATCACATTATTTGCAAAGCAATCATTGAGTTGTGCTTCTAAAATACTCTGGTCAAGACTTTAATCGTTTTATGATTGAACAATGATGTCGATTGGTGTTTTATCTAGTTGTAAGTTTGATAATAAACGTCACACGTTTACACTGACATACAGTTTCAAGTCTCATCATTGAGTTTGTTATGTTTAGTGATCTAGTTGAGCGTTTCAAGCCTGTAATTATGATTGAACATTGACATTAAAACTGGTTTATTCAATGCAGTCATGCGCAAGATTATTCTTGGGTTATGCATTCACAGAAGTTTGGTCGAAACGCTTGGTTCAAACGCTGATTAAAACATGTTACATTTGTTAACGGAATTTGTAATGTATTGATTAGGTTGACCGTTTGACACAAACGAAGTGCAACACTATACTGAAGCGTTTGGGAACAATATTATAGATTCTTGGTTGGTTTTGACATCGAAACTGGTTTATTTAATACACTCATTCGCAAAATCAGCATTGAGTATTACCATTAGAATAGTTTGTTCAAAACCTTGATCACATTGATATTGTGGTTCGATAGTGATTTGCAGTGATTTCGATTACTTTTGTACATATTTGAAGGTTTGATAACAAATACCACACAATTACAGTAATACCCAAGTTGAGGTTTCATCAATGAGTTTGTTGCATTTAGCAATGTGGTTGAGCACATGACACATACAATTACAATTGATCATTGATGATGAAATACACATAAATGCAGTAATACACAATTTTATTTAAGTTTTAACATTGAAATAAGTCTATTTGCTCCATTTCGCAAAATACACTCATTTGCGATATCATCATTGTGTTATAGTTGTACAAATGTCGAGTCAAGACCTGAATTATTGATATTATGGTCAAATCGTGATTTGGATTGTTACTGGGCATAGTTGTAGTATAAATAGTGAAAATCGCTCAATTTCAGTAATACACAGTTTTGATTTTTCTCATTGGGATTGTTACGATTAGTGATCTGGTTGAACATTTGAAACATACAATAATCCAACAACTGACATTTAAATAGATTGTAACATTTCACATTGGAATTGGTTTACATAATACACTCATTTGCTAAATCAGCATTGTGTTCTACATGTACAATTGTCAGGTCAAAACCTTGATATCTGACAATATGGTTAAACAGTGATTTAAATGAATTTCGATTGTTATTGTGCATATTTGTAAAATTTGACAGTAAAAGTCACACATTAACAGCAATGCACAGTTGCAGGTCTCATCATTGAGTTTGTTATGTTTAGTGTTTCGATAGAATGTTTCAAACATATAATTGCAGTCCAACAACATAATGAAGTGTTTAGCATCACTTTTGTATTGGTTTGGTTAGTTTTGATATTTTAAACTTTTGGCTGATTACATTATTTGCATAGCAATCATTGAGTTGTGCTTCTAAAATACTCTGGTCAAGACTTTAATCATTTTATGATTGAACAATGATGTCGATTGGTGTTTTATCTAGTTGTAAGTTTGATAATAAACGTCACACGTTTACACTGACATACAGTTTCAAGTCTCATCATTGAGTTTGTTATGTTTAGTGATCTAGTTGAGCGTTTCAAACATGTAATTATGATTGAACATTGACATTAAAACTGGTTTATTCAATGCAGTCATGCGCAAGATTATTCTTGGGTTATGCATTCACAGAAGTTTGGTCGAAACGCTTGGTTCGGACGCTGATTAAAACATGTTACATTTGTTAACGGAATTTGTAATGTATTGATTAGGTTGATCGTTTGACACAAACGAAGTGCAACACTATACTGAAGCGTTTGGGAACAATATTATACATGCTTGGTTGGTTTTGACATTGAAAGTGGTTTATTCAATACACTCATTCGCAAAATCAGCATTGAGTATTACCATTAGAATAGTTTGTTCAAAACCTTGATCACATTGATAATGTGGTTCGATAGTGATTTGCAGTGATTTCGATTACTTTTGTACATATTTGAAGGTTTGATAACAAATACCACACAATTACAGTAATACCCAAGTTGAGGTTTCATCAATGAGTTTGTTGCATTTAGCGATGTGGTTGAGCACATGACATATACAATTACAATTGATCATTGATGATGAAATACACATAAATGCAGTGAGACACAATTTTATTTAAGTTTTAACATTGAAATAAATTTATTTGGTTCAATTCGCAAAATACACTCATTTGCGATATAATCATTGTGTTATAGTTGTACAAATGTCGAGTCAAGACCTGAATTATTGATATTATGGTCAAATCGTGATTTGAAGTGATTTGGATTGTTACTGGCCATAGTTGTAGTATAAATAGTGAAAATCGCTCAATTTCAGTAATACACAGTTTTGATTTTTCTCATTGGGATTGTTACGATTAGTGATCTGGTTGAACATTTGAAACATACAATAATCCAACAACTGACATTTAAATAGATTGTAACATTTCACATTGGAATTGGTTTACATAATACACTCATTTGCTAAATCATCATTGTGTTCTACATGTACAATTGTCAGGTCAAAACCTTGATATCTGACAATATGGTTAAACAGTGATTTAAATGAATTTCGATTGTTATTGTGCATATTTGTAAACATTGATAATGAAAATCACACATTAACAGCAATGCACAGTTGCAGGTCTCATCATTGAGTTTGTTATGTTTAGTGTTTCGATAGAATGTTTCAAACATATAATTGCAGTCCAACAACATAATGAAGTGTTTAGCATCACTTTTGTATTGGTTTGGTTAGTTTTGATTTTTAGAACTTTGTGCCAATCACATTATTTGCAAAGCAATCATTGAGTTGTGCTTCTAAAATACTCTGGTCAAGACTTTAATCGTTTTATGATTGAATAATGATATTGATTGGTGTTTTATCTAGTTGTAAGTTTGATGATAAACGTCACACGTTTACACTGACATACAGTTTCAAGTCTCATCATTGAGTTTGTTATGTTTAGTAATCTAGTTGAGCGTTTCAAACATGTAATTATGATTGAACATTGACATTAAAACTGGTTTATTCAATGCAGTCATGCGCAAGATCATTCTTGGGTTATGCATTCACAGAAGTTTGGTCGAAACGCTTGGTTCGGACGCTGATTAAAACATGTTACATTTGTTAACGGAATTTGTAATGTATTGATTAGGTTGATCGTTTGACACAAACGAAGTGCAACACTATACTGAAGCGTTTGGGAACAATATTATAGATTCTTGGTTGGTTTTGACATCGAAATTGGTTTATTTAATACACTCATTCGCAAAATCAGCATTGAGTATTACCATTAGAATAGTTTGTTCAAAACCTTGATCACATTGATATTGTGGTTCGATAGTGATTTGCAGTGATTTCGATTACTTTTGTACATATTTGAAGGTTTGATAACAAATACCACACAATTACAGTAATACCCAAGTTGAGGTTTCATCAATGAGTTTGTTGCATTTAGCGATGTGGTTGAGCACATGACACATACAATTACAATTGATCATTGATGATGAAATACACATAAATGCAGTACACACAATTTTATTTAAGTTTTAACATTGAAATAAGTCTATTTGCTCCATTTCGCAAAATACACTCATTTGCGATATCATCATTGTGTTATAGTTGTACAAATGTCGAGTCAAGACCTTAATTATTGATATTATGGTCAAATCGTGATTTGAAGTGATTTGGATTGTTACTGGGCATAGTTGTAGTATAAATAGTGAAAATCGCTCAATTTCAGTAATACACAGTTTTGATTTTTCTCATTGGGATTGTTACGATTAGTGATCTGGTTGAACATTTGAAACATACAGTAATCCAACAACTGACATTTAAATAGATTGTAACATTTCACATTGGAATTGGTTTACATAATACACTCATTTGCTAAATCATCATTGTGTTCTACATGTACATTTGTCAGGTCAAAACCTTGATATCTGACAATATGGTTAAACAGTGATTTAAATGAATTTCGATTGTTATTGTGCATATTTGTAAACATTGATAGTAAAAGTCACACATTAACAGCAATGCACTGTTGCAGGTCTCATCATTGAGTTTGTTATGTTTAGTGTTTCGATAGAATGTTTCAAACATATAATTAAAATCCAACAACGAAATGTAGATTTAGCATCACTTTTGTATTGGTTTGGTTAGTTTTGATATTTAAAACTTTTGGCCGATCACATTATTTGCAAAGCAATCATTGAGTTGTGCTTCTAAAATACTCTGGTCAAAACTTTAATCGTTTTATGATTGAACAATGATGTCGATTGGTGTTTTATCTAGTTGTAAGTTTGATAATAAACGTCACACGTTTACACTGACATACAGTTTCAAGTCTCATCATTGAGTTTGTTATGTTTAGTGATCTAGTTGAGCGTTTCAAGCCTGTAATTATGATTGAACATTGACATTAAAACTGGTTTATTCAATGCAGTCATGCGCAAGATTATTCTTGGGTTATGCATTCACAGAAGTTTGGTCGAAACGCTTGGTTCGGACGCTGATTAAAACATGTTACATTTGTTAACGGAATTTGTAATGTATTGATTAGGTTGATCGTTTGACACAAACGAAGTGCAACACTATACTGAAGCGTTTGGGAACAATATTATACATGCTTGGTTGGTTTTGACATTGAAAGTGGTTTATTCAATACACTCATTCGCATAATCAGCATTGAGTATTACCATTAGAATAGTTTGTTCAAAACCTTGATCACATTGATATTGTGGTTCGATAGTGATTTGCAGTGATTTCGATTACTTTTGTACATATTTGAAGGTTTGATAACAAATACCACACAATTACAGTAATACCCAAGTTGAGGTTTCATCAATGAGTTTGTTGCATTTAGCGATGTGGTTGAGCACATGACATATACAATTACAATTGATCATTGATGATGAAATACACATAAATGCAGTGAGACACACTTTTATTTAAGTTTTAACATTGAAATAAGTCTATTTGCTTCAATTCGCAAAATACACTCATTTGCGATATAATCATTGTGTTATAGTTGTACAAATGTCGAGTCAAGACCTGAATTATTGATATTATGGTCAAATCGTGATTTGAAGTGATTTGGATTGTTACTGGGCATAGTTGTAGTATAAATAGTGAAAATCGCTCAATTTCAGTAATACACAGTTTTGATTTTTTCATTGGGATTGTTACGATTAGTGATCTGGTTGAACATTTGAAACATACAATAATCCAACAACTGACATTTAAATAGATTGTAACATTTCACATTGGAATTGGTTTACATAATACACTCATTTGCTAAATCATCATTGTGTTCTACATGTACAATTGTCAGGTCAAAACCTTGATATCTGACAATATGGTTAAACAGTGATTTAAATGAATTTCGATTGTTATTGTGCATATTTGTAAACATTGATAATGAAAATCACACATTAACAGCAATGCACAGTTGCAGGTCTCATCATTGAGTTTGTTATGTTTAGTGTTTCGATAGAATGTTTCAAACATATAATTGCAGTCCAACAACATAATGAAGTGTTTAGCATCACTTTTGTATTGGTTTGGTTAGTTTTGATTTTTAGAACTTTGTGCCAATCACATTATTTGCAAAGCAATCATTGAGTTGTGCTTCTAAAATACTCTGGTCAAGACTTTAACCGTTTTATGATTGAATAATGATATTGATTGGTGTTTTATCTAGTTGTAAGTTTGATGATAAACGTCACACGTTTACACTGACATACAGTTTCAAGTCTCATCATTGAGTTTGTTATGTTTAGTGATCTAGTTGAGCGTTTCAAACATGTAATTATGATTGAACATTGACATTAAAACTGGTTTATTCAATGAAGTCATGCGCAAGATCATTCTTGGGTTATGCATTCACAGAAGTTTGGTCGAAACGCTTGGTTCGGACGCTGATTAAAACATGTTACATTTGTTAACGGAATTTGTAATGTATTGATTAGGTTGATCGTTTGACACAAACGAATTGCAACACTATACTGAAGCGTTTGGGAACAATATTATAGATTCTTGGTTGGTTTTGACATCGAAATTGGTTTATTCAATACACTCATTCGCAAAATCAGCATTGAGTATTACCATTAGAATAGTTTGTTCAAAACCTTGATCACATTGATATTGTGGTTCGATAGTGATTTGCAGTGATTTCGATTACTTTTGTACATATTTGAAGGTTTGATAACAAATACCACACAATTACAGTAATACCCAAGTTGAGGTTTCATCAATGAGTTTGTTGCATTTAGCGATGTGGTTGAGCACATGACACATACAATTACAATTGATCATTGATGATGAAATACACATAAATGCAGTACACACAATTTTATTTAAGTTTTAACATTGAAATAAGTCTATTTGCTCCATTTCGCAAAATACACTCATTTGCGATATTATCATTGTGTTATAGTTGTACAAATGTCGAGTCAAGACCTTAATTATTGATATTATGGTCAAATCGTGATTTGGATTGTTACTGGGCATAGTTGTAGTATAAATAGTGAAAATCGCTCAATTTCAGTAATACACAGTTTTGATTTTTTTCATTGGGATTGTTACGATTAGTGATCTGGTTGAACATTTGAAAGATGCAATAATCCAACAACTGACATTTAAATAGATTGTAACATTTCACATTGGAATTGGTTTACATAATACACTCATTTGCTAAATCATCATTGTGTTCTACATGTACATTTGTCAGGTCAAAACCTTGATATCTGACAATATGGTTAAACAGTGATTTAAATGAATTTCGATTGTTATTGTGCATATTTGTAAACATTGATAGTAAAAATCACACATTAACAGCAATGCACAGTTGCAGGTCTCATCATTGAGTTTGTTATGTTTAGTGTTTCGATAGAATGTTTCAAACATATAATTAAAATCCAACAACGAAATGTAGATTTAGCATCACTTTTGTATTGGTTTGGTTAGTTTTGATATTTAAAGATCTTTGTCGATTACATTATTTGCAAAGCAATCATTGAGTTGTGCTTCTAAAATACTCTGGTCAAGACTTTAATCATTTTATGATTGAATAGTGAAGTCGATTGGTGTTTTATCTAGTTGTAAGTTTGATGATAAACCTCACACGTTTACACTGACATACAGTTTCAAACCTCATCATTGAGTTTGTTATGTTTAGTGATCTAGTTGAGCGTTTCAAACATGTAATTATGATTGAACATTGACATTAAAACTGGTTTATTCAATGCATTCATGCGCAAGATTATTCTTGGGTTATGCATTCACAGAAGTTTGGTCGAAACGCTTGGTTCAAACGCTGATTAAAACATGTTACATTTGTTAACGGAATTTGTAATGTATTGATTAGGTTGATCGTTTGACACAAACGAAGTGCAACACTATACTGAAGCGTTTGGGAACAATATTATAGATTCTTGGTTGGTTTTGACATCGAAATTGGTTTATTCAATACACTCATTCGCATAATCAGCATTGAGTATTACCATTAGAATAGTTTGTTCAAAACCTTGATCACATTGATATTGTGGTTCGATAGTGATTTGCAGTGATTTCGATTACTTTTGTACATATTTGAAGGTTTGATAACAAATACCACACAATTACAGTAATATCCAAGTTGAGGTTTCATCAATGAGTTTGTTGCATTTAGCGATGTGGTTGAGCACATGACACATACAATTACAATTGATCATTGATGATGAAATACACATAAATGCAGTGAGACACACTTTTATTTAAGTTTTAACATTGAAATAAGTCTATTTGCTTCAATTCGCAAAATACACTCATTTGCGATATCATCATTGTGTTATAGTTGTACAAATGTCGAGTCAAGACCTTAATTATTGATATTATGGTCAAATCGTGATTTGGATTGTTACTGGGCATAGTTGTAGTATAAATAGTGAAAATCGCTCAATTTCAGTAATACACAGTTTTGATTTTTCTCATTGGGATTGTTACGATTAGTGATCTGGTTGAACATTTGAAACATACAATAATCCAACAACTGACATTTAAATAGATTGTAACATTTCACATTGGAATTGGTTTACATAATACACTCATTTGCTAAATCATCATTGTGTTCTACATGTACAATTGTCAGGTCAAAACCTTGATATCTGACAATATGGTTAAACAGTGATTTAAATGAATTTCGATTGTTATTGTGCATATTTGTAAACATTGATAGTAAAAATCACACATTAACAGCAATGCACAGTTGCAGGTCTCATCATTGAGTTTGTTATGTTTAGTGTTTCGATAGAATGTTTCAAACATATAAATGCAGTCCAACAACATAATGAAGTGTTTAGCATCACTTTTGTATTGGTTTGGTTAGTTTTGATTTTTAGAACTTTGTGCCAATCACATTATTTGCAAAGCAATCATTGAGTTGTGCTTCTAAAATACTCTGGTCAAGACTTTAATCGTTTTATGATTGAATAATGATATTGATTGGTGTTTTATCTAGTTGTAAGTTTGATGATAAACGTCACACGTTTACACTGACATACAGTTTCAAGTCTCATCATTGAGTTTGTTATGTTTAGTGATCTAGTTGAGCGTTTCAAGCCTGTATTTATGATTGAACATTGACATTAAAACTGGTTTATTCAATGCAGTCATGCGCAAGATTATTCTTGGGTTATGCATTCACAGAAGTTTGGTCGAAACGCTTGGTTCGGACGCTGATTAAAACATGTTACATTTGTTAACGGAATTTGTAATGTATTGATTAGGTTGATCGTTTGACACAAACGAAGTGCAACACTATACTGAAGCGTTTGGGAACAATATTATACATGCTTGGTTGGTTTTGACATTGAAAGTGGTTTATTCAATACACTCATTCGCAAAATCAGCATTGAGTATTACCATTAGAATAGTTTGTTCAAAACCTTGATCACATTGATATTGTGGTTCGATAGTGATTTGCAGTGATTTCGATTACTTTTGTACATATTTGAAGGTTTGATAACAAATACCACACAATTACAGTAATACCCAAGTTGAGGTTTCATCAATGAGTTTGTTGCATTTAGCGATGTGGTTGAGCACATGACATATACAATTACAATTGATCATTGATGATGAAATACACATAAATGCAGTGAGACACACTTTTATTTAAGTTTTAACATTAAAATAAGTCTATTTGCTCCAATTCGCAAAATACACTCATTTGCGATATAATCATTGTGTTATAGTTGTACAAATGTCGAGTCAAGACCTGAATTATTGATATTATGGTCAAATCGTGATTTGAAGTGATTTGGATTGTTACTGGGCATAGTTGTAGTATAAATAGTGAAAATCGCTCAATTTCAGTAATACACAGTTTTGATTTTTCTCATTGGGATTGTTACGATTAGTGATCTGGTTGAACATTTGAAACATACAATAATCCAACAACTGACATTTAAATAGATTGTAACATTTCACATGGGAATTGGTTTACATAATACACTCATTTGCTAAATCATCATTGTGTTCTACATGTACAATTGTCAGGTCAAAACCTTGATATCTGACAATATGGTTAAACAGTGATTTAAATGAATTTCGATTGTTATTGTGCATATTTGTAAACATTGATAATGAAAATCACACATTAACAGCAATGCACAGTTGCAGGTCTCATCATTGAGTTTGTTATGTTTAGTGTTTCGATAGAATGTTTCAAACATATAATTGCAGTCCAACAACATAACGAAGTGTTTAGCATCACTTTTGTATTGGTTTGGTTATTTTGATATTTAAAGATTTTTGCGGATTACATTATTTGCATAGCAATCATTGAGTTGTGCTTCTAAAATACTCTGGTCAAGACTTTAATCGTTTTATGATTGAATAATGATATTGATTGGTGTTTTATCTAGTTGTAAGTTTGATGATAAACGTCACACGTTTACACTGACATACAGTTTCAAGTTTCATCATTGAGTTTGTTATGTTTAGTGATCTAGTTGAGCGTTTCAAACATGTAATTATGATTGAACATTGACATTAAAACTGGTTTATTCAATGCAGTCATGCGCAAGATCATTCTTGGGTTATGCATTCACAGAAGTTTGGTCGAAACGCTTGGTTCGGACGCTGATTAAAACATGTTACATTTGTTAACGGAATTTGTAATGTATTGATTAGGTTGATCGTTTGACACAAACGAATTGCAACACTATACTGAAGCGTTTGGGAACAATATTATAGATTCTTGGTTGGTTTTGACATCGAAATTGGTTTATTTAATACACTCATTCGCAAAATCAGCATTGAGTATTACCATTAGAATAGTTTGTTCAAAACCTTGATCACATTGATATTATGGTTCGATAGTGATTTGCAGTGATTTCGATTACTTTTGTACATATTTGAAGGTTTGATAACAAATACCACACAATTACAGTAATACCCAAGTTGAGGTTTCATCAATGAGTTTGTTGCATTTAGCGATGTGGTTGAGCACATGACACATACAATTACAATTGATCATTGATGATGAAATACACATAAATGCAGTACACACAATTTTATTTAAGTTTTAACATTGAAATAAGTCTATTTGCTCCATTTCGCAAAATACACTCATTTGCGATATTATCATTGTGTTATAGTTGTACAAATGTCGAGTCAAGACCTTAATTATTGATATTATGGTCAAATCGTGATTTGGATTGTTACTGGGCATAGTTGTAGTATAAATAGTGAAAATCGCTCAATTTCAGTAATACACAGTTTTGATTTTTTTCATTGGGATTGTTACGATTAGTGATCTGGTTGAACATTTGAAAGATGCAATAATCCAACAACTGACATTTAAATAGATTGTAACATTTCACATTGGAATTGGTTTACATAATACACTCATTTGCTAAATCATCATTGTGTTCTACATGTACAATTGTCAGGTCAAAACCTTGATATCTGACAATATGGTTAAACAGTGATTTAAATGAATTTCGATTGTTATTGTGCATATTTGTAAACATTGATAGTAAAAGTCACACATTAACAGCAATGCACAGTTGCAGGTCTCATCATTGAGTTTGTTATGTTTAGTGTTTCGATAGAATGTTTCAAACATATAATTAAAATCCAACAACGAAATGTAGATTTAGCATCACTTTTGTATTGGTTTGGTTAGTTTTGATATTTAAAGATCTTTGTCGATTACATTATTTGCAAAGCAATCATTGAGTTGTGCTTCTAAAATACTCTGGTCAAGACTTTAATCATTTTATGATTGAATAGTGAAGTCGATTGGTGTTTTATCTAGTTGTAAGTTTGATCATAAACCTCACACGTTTACACTGACATACAGTTTCAAACCTCATCATTGAGTTTGTTATGTTTAGTGATCTAGTTGAGCGTTTCAAACATGTAATTATGATTGAACATTGACATTAAAACTGGTTTATTCAATGCAGTCATGCGCAAGATTATTCTTGGGTTATGCATTCACAGAAGTTTGGTCGAAACGCTTGGTTCAAACGCTGATTAAAACATGTTACATTTGTTAACGGAATTTGTAATGTATTGATTAGGTTGATCGTTTGACACAAACGAAGTGCAACACTATACTGAAGCGTTTGGGAACAATATTATAGATTCTTGGTTGGTTTTGACATCGAAATTGGTTTATTCAATACACTCATTCGCATAATCAGCATTGAGTATTACCATTAGAATAGTTTGTTCAAAACCTTGATCACATTGATATTGTGGTTCGATAGTGATTTGCAGTGATTTCGATTACTTTTGTACATATTTGAAGGTTTGATAACAAATACCACACAATTACAGTAATATCCAAGTTGAGGTTTCATCAATGAGTTTGTTGCATTTAGCGATGTGGTTGAGCACATGACACATACAATTACAATTGATCATTGATGATGAAATACACATAAATGCAGTGAGACACACTTTTATTTAAGTTTTAACATTGAAATAAGTCTATTTGCTTCAATTCGCAAAATACACTCATTTGCGATATCATCATTGTGTTATAGTTGTACAAATGTCGAGTCAAGACCTTAATTATTGATATTATGGTCAAATCGTGATTTGGATTGTTACTGGGCATAGTTGTAGTATAAATAGTGAAAATCGCTCAATTTCAGTAATACACAGTTTTGATTTTTCTCATTGGGATTGTTACGATTAGTGATCTGGTTGAACATTTGAAACATACAATAATCCAACAACTGACATTTAAATAGATTGTAACATTTCACATTGGAATTGGTTTACATAATACACTCATTTGCTAAATCATCATTGTGTTCTACATGTACAATTGTCAGGTCAAAACCTTGATATCTGACAATATGGTTAAATAGTGATTTAAATGAATTTCGATTGTTATTGTGCATATTTGTAAACATTGATAGTAAAAATCACACATTAACAGCAATGCACAGTTGCAGGTCTCATCATTGAGTTTGTTATGTTTAGTGTTTCGATAGAATGTTTCAAACATATAAATGCAGTCCAACAACATAATGAAGTGTTTAGCATCACTTTTGTATTGGTTTGGTTAGTTTTGATTTTTAGAACTTTGTGCCAATCACATTATTTGCAAAGCAATCATTGAGTTGTGCTTCTAAAATACTCTGGTCAAGACTTTAATCGTTTTATGATTGAATAATGATATTGATTGGTGTTTTATCTAGTTGTAAGTTTGATGATAAACGTCACACGTTTACACTGACATACAGTTTCAAGTCTCATCATTGAGTTTGTTATGTTTAGTGATCTAGTTGAGCGTTTCAAACATGTAATTATGATTGAACATTGACATTAAAACTGGTTTATTCAATGCAGTCATGCGCAAGATCATTCTTGGGTTATGCATTCACAGAAGTTTGGTCGAAACGCTTGGTTCGGACGCTGATTAAAACATGTTACATTTGTTAACGGAATTTGTAATGTATTGATTAGGTTGATCGTTTGACACAAACGAATTGCAACACTATACTGAAGCGTTTGGGAACAATATTATAGATTCTTGGTTGGTTTTGACATCGAAATTGGTTTATTTAATACACTCATTCGCAAAATCAGCATTGAGTATTACCATTAGAATAGTTTGTTCAAAACCTTGATCACATTGATATTGTGGTTCGATAGTGATTTGCAGTGATTTCGATTACTTTTGTACATATTTGAAGGTTTGATAACAAATACCACACAATTACAGTAATACCCAAGTTGAGGTTTCATCAATGAGTTTGTTGCATTTAGCGATGTGGTTGAGCACATGACACATACAATTACAATTGATCATTGATGATGAAATACACATAAATGCAGTGAGACACAATTTTATTTAAGTTTTAACATTGAAATAAGTCTATTTGCTCCATTTCGCAAAATACACTCATTTGCGATATTATCATTGTGTTATAGTTGTACAAATGTCGAGTCAAGACCTTAATTATTGATATTATGGTCAAATCGTGATTTGGATTGTTACTGGGCATAGTTGTAGTATAAATAGTGAAAATCGCTCAATTTCAGTAATACACAGTTTTGAATTTTTTCATTGGGATTGTTACGATTAGTGATCTGGTTGAACATTTGAAAGATGCAATAATCCAACAACTGACATTTAAATAGATTGTAACATTTCACATTGGAATTGGTTTACATAATACACTCATTTGCTAAATCATCATTGTGTTCTACATGTACAATTGTCAGGTCAAAACCTTGATATCTGACAATATGGTTAAACAGTGATTTAAATGAATTTCGATTGTTATTGTGCATATTTGTAAACATTGATAGTAAAAGTCACACATTAACAGCAATGCACAGTTGCAGGTCTCATCATTGAGTTTGTTATGTTTAGTGTTTCGATAGAATGTTTCAAACATATAATTAAAATCCAACAACGAAATGTAGATTTAGCATCACTTTTGTATTGGTTTGGTTAGTTTTGATATTTAAAGATCTTTGTCGATTACATTATTTGCAAAGCAATCATTGAGTTGTGCTTCTAAAATACTCTGGTCAAGACTTTAATCATTTTATGATTGAATAGTGAAGTCGATTGGTGTTTTATCTAGTTGTAAGTTTGATCATAAACCTCACACGTTTACACTGACATACAGTTTCAAACCTCATCATTGAGTTTGTTATGTTTAGTGATCTAGTTGAGCGTTTCAAACATGTAATTATGATTGAACATTGACATTAAAACTGGTTTATTCAATGCAGTCATGCGCAAGATTATTCTTGGGTTATGCATTCACAGAAGTTTGGTCGAAACGCTTGGTTCAAACGCTGATTAAAACATGTTACATTTGTTAACGGAATTTGTAATGTATTGATTAGGTTGATCGTTTGACACAAACGAAGTGCAACACTATACTGAAGCGTTTGGGAACAATATTATAGATTCTTGGTTGGTTTTGACATCGAAATTGGTTTATTCAATACACTCATTCGCATAATCAGCATTGAGTATTACCATTAGAATAGTTTGTTCAAAACCTTGATCACATTGATATTGTGGTTCGATAGTGATTTGCAGTGATTTCGATTACTTTTGTACATATTTGAAGGTTTGATAACAAATACCACACAATTACAGTAATATCCAAGTTGAGGTTTCATCAATGAGTTTGTTGCATTTAGCGATGTGGTTGAGCACATGACACATACAATTACAATTGATCATTGATGATGAAATACACATAAATGCAGTGAGACACACTTTTATTTAAGTTTTAACATTGAAATAAGTCTATTTGCTTCAATTCGCAAAATACACTCATTTGCGATATCATCATTGTGTTATAGTTGTACAAATGTCGAGTCAAGACCTTAATTATTGATATTATGGTCAAATCGTGATTTGGATTGTTACTGGGCATAGTTGTAGTATAAATAGTGAAAATCGCTCAATTTCAGTAATACACAGTTTTGATTTTTCTCATTGGGATTGTTACGATTAGTGATCTGGTTGAACATTTGAAACATACAATAATCCAACAACTGACATTTAAATAGATTGTAACATTTCACATTGGAATTGGTTTACATAATACACTCATTTGCTAAATCATCATTGTGTTCTACATGTACAATTGTCAGGTCAAAACCTTGATATCTGACAATATGGTTAAATAGTGATTTAAATGAATTTCGATTGTTATTGTGCATATTTGTAAACATTGATAGTAAAAATCACACATTAACAGCAATGCACAGTTGCAGGTCTCATCATTGAGTTTGTTATGTTTAGTGTTTCGATAGAATGTTTCAAACATATAAATGCAGTCCAACAACATAATGAAGTGTTTAGCATCACTTTTGTATTGGTTTGGTTAGTTTTGATTTTTAGAACTTTGTGCCAATCACATTATTTGCAAAGCAATCATTGAGTTGTGCTTCTAAAATACTCTGGTCAAGACTTTAATCGTTTTATGATTGAATAATGATATTGATTGGTGTTTTATCTAGTTGTAAGTTTGATGATAAACGTCACACGTTTACACTGACATACAGTTTCAAGTCTCATCATTGAGTTTGTTATGTTTAGTGATCTAGTTGAGCGTTTCAAACATGTAATTATGATTGAACATTGACATTAAAACTGGTTTATTCAATGCAGTCATGCGCAAGATCATTCTTGGGTTATGCATTCACAGAAGTTTGGTCGAAACGCTTGGTTTGGACGCTGATTAAAACATGTTACATTTGTTAACGGAATTTGTAATGTATTGATTAGGTTGATCGTTTGACACAAACGAAGTGCAACACTATACTGAAGCGTTTGGGAACAATATTATAGATTCTTGGTTGGTTTTGACATCGAAATTGGTTTATTTAATACACTCATTCGCAAAATCAGCATTGAGTATTACCATTAGAATAGTTTGTTCAAAACCTTGATCACATTGATATTGTGGTTCGATAGTGATTTGCAGTGATTTCGATTACTTTTGTACATATTTGAAGGTTTGATAACAAATACCACACAATTACAGTAATACCCAAGTTGAGGTTTCATCAATGAGTTTGTTGCATTTAGCGATGTGGTTGAGCACATGACACATACAATTACAATTGATCATTGATGATGAAATACACATAAATGCAGTGAGACACAATTTTATTTAAGTTTTAACATTGAAATAAGTCTATTTGCTCCAATTCGCAAAATACACTCATTTGCGATATCATCATTGTGTTATAGTTGTACAAATGTCGAGTCAAGACCTTAATTATTGATATTATGGTCAAATCGTGATTTGAAGTGATTTGGATTGTTACTGGGCATAGTTGTAGTATAAATAGTGAAAATCGCTCAATTTCAGTAATACACAGTTTTGATTTTTCTCATTGGGATTGTTACGATTAGTGATCTGGTTGAACATTTGAAACATACAATAATCCAACAACTGACATTTAAATAGATTGTAACATTTCACATTGGAATTGGTTTACATAATACACTCATTTGCTAAATCATCATTGTGTTCTACATGTACAATTGTCAGGTCAAAACCTTGATATCTGACAATATGGTTAAACAGTGATTTAAATGAATTTCGATTGTTATTGTGCATATTTGTAAACATTGATAGTAAAAGTCACACATTAACAGCAATGCACAGTTGCAGGTCTCATCATTGAGTTTGTTATGTTTAGTGTTTCGATAGAATGTTTCAAACATATAATTAAAATCCAACAACGAAATGTAGATTTAGCATCACTTTTGTATTGGTTTGGTTAGTTTTGATATTTAAAGATCTTTGTCGATTACATTATTTGCATAGCAATCATTGAGTTGTGCTTCTAAAATACTCTGGTCAAGACTTTAATCGTTTTATGATTGAATAGTGAGGTCGATTGGTGTTTTATCTAGTTGTAAGTTTGATGATAAACGTCACACGTTCACACTGACATACAGTTTCAAGTCTCATCATTGAGTTTGTTATGTTTAGTGATCTAGTTGAGCGTTTCAAACATGTAATTATGATTGAACATTGACATTAAAACTGGTTTATTCAATGCATTCATGCGCAAGATCATTCTTGGGTTATGCATTCACAGAAGTTTGGTCGAAACGCTTGGTTCAGACGTTGATTGAAACATGTTACATTTGTTAATGGAATTTGTAATGTATTGATTAGGTTGATCGTTTGATACAAACGAAGTGCAACACTATACTGAAGCGTTTGGGAACAATATTATAGATTCTTGGTTGGTTTTGACATCGAAAGTGGTTCATTTAATCCACTCATTTGCTTAATCATCATTGTGTTCTACATGTACATTTGTCAGGTCAAAACCTTGATATCTGACAATATGGTTAAACAGTGATTTAAGTGAATTTCGATTGTTATTGTGCATATTTGTAAACATTGATAGTAAAAATCACACCTTTACAGCAATGCACTGTTGCAGGTCTCATCATTGAGTTTGTTATGTTTAGTGTTTCGATAGAATGTTTCAAACATATAATTAAAATCCAACAACGAAATGTAGATTTAGCATCACTTTTGTATTGGTTTGGTTAGTTTTGATATTTAAAGATCTTTGCCGATTACATTATTTGCATAGCAATCATTGAGTTGTGCTTCTAAAATACTTTGGTCAAGACTTTAATCGTTTTATAATTGAACAATGATGTCGATTGGTGTTTTATCTAGTTGTAAGTTTGATGATAAACGTCACACGTTCACATTGACATACAGTTTCAAACCTCATCATTGAATTTGTTATGTTTAGTGATCTAGTTGAGCGTTTCAAACATGTAATTATGATTGAACATTGACATTAAAACTGGTTTATTCAATGCAGTCATGCGCAAGATTATTCTTGGGTTATGCATTCACAGAAGTTTGGTCGAAACGCTTGGTTCAGACGCTGATTAAAACATGTTACATTTGTTAACGGAATTTGTAATGTATTGATTAGGTTGATCGTTTGACACAAACGAAGTGCAACACTATACTGAAGCGTTTGGGAACAATATTATAGATTCTTGGTTGGTTTTGACATCGAAATTGGTTTATTTAATACACTCATTCGCATAATCAGCATTGAGTATTACCATTAGAATAGTTTGTTCAAAACCTTGATCACATTGATATTGTGGTTCGATAGTGATTTGCAGTGATTTCGATTACTTTTGTACATATTTGAAAGTTTGATAACAAATACCACACAATTACAGTAATACCCAAGTTGAGGTTTCATCAATGAGTTTGTTGCATTTAGCGATGTGGTTGAGCACATGACACATACAATTACAGTTGATCATTGATGATGAAATACGCATAAATGCAGTACACACAATTTTATTTAAGTTTTAACATTAAAATAAGTCTATTTGCTCCATTTCGCAAAATACACTCATTTGCGATATCATCATTGTGTTATAGTTGTACAAATGTCGAGTCAAGACCTTAATTATTGATATTATGGTCAAATCGTGATTTGGATTGTTACTGGGCATAGTTGTAGTATAAATAGTGAAAATCGCTCAATTTCAGTAATACACAGTTTTGATTTTTCTCATTGGGATTGTTACGATTAGTGATCTGGTTGAACATTTGAAACATACAATAATCCAACAACTGACATTTAAATAGATTGTAACATTTCACATTGGAATTGGTTTACATAATACACTCATTTGCTAAATCGTCATTGTGTTCTACATGTACAATTGTCAGGTCAAAACCTTGATATCTGACAATATGGTTAAATAGTGATTTAAATGAATTTCGATTGTTATTGTGCATATTTGTAAACATTGATAGTAAAAATCACACATTAACAGCAATGCACAGTTGCAGGTCTCATCATTGAGTTTGTTATGTTTAGTGTTTCGATAGAATGTTTCAAACATATATTTGCAGTCCAACAACGAAATGTAGATTTAGCATCACTTTTGTATTGGTTTGGTTAGTTTTGATATTTAAAGATTTTTGCCGATTACATTATTTGCAAAGCAATCATTGAGTTGTGCTTCTAAAATACTCTGGTCAAGACTTTAATCGTTTTATGATTGAATAGTGAAGTCGATTGGTGTTTTATCTAGTTGTAAGTTTGATTATAAACGTCACACGTTTACACTGACATACAGTTTCAAGTCTCATCATTGAGTTTGTTACCGGCGCGATGGTGTAGTGGTTAGAGCGTCCGCTTCGCAGTCGGTAGACCTGGGGTTCATTTCCTTTGTCGAGTCATACCAAAAGACTTTTAAAAATGGTATTCACAGCTTCCCTCCTTGGCGCTCAGCACATAAGGGATAGTGTGGAGAACAAGCCGGCAAGCTTGCTTCTTGTGTCCTTGGGCAAGGCACTTAACGGGATGCCTCCGTCTTTATGTGGCAGACAGATGGTGGGGCCAAGCAGTCTACCCGTCGTGGTGGCCCAGTCTGACGAAAGACATGCAAACAGAGCATGAGCTCATACGCGTAAATAAATAATTGAGTTTGTTATGTTTAGTGATCTAGTTGAGCGTTTCAAACATGTAATTATGATTGAACATTGACATTAAAACTGGTTTATTCAATGCAGTCATGCGCAAGATCAATCTTGGGTTATGCATTCACAGAAGTTTGGTCGAAACGCTTGGTTCAGACGTTGATTGAAACATGTTACATTTGTTAATGGAATTTGTAATGTATTGATTAGGTTGATCGTTTGATACAAACGAAGTGCAACACTATACTGAAGCGTTTGGGAACAATATTATAGATTCTTGGTTGGTTTTGACATTGAAAGTGGTTCATTTAATCCACTCATTTGCTAAATCATCATTGTGTTCTACATGTACATTTGTCAGGTCAAAACCTTGATATCTGACAATATGGTTAAACAGTGATTTAAGTGAATTTCGATTGTTATTGTGCATATTTGTAAACATTGATAGTAAAAATCACACCTTTACAGCAATGCACTGTTGCAGGTCTCATCATTGAGTTTGTTATGTTTAGTGTTTCGATAGAATGTTTCAAACATATAATTGCAGTCCAACAACATAATGAAGTGTTTAGCATCACTTTTGTATTGGTTTGGTTAGTTTTGATATTTAAAGATCTTTGCCGATTACATTATTTGCATAGCAATCATTGAGTTGTGCTTCTAAAATACTTTGGTCAAGACTTTAATCATTTTATGATTGAACAATGATGTCGATTGGTGTTTTATCTATTTGTAAGTTTGATGATAAACGTCACACGTTTACACTGACATACAGTTTCAAGTCTCATCATTGAATTTGTTATGTTTAGTGATCTAGTTGAGCGTTTCAAACATGTAATTATGATTGAATATTGACATTAAAACTGGTTTATTCAATGCAGTCATGCGCAAGATTATTCTTGGGTTATGCATTCACAGAAGTTTGGTCAAAACGCTTGGTTCAGATGCTGATTAAAACATGTTACATTTGTTAACGGAATTTGTAATGTATTGATTAGGTTGATCGTTTGACACAAACGAAGTGCAACACTATACTGAAGCGTTTGGGAACAATATTATAGATTCTTGGTTGGTTTTGACATCGAAATTGGTTTATTCAATACACTCATTCGCAAAATCAGCATTGAGTATTACCATTAGAATAGTTTGTTCAAAACCTTGATCACATTGATATTGTGGTTCGATAGTGATTTGCAGTGATTTCGATTACTTTTGTACATATTTGAAGTTTGATAACAAATACCACACAATTACAGTAATACCCAAGTTGAGGTTTCATCAATGAGTTTGTTGCATTTAGCGATGTGGTTGAGCACATGACACATACAATTACAATTGATCATTGATGATGAAATACACATAAATGCAGTACACACAATTTTATTTAAGTTTTAACATTGAAATAAGTCTATTTGCTCCAATTCGCAAAATACACTCATTTGCGATATCATCATTGTGTTATAGTTGTACAAATGTCGAGTCAAGACCTGAATTATTGATATTATGGTCAAATCGTGATTTGAAGTGATTTGGATTGTTACTGGGCATAGTTGTAGTATAAATAGTGAAAATCGCTCAATTTCAGTAATACACAGTTTTGATTTTTCTCATTGGGATTGTTACGATTAGTGATCTGGTTGAACATTTGAAACATACAATAATCCAACAACTGACATTTAAATAGATTGTAACATTTCACATTGGAATTGGTTTACATAATACACTCATTTGCTAAATCATCATTGTGTTCTACATGTACAATTGTCAGGTCAAAACCTTGATATCTGACAATATGGTTAAACAGTGATTTAAATGAATTTCGATTGTTATTGTGCATATTTGTAAACATTGATAGTAAAAATCACACATTAACAGCAATGCACAGTTGCAGGTCTCATCATTGAGTTTGTTATGTTTAGTGTTTCGATAGAATGTTTCAAACATATAATTAAAATCCAACAACGAAATGTAGATATAGCATCACTTTTGTATTGGTTTGGTTAGTTTTGATATTTAAAGATCTTTGTCGATTACATTATTTGCAAAGCAATCATTGAGTTGTGCTTCTAAAATACTCTGGTCAAGACTTTAATCATTTTATGATTGAATAGTGAGGTCGATTGGTGTTTTATCTATTTGTAAGTTTGATGATAAACGTCACACGTTTACACTGACATACAGTTTCAAGTCTCATCATTGAGTTTGTTATGTTTAGTGATCTAGTTGAGCGTTTCAAACATGTAATTATGATTGAACATTGACATTAAAACTGGTTTATTCAATGCATTCATGCGCAAGATCAATCTTGGGTTATGCATTCACAGAAGTTTGGTCGAAACGCTTGGTTCAGACGCTGATTAAAACATGTTACATTTGTTAACGGAATTTGTAATGTATTGATTAGGTTGATCGTTTGACACAAACGAATTGCAACACTATACTGAAGCGTTTGGGAACAATATTATAGATTCTTGGTTGGTTTTGACATCGAAATTGGTTTATTCAATACACTCATTCGCAAAATCAGCATTGAGTATTACAATTAGAATAGTTTGTTCAAAACCTTGATCACATTGATATTGTGGTTCGATAGTGATTTGCAGTGATTTCGATTACTTTTGTACATATTTGAAGGTTTGATAACAAATACCACACAATTACAGTAATACCCAAGTTGAGGTTTCATCAATGAGTTTGTTGCATTTAGCGATGTGGTTGAGCACATGACACATACAATTACAGTTGATCATTGATGATGAAATACACATAAATGCAGTGAGACACAATTTTATTTAAGTTTTAACATTAAAATAAGTCTATTTGCTCCAATTCGCAAAATACACTCATTTGCGATATCATCATTGTGTTATAGTTGTACAAATGTCGAGTCAAGACCTTAATTATTGATATTATGGTCAAATCGTGATTTGGATTGTTACTGGGCATAGTTGTAGTATAAATAGTGAAAATCGCTCAATTTCAGTAATACACAGTTTTGATTTTTCTCATTGGGATTGTTACGATTAGTGATCTGGTTGAACATTTGAAACATACAATAATCCAACAACTGACATTTAAATAGATTGTAACATTTCACATTGGAATTGGTTTACATAATACACTCATTTGCTAAATCATCATTGTGTTCTACATGTACAATTGTCAGGTCAAAACCTTGATATCTGACAATATGGTTAAACAGTGATTTAAATGAATTTCGATTGTTATTGTGCATATTTGTAAACATTGATAGTAAAAATCACACATTAACAGCAATGCACAGTTGCAGTTCTCATCATTGAGTTTGTTATGTTTAGTGTTTCGATAGAATGTTTCAAACATATAATTGCAGTCCAACAACGAAATGTAGATTTAGCATCAGTTTTGTATTGGTTTGGTTAGTTTTGATATTTAAAGATTTTTGCCAATTACATTATTTGCAAAGCAATCATTGAGTTGTGCTTCTAAAATACTCTGGTCAAGACTTTAATCGTTTTATGATTGAATAGTGAAGTCGATTGGTGTTTTATCTAGTTGTAAGTTTGATTATAAACGTCACACGTTTACACTGACATACAGTTTTAAGTCTCATTATTGAGTTTGTTATGTTCAGTGCTCTAGTTAAGCGTTTCAAACATGTAATTATGATTGAACATTGACATTAAAACTGGTTTATTCAATGCAGTCATGCGCAAGATCAATCTTGGGTTATGCATTCACAGAAGTTTGGTCGAAACGCTTGGTTCAGACGTTGATTGAAACATGTTACATTTGTTAATGGAATTTGTAATGTATTGATTAGGTTGATCGTTTGAGACAAACGAAGTGCAACACTATACTGAAGCGTTTGGGAACAATATTATAGATTCTTGGTTGGTTTTGACATTGAAAGTGGTTCATTTAATCCATTCATTTGCTAAATCATCATTGTGTTCTACATGTACATTTGTCAGGTCAAAACCTTGATATCTGACAATATGGTTAAACAGTCATTTAAGTGAATTTCGATTGTTATTGTGCATATTTGTAAACATTGATAGTAAAAATCACACATTTACAGCAATGCACAGTTGCAGGTCTCATCATTGAGTTTGTTATGTTTAGTGTTTCGATAGAATGTTTCAAACATATAATTGCAGTCCCACAACGAAATGTAGATTTAGCATCACTTTTGTATTGGTTTGGTTAGTTTTGATATTTAAAGATCTTTGCCGATTACATTATTTGCATAGCAATCATTGAGTTGTGCTTCTAAAATACTTTGGTCAAGACTTTAATCGTTTTATAATTGAACAATGATGTCGATTGGTGTTTTATCTATTTGTAAGTTTGATTATAAACGTCACACGTTTACACTGACATACAGTTTCAAGTCTCATCATTGAGTTTGTTATGTTTAGTGATCTAGTTGAGCGTTTCAAACATGTAATTATGATTGAACATTGACATTAAAACTGGTTTATTCAATGCAGTCATGCGCAAGATTATTCTTGGGTTATGCATTCACAGAAGTTTGGTCGAAACGCTTGGTTCAGACGCTGATTAAAACATGTTACATTTGTTAACGGAATTTGTAATGTATTGATTAGGTTGATCGTTTGACACAAACGAATTGCAACACTATACTGAAGCGTTTGGGAACAATATTATAGATTCTTGGTTGGTTTTGACATCGAAATTGGTTTATTCAATACACTCATTCGCATAATCAGGATTGAGTATTACCATTAGAATAGTTTGTTCAAAACCTTGATCACATTGATATTGTGGTTCGATAGTGATTTGCAGTGATTTCGATTACTTTTGTACATATTTGAAGGTTTGATAACAAATACCACACAATTACAGTAATACCCAAGTTGAGGTTTCATCAATGAGTTTGTTGCATTTAGCGATGTGGTTGAGCACATGACATATACAATTACAATTGATCATTGATGATGAAATACACATAAATGCAGTACACACAATTTTATTTAAGTTTTAACATTAAAATAAGTCTATTTGCTCCAATTCGCAAAATACACTCATTTGCGATATCATCATTGTGTTATAGTTGTACAAATGTCGAGTCAAGACCTTAATTATTGATATTATGGTCAAATCGTGATTTGAAGTGATTTGGATTGTTACTGGGCATAGTTGTAGTATAAATAGTGAAAATCGCTCAATTTCAGTAATACACAGTTTTGATTTTTCTCATTGGGATTGTTACGATTAGTGATCTGGTTGAACATTTGAAACATACAATAATCCAACAACTGACATTTAAATAGATTGTAACATTTCACATTGGAATTGGTTTACATAATACACTCATTTGCTAAATCGTCATTGTGTTCTACATGTACATTTGTCAGGTCAAAACCTTGATATCTGACAATATGGTTAAACAGTGATTTAAATGAATTTCGATTGTTATTGTGCATATTTGTAAACATTGATAGTAAAAATCACACATTTACAGCAATGCACAGTTGCAGATCTCATCATTGAGTTTGTTATGTTTAGTGTTTCGATAGAATGTTTCAAACATATAATTGCAGTCCAACAACATAATGAAGTGTTTAGCATCACTTTTGTATTGGTTTGGTTAGTTTTGATATTTACAGATTTTTGCCGATTACATTATTTGCAAAGCAATCATTGAGTTGTGCTTCTAAAATACTCTGGTCAAGACTTTAATCATTTTATGATTGAACAATGATGTCGATTGGTGTTTTATCTAGTTGTAAATTTGGAAATAAAAATCACACGTTTACACTGACATACAGTTTCAAGTTTCATCATTGAGTTTGTTATGTTTAGTGATCTAGTTAAGCGTTTCAAACATGTAATTATGATTGAACATTGACATTAAAACTGGTTTATTCAATGCAGTCATGCGCAAGATTATTCTTGGGTTATGCATTCACAGAAGTTTGGTCGAAACGCTTGGTTCAGACGCTGATTAAAACATGTTACATTTGTTAACGGAATTTGTAATGTATTGATTAGGTTGATCGTTTGACACAAACGCAGTGCAACACTATACTGAAGCCTTTGGGAACAATTTTATAGATTCTTGGTTGGTTTTGACATCGAAATTGGTTTATTCAATACACTCATTCGCAAAATCAGCATTGAGTATTACCATTAGAATAGTTTGTTCAAAACCTTGATCACATTGATATTGTGGTTCGATAGTGATTTGCAGTGATTTCGATTACTTTTGTACATATTTGAAGGTTTGATAACAAATACCACACAATTACAGTAATACCCAAGTTGAGGTTTCATCAATGAGTTTGTTGCATTTAGCGATGTGGTTGAGCACATGACACATACAATTACAATTGATCATTGATGATGAAATACACATAAATGCAGTGAGACACAATTTTATTTAAGTTTTAACATTGAAATAAGTCTATTTGCTCCAATTCGCAAAATACACTCATTTGCGATATCATCATTGTGTTATAGTTGTACAAATGTCGAGTCAAGACCTTAATTATTGATATTATGGTCAAATCGTGATTTGAAGTGATTTGGATTGTTACTGGGCATAGTTGTAGTATAAATAGTGAAAATCGCTCAATTTCAGTAATACACAGTTTTGATTTTTCTCATTGGGATTGTTACGATTAGTGATCTGGTTGAACATTTGAAACATACAATAATCCAACAACTGACATTTAAATAGATTGTAACATTTCACATTGGAATTGGTTTACATAATACACTCATTTGCTAAATCATCATTGTGTTCTACATGTACAATTGTCAGGTCAAAACCTTGATATCTGACAATATGGTTAAACAGTGATTTAAATGAATTTCGATTGTTATTGTGCATATTTGTAAACATTGATAGTAAAAATCACACATTAACAGCAATGCACAGTTGCAGGTCTCATCATTGAGTTTGTTATGTTTAGTGTTTCGATAGAATGTTTCAAACATATAATTAAAATCCAACAACGAAATGTAGATATAGCATCACTTTTGTATTGGTTTGGTTAGTTTTGATATTTAAAGATCTTTGTCGATTACATTATTTGCAAAGCAATCAGTGAGTTGTGCTTCTAAAATACTCTGGTCAAGACTTTAATCATTTTATGATTGAATAGTGAGGTCGATTGGTGTTTTATCTATTTGTAAGTTTGATGATAAACGTCACACGTTTACACTGACATACAGTTTCAAGTCTCATCATTGAGTTTGTTATGTTTAGTGATCTAGTTGAGCGTTTCAAACATGTAATTATGATTGAACATTGACATTAAAACTGGTTTATTCAATGCATTCATGCGCAAGATCATTCTTGGGTTATGCATTCACAGAAGTTTGGTCGAAACGCTTGGTTCAGACGCTGATTAAAACATGTTACATTTGTTAACGGAATTTGTAATGTATTGATTAGGTTGATCGTTTGACACAAACGAATTGCAACACTATACTGAAGCGTTTGGGAACAATATTATAGATTCTTGGTTGGTTTTGACATCGAAATTGGTTTATTCAATACACTCATTCGCAAAATCAGCATTGAGTATTACAATTAGAATAGTTTGTTCAAAACCTTGATCACATTGATATTGTGGTTCGATAGTGATTTGCAGTGATTTCGATTACTTTTGTACATATTTGAAGGTTTGATAACAAATACCACACAATTACAGTAATACCCAAGTTGAGGTTTCATCAATGAGTTTGTTGCATTTAGCGATGTGGTTGAGCACATGACATATACAATTACAATTGATCATTGATGATGAAATACACATAAATGCAGTACACACAATTTTATTTAAGTTTTAACATTAAAATAAGTCTATTTGCTCCAATTCGCAAAATACACTCATTTGCGATATCATCATTGTGTTATAGTTGTACAAATGTCGAGTCAAGACCTTAATTATTGATATTATGGTCAAATCGTGATTTGAAGTGATTTGGATTGTTACTGGGCATAGTTGTAGTATAAATAGTGAAAATCGCTCAATTTCAGTAATACACAGTTTTGATTTTTCTCATTGGGATTGTTACGATTAGTGATCTGGTTGAACATTTGAAACATACAATAATCCAACAACTGACATTTAAATAGATTGTAACATTTCACATTGGAATTGGTTTACATAATACACTCATTTGCTAAATCGTCATTGTGTTCTACATGTACATTTGTCAGGTCAAAACCTTGATATCTGACAATATGGTTAAACAGTGATTTAAATGAATTTCGATTGTTATTGTGCATATTTGTAAACATTGATAGTAAAAATCACACATTTACAGCAATGCACAGTTGCAGATCTCATCATTGAGTTTGTTATGTTTAGTGTTTCGATAGAATGTTTCAAACATATAATTGCAGTCCAACAACATAATGAAGTGTTTAGCATCACTTTTGTATTGGTTTGGTTAGTTTTGATATTTACAGATTTTTGCCGATTACATTATTTGCAAAGCAATCATTGAGTTGTGCTTCTAAAATACTCTGGTCAAGACTTTAATCATTTTATGATTGAACAATGATGTCGATTGGTGTTTTATCTAGTTGTAAATTTGGAAATAAAAATCACACGTTTACACTGACATACAGTTTCAAGTTTCATCATTGAGTTTGTTATGTTTAGTGATCTAGTTAAGCGTTTCAAACATGTAATTATGATTGAACATTGACATTAAAACTGGTTTATTCAATGCAGTCATGCGCAAGATTATTCTTGGGTTATGCATTCACAGAAGTTTGGTCGAAACGCTTGGTTCAGACGCTGATTAAAACATGTTACATTTGTTAACGGAATTTGTAATGTATTGATTAGGTTGATCGTTTGACACAAACGCAGTGCAACACTATACTGAAGCCTTTGGGAACAATTTTATAGATTCTTGGTTGGTTTTGACATCGAAATTGGTTTATTCAATACACTCATTCGCAAAATCAGCATTGAGTATTACCATTAGAATAGTTTGTTCAAAACCTTGATCACATTGATATTGTGGTTCGATAGTGATTTGCAGTGATTTCGATTACTTTTGTACATATTTGAAGGTTTGATAACAAATACCACACAATTACAGTAATACCCAAGTTGAGGTTTCATCAATGAGTTTGTTGCATTTAGCGATGTGGTTGAGCACATGACACATACAATTACAATTGATCATTGATGATGAAATACACATAAATGCAGTGAGACACAATTTTATTTAAGTTTTAACATTGAAATAAGTCTATTTGCTCCAATTCGCAAAATACACTCATTTGCGATATCATCATTGTGTTATAGTTGTACAAATGTCGAGTCAAGACCTTAATTATTGATATTATGGTCAAATCGTGATTTGAAGTGATTTGGATTGTTACTGGGCATAGTTGTAGTATAAATAGTGAAAATCGCTCAATTTCAGTAATACACAGTTTTGATTTTTCTCATTGGGATTGTTACGATTAGTGATCTGGTTGAACATTTGAAACATACAATAATCCAACAACTGACATTTAAATAGATTGTAACATTTCACATTGGAATTGGTTTACATAATACACTCATTTGCTAAATCATCATTGTGTTCTACATGTACAATTGTCAGGTCAAAACCTTGATATCTGACAATATGGTTAAACAGTGATTTAAATGAATTTCGATTGTTATTGTGCATATTTGTAAACATTGATAGTAAAAATCACACATTAACAGCAATGCACAGTTGCAGGTCTCATCATTGAGTTTGTTATGTTTAGTGTTTCGATAGAATGTTTCAAACATATAATTAAAATCCAACAACGAAATGTAGATATAGCATCACTTTTGTATTGGTTTGGTTAGTTTTGATATTTAAAGATCTTTGTCGATTACATTATTTGCAAAGCAATCAGTGAGTTGTGCTTCTAAAATACTCTGGTCAAGACTTTAATCATTTTATGATTGAATAGTGAGGTCGATTGGTGTTTTATCTATTTGTAAGTTTGATGATAAACGTCACACGTTTACACTGACATACAGTTTCAAGTCTCATCATTGAGTTTGTTATGTTTAGTGATCTAGTTGAGCGTTTCAAACATGTAATTATGATTGAACATTGACATTAAAACTGGTTTATTCAATGCATTCATGCGCAAGATCATTCTTGGGTTATGCATTCACAGAAGTTTGGTCGAAACGCTTGGTTCAGACGCTGATTAAAACATGTTACATTTGTTAACGGAATTTGTAATGTATTGATTAGGTTGATCGTTTGACACAAACGAATTGCAACACTATACTGAAGCGTTTGGGAACAATATTATAGATTCTTGGTTGGTTTTGACATCGAAATTGGTTTATTCAATACACTCATTCGCAAAATCAGCATTGAGTATTACAATTAGAATAGTTTGTTCAAAACCTTGATCACATTGATATTGTGGTTCGATAGTGATTTGCAGTGATTTCGATTACTTTTGTACATATTTGAAGGTTTGATAACAAATACCACACAATTACAGTAATACCCAAGTTGAGGTTTCATCAATGAGTTTGTTGCATTTAGCGATGTGGTTGAGCACATGACACATACAATTACAGTTGATCATTGATGATGAAATACACATAAATGCAGTGAGACACAATTTTATTTAAGTTTTAACATTAAAATAAGTCTATTTGCTCCAATTCGCAAAATACACTCATTTGCGATATCATCATTGTGTTATAGTTGTACAAATGTCGAGTCAAGACCTTAATTATTGATATTATGGTCAAATCGTGATTTGGATTGTTACTGGGCATAGTTGTAGTATAAATAGTGAAAATCGCTCAATTTCAGTAATACACAGTTTTGATTTTTCTCATTGGGATTGTTACGATTAGTGATCTGGTTGAACATTTGAAACATACAATAATCCAACAACTGACATTTAAATAGATTGTAACATTTCACATTGGAATTGGTTTACATAATACACTCATTTGCTAAATCATCATTGTGTTCTACATGTACATTTGTCAGGTCAAAACCTTGATATCTGACAATATGGTTAAACAGTGATTTAAATGAATTTCGATTGTTATTGTGCATATTTGTAAACATTGATAATGAAAATCACACATTAACAGCAATGCACAGTTGCAGTTCTCATCATTGAGTTTGTTATGTTTAGTGTTTCGATAGAATGTTTCAAACATATAATTGCAGTCCAACAACGAAATGTAGATTTAGCATCACTTTTGTATTGGTTTGGTTAGTTTTGATATTTAAAGATTTTTGCCAATTACATTATTTGCAAAGCAATCATTGAGTTGTGCTTCTAAAATACTCTGGTCAAGACTTTAATCGTTTTATGATTGAATAGTGAAGTCGATTGGTGTTTTATCTAGTTGTAAGTTTGATTATAAACGTCACACGTTTACACTGACATACAGTTTCAAGTCTCATTATTGAGTTTGTTATGTTCAGTGCTCTATTTAAGCGTTTCAAACATGTAATTATGATTGAACATTGACATTAAAACTGGTTTATTCAATGCAGTCATGCGCAAAATCAATCTTGGGTTATGCATTCACAGAAGTTTGGTCGAAACGCTTGGTTCAGACGTTGATTGAAACATGTTACATTTGTTAATGGAATTTGTAATGTATTGATTAGGTTGATCGTTTGAGACAAACGAAGTGCAACACTATACTGAAGCGTTTGGGAACAATATTATAGATTCTTGGTTGGTTTTGACATTGAAAAAGGTTCATTTAATCCATTCATTTGCTAAATCATCATTGTGTTCTACATGTACATTTGTCAGGTCAAAACCTTGATATCTGACAATATGGTTAAACAGTGATTTAAGTGAATTTCGATTGTTATTGTGCATATTTGTAAAATTTGATAGTAAAAATCACACATTTACAGCAATGCACAGTTGCAGGTCTCATCATTGAGTTTGTTATGTTTAGTGTTTCGATAGAATGTTTCAAACATATAATTGCAGTCCCACAACGAAATGTAGATTTAGCATCACTTTTGTATTGGTTTGGTTAGTTTTGATATTTAAAGATCTTTGCCGATTACATTATTTGCATAGCAATCATTGAGTTGTGCTTCTAAAATACTTTGGTCAAGACTTTAATCGTTTTATAATTGAACAATGATGTCGATTGGTGTTTTATCTATTTGTAAGTTTGATTATAAACGTCACACGTTTACACTGACATACAGTTTCAAGTCTCATCATTGAGTTTGTTATGTTTAGTGATCTAGTTGAGCGTTTCAAACATGTAATTATGATTGAACATTGACATTAAAACTGGTTTATTCAATGCAGTCATGCGCAAGATTATTCTTGGGTTATGCATTCACAGAAGTTTGGTCGAAACGCTTGGTTCAGACGCTGATTAAAACATGTTACATTTGTTAACGGAATTTGTAATGTATTGATTAGGTTGATCGTTTGACACAAACGAATTGCAACACTATACTGAAGCGTTTGGGAACAATATTATAGATTCTTGGTTGGTTTTGACATCGAAATTGGTTTATTCAATACACTCATTCGCATAATCAGGATTGAGTATTACCATTAGAATAGTTTGTTCAAAACCTTGATCACATTGATATTGTGGTTCGATAGTGATTTGCAGTGATTTCGATTACTTTTGTACATATTTGAAGGTTTGATAACAAATACCACACAATTACAGTAATACCCAAGTTGAGGTTTCATCAATGAGTTTGTTGCATTTAGCGATGTGGTTGAGCACATGACATATACAATTACAATTGATCATTGATGATGAAATACACATAAATGCAGTACACACAATTTTATTTAAGTTTTAACATTAAAATAAGTCTATTTGCTCCAATTCGCAAAATACACTCATTTGCGATATCATCATTGTGTTATAGTTGTACAAATGTCGAGTCAAGACCTGAATTATTGATATTATGGTCAAATCGTGATTTGAAGTGATTTGGATTGTTACTGGGCATAGTTGTAGTATAAATAGTGAAAATCGCTCAATTTCAGTAATACACAGTTTTGATTTTTCTCATTGGGATTGTTACGATTAGTGATCTGGTTGAACATTTGAAACATACAATAATCCAACAACTGACATTTAAATAGATTGTAACATTTCACATTGGAATTGGTTTACATAATACACTCATTTGCTAAATCGTCATTGTGTTCTACATGTACATTTGTCAGGTCAAAACCTTGATATCTGACAATATGGTTAAACAGTGATTTAAATGAATTTCGATTGTTATTGTGCATATTTGTAAACATTGATAGTAAAAATCACACATTTACAGCAATGCACAGTTGCAGATCTCATCATTGAGTTTGTTATGTTTAGTGTTTCGATAGAATGTTTCAAACATATAATTGCAGTCCAACAACATAATGAAGTGTTTAGCATCACTTTTGTATTGGTTTGGTTAGTTTTGATATTTACAGATTTTTGCCGATTACATTATTTGCAAAGCAATCATTGAGTTGTGCTTCTAAAATACTCTGGTCAAGACTTTAATCATTTTATGATTGAACAATGATGTCGATTGGTGTTTTATCTAGTTGTAAATTTGGAAATAAAAATCACACGTTTACACTGACATACAGTTTCAAGTTTCATCATTGAGTTTGTTATGTTTAGTGATCTAGTTAAGCGTTTCAAACATGTAATTATGATTGAACATTGACATTAAAACTGGTTTATTCAATGCAGTCATGCGCAAGATTATTCTTGGGTTATGCATTCACAGAAGTTTGGTCGAAACGCTTGGTTCAGACGCTGATTAAAACATGTTACATTTGTTAACGGAATTTGTAATGTATTGATTAGGTTGATCGTTTGACACAAACGCAGTGCAACACTATACTGAAGCCTTTGGGAACAATTTTATAGATTCTTGGTTGGTTTTGACATCGAAATTGGTTTATTCAATACACTCATTCGCAAAATCAGCATTGAGTATTACCATTAGAATAGTTTGTTCAAAACCTTGATCACATTGATATTGTGGTTCGATAGTGATTTGCAGTGATTTCGATTACTTTTGTACATATTTGAAGGTTTGATAACAAATACCACACAATTACAGTAATACCCAAGTTGAGGTTTCATCAATGAGTTTGTTGCATTTAGCGATGTGGTTGAGCACATGACACATACAATTACAATTGATCATTGATGATGAAATACACATAAATGCAGTGAGACACAATTTTATTTAAGTTTTAACATTGAAATAAGTCTATTTGCTTCAATTCGCAAAATACACTCATTTGCGATATCATCATTGTGTTATAGTTGTACAAATGTCGAGTCAAGACCTTAATTATTGATATTATGGTCAAATCGTGATTTGAAGTGATTTGGATTGTTACTGGGCATAGTTGTAGTATAAATAGTGAAAATCGCTCAATTTCAGTAATACACAGTTTTGATTTTTCTCATTGGGATTGTTACGATTAGTGATCTGGTTGAACATTTGAAACATACAATAATCCAACAACTGACATTTAAATAGATTGTAACATTTCACATTGGAATTGGTTTACATAATACACTCATTTGCTAAATCATCATTGTGTTCTACATGTACAATTGTCAGGTCAAAACCTTGATATCTGACAATATGGTTAAACAGTGATTTAAATGAATTTCGATTGTTATTGTGCATATTTGTAAACATTGATAGTAAAAATCACACATTAACAGCAATGCACAGTTGCAGGTCTCATCATTGAGTTTGTTATGTTTAGTGTTTCGATAGAATGTTTCAAACATATAATTAAAATCCAACAACGAAATGTAGATATAGCATCACTTTTGTATTGGTTTGGTTAGTTTTGATATTTAAAGATCTTTGTCGATTACATTATTTGCAAAGCAATCAGTGAGTTGTGCTTCTAAAATACTCTGGTCAAGACTTTAATCATTTTATGATTGAATAGTGAGGTCGATTGGTGTTTTATCTATTTGTAAGTTTGATGATAAACGTCACACGTTTACACTGACATACAGTTTCAAGTCTCATCATTGAGTTTGTTATGTTTAGTGATCTAGTTGAGCGTTTCAAACATGTAATTATGATTGAACATTGACATTAAAACTGGTTTATTCAATGCATTCATGCGCAAGATCATTCTTGGGTTATGCATTCACAGAAGTTTGGTCGAAACGCTTGGTTCAGACGCTGATTAAAACATGTTACATTTGTTAACGGAATTTGTAATGTATTGATTAGGTTGATCGTTTGACACAAACGAATTGCAACACTATACTGAAGCGTTTGGGAACAATATTATAGATTCTTGGTTGGTTTTGACATCGAAATTGGTTTATTCAATACACTCATTCGCAAAATCAGCATTGAGTATTACAATTAGAATAGTTTGTTCAAAACCTTGATCACATTGATATTGTGGTTCGATAGTGATTTGCAGTGATTTCGATTACTTTTGTACATATTTGAAGGTTTGATAACAAATACCACACAATTACAGTAATACCCAAGTTGAGGTTTCATCAATGAGTTTGTTGCATTTAGCGATGTGGTTGAGCACATGACACATACAATTACAGTTGATCATTGATGATGAAATACACATAAATGCAGTGAGACACAATTTTATTTAAGTTTTAACATTAAAATAAGTCTATTTGCTCCAATTCGCAAAATACACTCATTTGCGATATCATCATTGTGTTATAGTTGTACAAATGTCGAGTCAAGACCTTAATTATTGATATTATGGTCAAATCGTGATTTGGATTGTTACTGGGCATAGTTGTAGTATAAATAGTGAAAATCGCTCAATTTCAGTAATACACAGTTTTGATTTTTCTCATTGGGATTGTTACGATTAGTGATCTGGTTGAACATTTGAAACATACAATAATCCAACAACTGACATTTAAATAGATTGTAACATTTCACATTGGAATTGGTTTACATAATACACTCATTTGCTAAATCATCATTGTGTTCTACATGTACAATTGTCAGGTCAAAACCTTGATATCTGACAATATGGTTAAACAGTGATTTAAATGAATTTCGATTGTTATTGTGCATATTTGTAAACATTGATAATGAAAATCACACATTAACAGCAATGCACAGTTGCAGTTCTCATCATTGAGTTTGTTATGTTTAGTGTTTCGATAGAATGTTTCAAACATATAATTGCAGTCCAACAACGAAATGTAGATTTAGCATCACTTTTGTATTGGTTTGGTTAGTTTTGATATTTAAAGATTTTTGCCAATTACATTATTTGCAAAGCAATCATTGAGTTGTGCTTCTAAAATACTCTGGTCAAGACTTTAATCGTTTTATGATTGAATAGTGAAGTCGATTGGTGTTTTATCTAGTTGTAAGTTTGATTATAAACGTCACACGTTTACACTGACATACAGTTTCAAGTCTCATTATTGAGTTTGTTATGTTCAGTGCTCTAGTTAAGCGTTTCAAACATGTAATTATGATTGAACATTGACATTAAAACTGGTTTATTCAATGCAGTCATGCGCAAGATCAATCTTGGGTTATGCATTCACAGAAGTTTGGTCGAAACGCTTGGTTCAGACGTTGATTGAAACATGTTACATTTGTTAATGGAATTTGTAATGTATTGATTAGGTTGATCGTTTGAGACAAACGAAGTGCAACACTATACTGAAGCGTTTGGGAACAATATTATAGATTCTTGGTTGGTTTTGACATTGAAAAAGGTTCATTTAATCCATTCATTTGCTAAATCATCATTGTGTTCTACATGTACATTTGTCAGGTCAAAACCTTGATATCTGACAATATGGTTAAACAGTCATTTAAGTGAATTTCGATTGTTATTGTGCATATTTGTAAAATTTGATAGTAAAAATCACACATTTACAGCAATGCACAGTTGCAGGTCTCATCATTGAGTTTGTTATGTTTAGTGTTTCGATAGAATGTTTCAAACATATAATTGCAGTCCCACAACGAAATGTAGATTTAGCATCACTTTTGTATTGGTTTGGTTAGTTTTGATATTTAAAGATCTTTGCCGATTACATTATTTGCATAGCAATCATTGAGTTGTGCTTCTAAAATACTTTGGTCAAGACTTTAATCGTTTTATAATTGAACAATGATGTCGATTGGTGTTTTATCTATTTGTAAGTTTGATTATAAACGTCACACGTTTACACTGACATACAGTTTCAAGTCTCATCATTGAGTTTGTTATGTTTAGTGATCTAGTTGAGCGTTTCAAACATGTAATTATGATTGAACATTGACATTAAAACTGGTTTATTCAATGCAGTCATGCGCAAGATTATTCTTGGGTTATGCATTCACAGAAGTTTGGTCGAAACGCTTGGTTCAGACGCTGATTAAAACATGTTACATTTGTTAACGGAATTTGTAATGTATTGATTAGGTTGATCGTTTGACACAAACGAATTGCAACACTATACTGAAGCGTTTGGGAACAATATTATAGATTCTTGGTTGGTTTTGACATCGAAATTGGTTTATTCAATACACTCATTCGCATAATCAGGATTGAGTATTACCATTAGAATAGTTTGTTCAAAACCTTGATCACATTGATATTGTGGTTCGATAGTGATTTGCAGTGATTTCGATTACTTTTGTACATATTTGAAGGTTTGATAACAAATACCACACAATTACAGTAATATCCAAGTTGAGGTTTCATCAATGAGTTTGTTGCATTTAGCGATGTGGTTGAGCACATGACATATACAATTACAATTGATCATTGATGATGAAATACACATAAATGCAGTACACACAATTTTATTTAAGTTTTAACATTAAAATAAGTCTATTTGCTCCAATTCGCAAAATACACTCATTTGCGATATCATCATTGTGTTATAGTTGTACAAATGTCGAGTCAAGACCTGAATTATTGATATTATGGTCAAATCGTGATTTGAAGTGATTTGGATTGTTACTGGGCATAGTTGTAGTATAAATAGTGAAAATCGCTCAATTTCAGTAATACACAGTTTTGATTTTTCTCATTGGGATTGTTACGATTAGTGATCTGGTTGAACATTTGAAACATACAATAATCCAACAACTGACATTTAAATAGATTGTAACATTTCACATTGGAATTGGTTTACATAATACACTCATTTGCTAAATCGTCATTGTGTTCTACATGTACATTTGTCAGGTCAAAACCTTGATATCTGACAATATGGTTAAACAGTGATTTAAATGAATTTCGATTGTTATTGTGCATATTTGTAAACATTGATAGTAAAAATCACACATTTACAGCAATGCACAGTTGCAGATCTCATCATTGAGTTTGTTATGTTTAGTGTTTCGATAGAATGTTTCAAACATATAATTGCAGTCCAACAACATAATGAAGTGTTTAGCATCACTTTTGTATTGGTTTGGTTAGTTTTGATATTTACAGATTTTTGCCGATTACATTATTTGCAAAGCAATCATTGAGTTGTGCTTCTAAAATACTCTGGTCAAGACTTTAATCATTTTATGATTGAACAATGATGTCGATTGGTGTTTTATCTAGTTGTAAATTTGGAAATAAAAATCACACGTTTACACTGACATACAGTTTCAAGTCTCATCATTGAGTTTGTTATGTTTAGTGATCTAGTTAAGCGTTTCAAACATGTAATTATGATTGAACATTGACATTAAAACTGGTTTATTCAATGCAGTCATGCGCAAGATTATTCTTGGGTTATGCATTCACAGAAGTTTGGTCGAAACGCTTGGTTCAGACGCTGATTAAAACATGTTACATTTGTTAACGGAATTTGTAATGTATTGATTAGGTTGATCGTTTGAGACAAACGCAGTGCAACACTATACTGAAGCCTTTGGGAACAATTTTATAGATTCTTGGTTGGTTTTGACATCGAAATTGGTTTATTCAATACACTCATTCGCAAAATCAGCATTGAGTATTACCATTAGAATAGTTTGTTCAAAACCTTGATCACATTGATATTGTGGTTCGATAGTGATTTGCAGTGATTTCGATTACTTTTGTACATATTTGAAGGTTTGATAACAAATACCACACAATTACAGTAATACCCAAGTTGAGGTTTCATCAATGAGTTTGTTGCATTTAGCGATGTGGTTGAGCACATGACACATACAATTACAATTGATCATTGATGATGAAATACACATAAATGCAGTGAGACACAATTTTATTTAAGTTTTAACATTGAAATAAGTCTATTTGCTCCAATTCGCAAAATACACTCATTTGCGATATCATCATTGTGTTATAGTTGTACAAATGTCGAGTCAAGACCTGAATTATTGATATTATGGTCAAATCGTGATTTGAAGTGATTTGGATTGTTACTGGGCATAGTTGTAGTATAAATAGTGAAAATCGCTCAATTTCAGTAATACACAGTTTTGATTTTTCTCATTGGGATTGTTACGATTAGTGATCTGGTTGAACATTTGAAACATACAATAATCCAACAACTGACATTTAAATAGATTGTAACATTTCACATTGGAATTGGTTTACATAATACACTCATTTGCTAAATCAGCATTGTGTTCTACATGTACAATTGTCAGGTCAAAACCTTGATATCTGACAATATGGTTAAACAGTGATTTAAATGAATTTCAATTGTTATTGTGCATATTTGTAAACATTGATAGTAAAAATCACACATTAACAGCAATGCACAGTTGCAGGTCTCATCATTGAGTTTGTTATGTTTAGTGTTTCGATAGAATGTTTCAAACATATAATTGCAGTCCAACAACATAATGAAGTGTTTAGCATCACTTTTGTATTGGTTTGGTTAGTTTTGATATTTAAAACTTTTTGGCAATCACATTATTTGCATAGCAATCATTGAGTTGTGCTTCTAAAATACTCTGGTCAAGACTTTAATCGTTTTATGATTGAATAATGATATTGATTGGTGTTTTATCTAGTTGTAAGTTTGATTATAAACGTCACTCGTTTACACTGATATAGAGTTTCAAGTCTCATCATTGAGTTTGTTATGTTTAGTGATCTAGTTGAGCGTTTCAAACATGTAATTATGACTGAATACTTACACTAATGTTGGTTTATTCAATGCGCAAGATTATTTTTTAAATGATACAATCACAAAAGTCTGGTCAAGTACACAGTTTTAGTACTGATAAGTCAATTTGTGATGTTTATTGATTAGGTTGATCGTTTGACACAAATGAATTGCAACACCAAACCGAAACGTTTTCCAACGATATTATACATGCTTGGTTGGTTTTGACATCGAAACTGGTTCATTTAATACACTCATTCGCAAAATCAGCATTGAGTATTACCATTAGAATAGTTTGTTCAAAACCTTGATCACATTGATATTGTGGTTCGATAGTGATTTGCAGTGATTTCGATTACTTTTGTGCATATTTGAAGGTTTGATAACAAATACCACACAATTACAGTAATACCCAAGTTGAGGTTTCATCAATGAGTTTGTTGCATTTAGCGATGTGGTTGAGCACATGACATATACAATTACAATTGATCATTGATGATGAAATACACATAAATGCAGTACACACAATTTTATTTAAGTTTTAACATTAAAATAAGTCTATTTGCTCCAATTCGCAAAATACACTCATTTGCGATATCATCATTGTGTTATAGTTGTACAAATGTCGAGTCAAGACCTTAATTATTGATATTATGGTCAAATCGTGATTTGAAGTGATTTGGATTGTTACTGGGCATAGTTGTAGTATAAATAGTGAAAATCGCTCAATTTCAGTAATACACAGTTTTGATTTTTCTCATTGGGATTGTTACGATTAGTGATCTGGTTGAACATTTGAAACATACAATAATCCAACAACTGACATTTAAATAGATTGTAACATTTCACATTGGAATTGGTTTACATAATACACTCATTTGCTAAATCGTCATTGTGTTCTACATGTACAATTGTCAGGTCAAAACCTTGATATCTGACAATATGGTTAAACAGTGATTTAAATGAATTTCGATTGTTATTGTGCATATTTGTAAAGTTTGACAGTAAAAGTCACACATTTACAGCAATGCACAGTTGCAGGTCTCATCATTGAGTTTGTTATGTTTAGTGTTTCGATAGAATGTTTCAAACATATAATTGCAGTCCAACAACATAATGAAATGTTTAGCATCACTTTTGTATTGGTTTGGTTAGTTTTGATATTTAAAGATCTTTGCCGATCACATTATTTGCATAGCAATCATTGAGTTGTGCTTCTAAAATACTCTGGTCAAGACTTTAATCATTTTATGATTGAACAATGATGTCGATTGGTGTTTTATCTAGTTGTAAGTTTGATGATAAACGTCACACGTTCACACTGACATACAGTTTCAAGTCTCATCATTGAGTTTGTTATGTTTAGTGATCTAGTTGAGCGTTTCAAACATGTAATTATGATTGAACATTGACATTAAAACTGGTTTATTCAATGCAGTCATGCGCAAGATTATTCTTGGGTTATGCATTCACAGAAGTTTGGTCGAAACGCTTGGTTCAGATGCTGATTAAAACATGTTACATTTGTTAACGGAATTTGTAATGTATTGATTAGGTTGATCGTTTGAGACAAACGAAGTGCAACACTATACTGAAGCCTTTGGGAACAATATTATAGATTCTTGGTTGGTTTTGACATTGAAAGTGGTTTATTCAATACACTCATTCGCAAAATCAGCATTGAGTATTACCATTAGAATAGTTTGTTCAAAACCTTGATCACATTGATATTGTGGTTCGATAGTGATTTGCAGTGATTTCGATTACTTTTGTACATATTTGAAGGTTTGATAACAAATACCACACAATTACAGTAATATCCAAGTTGAGGTTTCATCAATGAGTTTGTTGCATTTAGCGATGTGGTTGAGCACATGACACATACAATTACAATTGATCATTGATGATGAAATACACATAAATGCAGTAATGCACAGTTTTTTGTAAGTTTTAACATTGAAATAAGTCTATTTGCTCCAATTCACAAAATACACTCATTTGCGATATCATCATTGTGTTATAGTTGTACAAATGTCGAGTCAAGACCTGAATTATTGATATTATGGTCAAATCGTGATTTGAAGTGATTTGGATTGTTACTGGGCATAGTTGTAGTATAAATAGTGAAAATCGCTCAATTTCAGTAATACACAGTTTTGATTTTTTCATTGGGATTGTTACGATTAGTGATCTGGTTGAACATTTGAAACATACAATAATCCAACAACTGACATTTAAATAGATTGTAACATTTCACATTGGAATTGGTTTACATAATACACTCATTTGCTAAATCAGCATTGTGTTCTACATGTACAATTGTCAGGTCAAAACCTTGATATCTGACAATATGGTTAAACAGTGATTTAAATGAATTTCGATTGTTATTGTGCATATTTGTAAACATTGATAATGAAAATCACACATTAACAGCAATGCACAGTTGCAGGTCTCATCATTGAGTTTGTTATGTTTAGTGTTTCGATAGAATGTTTCAAACATATAATTGCAGTCCAACAACATAATGAAGTGTTTAGCATCACTTTTGTATTGGTTTGGTTAGTTTTGATTTTTAGAACTTTGTGCCAATCACATTATTTGCAAAGCAATCATTGAGTTGTGCTTCTAAAATACTCTGGTCAAGACTTTAATCGTTTTATGATTGAACAATGATGTCGATTGGTGTTTTATCTAGTTGTAAATTTGGAAATAAAATACACACGTTTACACTGACCTACAGTTTCAAGTCTCATCATTGAGTTTGTTATGTTTAGTGATCTAGTTGAGCGTTTCAAACATGTAATTATGATTGAACATTGACATTAAAACTGGTTTATTCAATGCAGTCATGCGCAAGATCATTCTTGGGTTATGCATTCACAGAAGTTTGGTCGAAACGCTTTGGTTCAGACGCTGAATAAAACATGTTACATTTGTTAACGGAATTTGTAATGTATTGATTAGGTTGATCGTTTGACACAAACGAAGTGCAACACTATACTGAAGCCTTTGGGAACAATATTATAGATTCTTGGTTGGTTTTGACATCGAAACTGGTTTATTCAATACACTCATTCGCAAAATCAGCATTGAGTATTACCATTAGAATAGTTTGTTCAAAACCTTGATCACATTGATATTGTGGTTCGATAGTGATTTGCAGTGATTTCGATTACTTTTGTACATATTTGAAGGTTTGATAACAAATACCACACAATTACAGTAATACCCAAGTTGAGGTTTCATCAATGAGTTTGTTGCATTTAGCGATGTGGTTGAGCACATGACACATACAATTACAGTTGATCATTGATGATGAAATACACATAAATGCAGTACACACAATTTTATTTAAGTTTTAACATTGAAATAAGTCTATTTGCTCCAATTTGCAAAATACACTCATTTGCGATATCATCATTGTGTTATAGTTGTACAAATGTCGAGTCAAGACCTTAATTATTGATATTATGGTCAAATCGTGATTTGAAGTGATTTGGATTGTTACTGGGCATAGTTGTAGTATAAATAGTGAAAATCGCTCAATTTCAGTAATACACAGTTTTGATTTTTCTCATTGGGATTGTTACGATTAGTGATCTGGTTGAACATTTGAAACATACAATAATCCAACAACTGACATTTAAATAGATTGTAACATTTCACATTGGAATTGGTTTACATAATACACTCATTTGCTAAATCAGCATTGTGTTCTACATGTACAATTGTCAGGTCAAAACCTTGATATCTGACAATATGGTTAAACAGTGATTTAAATGAATTTCGATTGTTATTGTGCATATTTGTAAACATTGATAGTAAAAATCACACATTTACAGCAATGCACAGTTGCAGATCTCATCATTGAGTTTGTTATGTTTAGTGTTTCGGTAGAATGTTTCAAACATATAATTGCAGTCCAACAACATAATGAAGTGTTTAGCATCACTTTTGTATTGGTTTGGTTAGTTTTGATATTTACAGATTTTTGCCGATCACATTATTTGCGAAGCAATCATTGAGTTGTGCTTCTAAATACTCTGGTCAAGACTTTAATCGTTTTATGATTGAATAATGATATTGATTGGTGTTTTATCTAGTTGTAAGTTTGATGATAAACGTCACACGTTTACACTGATATAGAGTTTCAAGTCTCATCATTGAGTTTGTTATGTTTAGTAATCTAGTTGAGCGTTTCAAACATGTAATTATGATTGAATACTTACACTAATATTGGTTTATTCAATGCGCAAGATCAGTTTTTAAATGATACAATCACAAAAGTCTGGTCAAGTACACAGTTTTAGTACTGATAAGTCAATTTGTGATGTTTATTGATTAGGTTGATCGTTTGACACAAATGAATTGCAACACCAAACCGAAACGTTTTCCAACGATATTATACATGCTCTGTTGGTTTGACATTGAAAGTGGTTTATTCAATACACTCATTCGCAAAATCAGCATTGAGTATTACCATTAGAATAGTTTGTTCAAAACCTTGATCACATTGATATTGTGGTTCGATAGTGATTTGCAGTGATTTCGATTACTTTTGTACATATTTGAAGGTTTGATAACAAATACCACACAATTACAGTAATACCCAAGTTGAGGTTTCATCAATGAGTTTGTTGCATTTAGCGATGTGGTTGAGCACATGACATATACAATTACAATTGATCATTGATGATGACATACACATAAATGCAGTGCACACAATTTTATTTAAGTTTTAACATTGAAATAAGTCTATTTGCTCCATTTCGCAAAATACACTCATTTGCGATATCATCATTGTGTTATAGTTGTACAAATGTCGAGTCAAGACCTGAATTATTGATATTATGGTCAAATCGTGATTTGAAGTGATTTGGATTGTTACTGGGCATAGTTGTAGTATAAATAGTGAAAATCGCTCAATTTCAGTAATACACAGTTTTGATTTTTCTCATTGGGATTGTTACGATTAGTGATCTGGTTGAACATTTGAAACATACAATAATCCAACAACTGACATTTAAATAGATTGTAACATTTCACATTGGAATTGGTTTACATAATACACTCATTTGCTAAATCAGCATTGTGTTCTACATGTACAATTGTCAGGTCAAAACCTTGATATCTGACAATATGGTTAAACAGTGATTTAAATGAATTTCGATTGTTATTGTGCATATTTGTAAACATTGACAGTAAAAATCACACATTTACAGCAATGCACAGTTGCAGGTCTCATCATTGAGTTTGTTATGTTTAGTGTTTCGATAGAATGTTTCAAACATATAATTGCAGTCCAACAACATAACGAAGTGTTTAGCATCACTTTTGTATTGGTTTGGTTATTTTGATATTTAAAGATTTTTGCGGATTACATTATTTGCATAGCAATCATTGAGTTGTGCTTCTAAAATACTCTGGTCAAGACTTTAATCATTTTATGATTGAACAATGATGTCGATTGGTGTTTTATCTAGTTGTAAATTTGGAAATAAAAATCACACGTTTACACTGACATACAGTTTCAAGTCTCATCATTGAGTTTGTTATGTTTAGTGATCTAGTTAAGCGTTTCAAACATGTAATTATGATTGAACATTGACATTAAAACTGGTTTATTCAATGCAGTCATGCGCAAGATCAATCTTGGGTTATGCATTCACAGAAGTTTGGTCGAAACGCTTTGGTTCAGACGCTGATTAAAACATGTTACATTTGTTAACGGAATTTGTAATGTATTGATTAGGTTGATCGTTTGACACAAACGAAGTGCAACACTATACTGAAGCCTTTGGGAACAATTTTATAGATTCTTGGTTGGTTTTGACATCGAAATTGGTTTATTCAATACACTCATTCGCAAAATCAGCATTGAGTATTACCATTAGAATAGTTTGTTCAAAACCTTGATCACATTGATATTGTGGTTCGACAGTGATTTGCAGTGATTTCGATTACTTTTGTACATATTTGAAGGTTTGATAACAAATACCACACAATTACAGTAATACCCAAGTTGAGGTTTCATCAATGAGTTTGTTGCATTTAGCGATGTGGTTGAGCACATGACATATACAATTACAGTTGATCATTGATGATGAAATACACATAAATGCAGTACACACAATTTTATTTAAGTTTTAACATTGAAATAAGTCTATTTGCTCCAATTTGCAAAATACACTCATTTGCGATATCATCATTGTGTTATAGTTGTACAAATGTCGAGTCAAGACCTGAATTATTGATATTATGGTCAAATCGTGATTTGAAGTGATTTGGATTGTTACTGGGCATAGTTGTAGTATAAATAGTGAAAATCGCTCAATTTCAGTAATACACAGTTTTGATTTTTCTCATTGGGATTGTTACGATTAGTGATCTGGTTGAACATTTGAAACATACAATAATCCAACAACTGACATTTAAATAGATTGTAACATTTCACATTGGAATTGGTTTACATAATACACTCATTTGCTAAATCAGCATTGTGTTCTACATGTACAATTGTCAGGTCAAAACCTTGATATCTGACAATATGGTTAAACAGTGATTTAAATGAATTTCGATTGTTATTGTGCATATTTGTAAACATTGATAGTAAAAATCACACATTTACAGCAATGCACAGTTGCAGATCTCATCATTGAGTTTGTTATGTTTAGTGTTTCGGTAGAATGTTTCAAACATATAATTGCAGTCCAACAACATAATGAAGTGTTTAGCATCACTTTTGTATTGGTTTGGTTAGTTTTGATATTTACAGATTTTTGCCGATCACATTATTTGCGAAGCAATCATTGAGTTGTGCTTCTAAATACTCTGGTCAAGACTTTAATCGTTTTATGATTGAATAATGATATTGATTGGTGTTTTATCTAGTTGTAAGTTTGATGATAAACGTCACACGTTTACACTGATATAGAGTTTCAAGTCTCATCATTGAGTTTGTTATGTTTAGTAATCTAGTTGAGCGTTTCAAACATGTAATTATGATTGAATACTTACACTAATATTGGTTTATTCAATGCGCAAGATCAGTTTTTAAATGATACAATCACAAAAGTCTGGTCAAGTACACAGTTTTAGTACTGATAAGTCAATTTGTGATGTTTATTGATTAGGTTGATCGTTTGACACAAATGAATTGCAACACCAAACCGAAACGTTTTCCAACGATATTATACATGCTCTGTTGGTTTGACATTGAAAGTGGTTTATTCAATACACTCATTCGCAAAATCAGCATTGAGTATTACCATTAGAATAGTTTGTTCAAAACCTTGATCACATTGATATTGTGGTTCGATAGTGATTTGCAGTGATTTCGATTACTTTTGTACATATTTGAAGGTTTGATAACAAATACCACACAATTACAGTAATACCCAAGTTGAGGTTTCATCAATGAGTTTGTTGCATTTAGCGATGTGGTTGAGCACATGACATATACAATTACAATTGATCATTGATGATGACATACACATAAATGCAGTGCACACAATTTTATTTAAGTTTTAACATTGAAATAAGTCTATTTGCTCCATTTCGCAAAATACACTCATTTGCGATATCATCATTGTGTTATAGTTGTACAAATGTCGAGTCAAGACCTGAATTATTGATATTATGGTCAAATCGTGATTTGAAGTGATTTGGATTGTTACTGGGCATAGTTGTAGTATAAATAGTGAAAATCGCTCAATTTCAGTAATACACAGTTTTGATTTTTCTCATTGGGATTGTTACGATTAGTGATCTGGTTGAACATTTGAAACATACAATAATCCAACAACTGACATTTAAATAGATTGTAACATTTCACATTGGAATTGGTTTACATAATACACTCATTTGCTAAATCAGCATTGTGTTCTACATGTACAATTGTCAGGTCAAAACCTTGATATCTGACAATATGGTTAAACAGTGATTTAAATGAATTTCGATTGTTATTGTGCATATTTGTAAACATTGACAGTAAAAATCACACATTTACAGCACTGCACAGTTGCAGGTCTCATCATTGAGTTTGTTATGTTTAGTGTTTCGATAGAATGTTTCAAACATATAATTGCAGTCCAACAACATAACGAAGTGTTTAGCATCACTTTTGTATTGGTTTGGTTATTTTGATATTTAAAGATTTTTGCGGATTACATTATTTGCATAGCAATCATTGAGTTGTGCTTCTAAAATACTCTGGTCAAGACTTTAATCATTTTATGATTGAACAATGATGTCGATTGGTGTTTTATCTAGTTGTAAATTTGGAAATAAAAATCACACGTTTACACTGACATACAGTTTCAAGTCTCATCATTGAGTTTGTTATGTTTAGTGATCTAGTTAAGCGTTTCAAACATGTAATTATGATTGAACATTGACATTAAAACTGGTTTATTCAATGCAGTCATGCGCAAGATCAATCTTGGGTTATGCATTCACAGAAGTTTGGTCGAAACGCTTTGGTTCAGACGCTGATTAAAACATGTTACATTTGTTAACGGAATTTGTAATGTATTGATTAGGTTGATCGTTTGACACAAACGAAGTGCAACACTATACTGAAGCCTTTGGGAACAATTTTATAGATTCTTGGTTGGTTTTGACATCGAAATTGGTTTATTCAATACACTCATTCGCAAAATCAGCATTGAGTATTACCATTAGAATAGTTTGTTCAAAACCTTGATCACATTGATATTGTGGTTCGACAGTGATTTGCAGTGATTTCGATTACTTTTGTACATATTTGAAGGTTTGATAACAAATACCACACAATTACAGTAATACCCAAGTTGAGGTTTCATCAATGAGTTTGTTGCATTTAGCGATGTGGTTGAGCACATGACATATACAATTACAGTTGATCATTGATGATGAAATACACATAAATGCAGTACACACAATTTTATTTAAGTTTTAACATTGAAATAAGTCTATTTGCTCCAATTCGCAAAATACACTCATTTGCGATATCATCATTGTGTTATAGTTGTACAAATGTCGAGTCAAGACCTTAATTATTGATATTATGGTCAAATCGTGATTTGAAGTGATTTGGATTGTTACTGGGCATAGTTGTAGTATAAATAGTGAAAATCGCTCAATTTCAGTAATACACAGTTTTGATTTTTCTCATTGGGATTGTTACGATTAGTGATCTGGTTGAACATTTGAAACATACAATAATCCAACAACTGACATTTAAATAGATTGTAACATTTCACATTGGAATTGGTTTACATAATACACTCATTTGCTAAATCGTCATTGTGTTCTACATGTACATTTGTCAGGTCAAAACCTTGATATCTGACAATATGGTTAAACAGTGATTTAAATGAATTTCGATTGTTATTGTGCATATTTGTAAACATTGATAGTAAAAATCACACATTAACAGCAATGCACAGTTGCAGGTCTCATCATTGAGTTTGTTATGTTTAGTGTTTCGGTAGAATGTTTCAAACATATAAATGCAGTCCAACAACATAATGAAGTGTTTAGCATCACTTTTGTATTGGTTTGGTTAGTTTTGATAGTTAAAACTTTTTGGCAATCACATTATTTGCATAGCAATCATTGAGTTGTGCTTCTAAAATACTCTGGTCAAGACTTTAATCGTTTTATGATTGAACAATGATATTGATTGGTGTTTTATCTAGTTGTAAGTTTGATTATAAACGTCACATGTTTACACTGATATAGAGTTTCAAGTCTCATCATTGAGTTTGTTATGTTTAGTGATCTAGTTGAGCGTTTCAAACATGTAATTATGATTGAATACTTACACTAATTTTGGTTTATTCAATGCGCAAGATCAGTTTTTAAATGATACAATCACAAAAGTCTGGTCAAGTACACAGTGTTAGTACTGATAAGTCAATTTGTGATGTTTATTGATTAGGTTGATCGTTTGACACAAACGAATTGCAACACCAAACCGAAACGTTTTCCAATGATATTATACATGCTTGGTTGGTTTTGACATTGAAACTGGTTCATTTAATACACTCATTCGCAAAATCAGCATTGAGTTTTACCATTAGAATAGTTTGTTCAAAACCTTGATCACATTGATATTGTGGTTCGATAGTGATTTGCAGTGATTTCGATTACTTTTGTGCATATTTGAAGGTTTGATAACAAATACAACACAATTACAGTAATACCCAAGTTGAGGTTTCATCAATGAGTTTGTTGCATTTGGCGATGTGGTTGAGCACATGACACATACAATTACAATTGATCATTGATGATGAAATACACATAATGTCACATAAACCCCCTTGTCAAGCATTAATTGCCGAAGAGCAATGCGTTAATGCTGAAGTTTACAAACAAATGGTAATCAACGACTTTCCGTCCTTATTGCTTTTCAAACCACCCACTAATATCGCAAATGATATTTGTCACGTCATCAAAACTAACGATAAACCTATCCGAAGCAAAGTTCGCAGGTTAAGTCCTGAGATGATTAAAATCGCAAAAGAAGAAATTGACAAATTACTGGATGTGAAGATCATTCGACCGGGAACCAGCCCGTGGGGATCTCCCATACACATGGTCAAAAAGAAGCAACCAGGTAAGTGTCGTTTAACTGTTGACTTTCGTGCTCTCAATGCTGTTACAGAGCATGACTCTTATCCATTGCCGATATTGAACGATTTTGTCAATTCTCTGCATGGCTGCAAAATATTTTCCTTAATTGATTTTAAAAGTGCTTTTCATCAGATTCCGATGCACCCGGACTCTGTAAACAAAACTTGTACTATCACTCTATTTGGTTCTTTTGTTTGGGATTATTTGCCTTTCGGACTTAGAAATTCTGCACAGTGTTTTCAAAGATTTATCAATCAAGTTACATCGGATTTTGGCTTTGTCTTCGTTTACTTAGATGATGTTCTTATTTTCAGCCCAGATCATGACACTCACTTAACTCATTTGCGAAAGCTATTAGAAAGGTTTTCTGAGTACTCGCTAACCATTAACTTGGATAAATGCAAATTTGGTGTTTCGTCCTTGAATTATTTAGGTCATCACATTGATGCCACTGGAATAAAACCTATTGCTGACAAGGTTCAAGCCATCGTAAATTTTCGTAAATCTTCTAATATGCGACAGTTACGACGTTTAATTGGTATGATTGCATTTTACAAAAAGTTTATTCCCAATTGTTCAGAAATTACTAGACCTATTTTTGCATTGCTTTCACCTTATAAATATTCAAAGAAGGCAATCGAATGGACTAAAGACGCGGATGATGCTTTCCAAGAAGTGTTAAACAAACTTTGCTCTCCAGTCACTCTGGCCTTTCCAGTCGAGAATGCTCCAACATATCTTGTTACTGATGCTTTTAATGTCGCTGCTGGAGCTGTATTACATCAAAAGATCGACGGTGAGTTACGACCATTAGCATTTTTCAGCCGAGCATTTAACAAGGCGCAGCTTAAATACAGCGTCTTTGATAAAGAACTGACTGCGATGTATATGGCTGTGAAACATTTCAAGTATTTTCTTGAAGGACGTTCATTCAAGATTGTCACTGACCAGAAAAGTATTACACGTGCTATCTTGGCACCTTCTACTAATCTTTTGCCACGTCAAAGTAGGTATATTCATTTTATTGCGCAGTATTCTACTGACGTCAATTATATTTCAGGTTCAAAGAATGTTGTTGCAGATTGCTTGTCCCGGACTCAATGCAATGCTTTGTTTGAAGAACTTCCTCCAGTATCCTTGTACGAGATGACGGCTAAACAACAAGCCGATGCAAGCATTTCAAACTTGATGAATTCAGATACTACCACTCTTTCTATTGAAACCCGAACATTATCTGACAGTAACAAAAACATCATTGGTGATGTTTCCACTGGATCTTTTCGGCCGATCGTCCCCGAATCCATGCGTAAACAGGTATTTGACGTTTTTCATTCCCTTTCTCATCCTGGTATAAGGGCTACTCGATCTATGATTAAAGAGCGCTTTGTGTGGCCCCGGATGAATTCTGAAATTAAAAATTGGGTTACAGCTTGCATCCCCTGTCAAACTGCCAAAGTACAACGTCACAACAAAGCCCCTTTAAAAACTTTTCTTGCTCCAGACGATAGATTTAGCCATATTCACGTTGATTTGATTGGTCCTCTAAATGAATCCCACGGCTATTACTATGCTTTAACTGTTGTTGATAGGTTCACTCGTTGGTGCGAAGCTATTCCTCTTCGTAACATTGAAACCGAAACCATCGTTAATGCATTTCTTTTGCACTGGGTTGCTAGGTTTGGTTGCCCTTCAATCATCACCTGTGATCGTGGAAGACAATTCACGTCTAATCTTTGGCATTCGCTTTGTGAGTTCTTGGGATGCAAACTTTCTCACACATGTGCATACCATCCTGCCGCTAACGGCATGTGCGAGAGGTTTAACAAACAGTTAAAAACTTCTCTAAAAACCCATGCTAACGTTGATTGGATTTCTCACCTTCCCTGGGTTCTGCTAGGAATTCGATCTTCATTAACAGAAGATCTTGGTTGTTCATCTGCACAGTTAGTCCTTGGTTCAAGTGTACGTCTCCCTGGTCAATATTTTGAGTTTCATAAAGATCAAATTGATTCCCATTTTGAGTATTTTCATCGACTAAACAAATTCATTCATTCACTTCGTGCAATTCCTCCTCGGTTAGTTACTTCTAATGCATCCTTTATTGACCCGCAACTACATAATGCAGACTATGTTTTTGTGCGAAAAGATGCTTCGCGATCTCCGTTGGAAAGAACATATTTTGGACCAAAAAGTGAAAGTGATCTGTAAAGCTGATAAATACTTCACTTTGTTACAGAATGGAGTACTTAACAATGTTTCCATTAACCGTTTAAAAACTGCACACTTGCCTCTTTTTCAAACAGATGAATCCTTACAATCTTCAACCTGTGAGGCTACAGAATCTACTGAAAATGTTCAATTATCTTCTGACGACTCCTCTTCTTCACAATCACCTCAACTTCCGCACTTGGATCCCGTTTTCAGACGCAGTCGAGTGGGGCGTCTTATCAGACCTCCTGATATTCTTGATTTATAGTTTACATTAGGCGAAGCTTTGGTCACCTACGACCCCCTAGCTCATTCATCATTTCGTATTCAAACAATTACAGAGACCTTACTTGCTGTTTTCTCTCGTCCTACTAATCTGCTTTGCTCTTGCTAGCCGGCTCCTTCCAATGGAAATTGTCACAAATACCTTGGCAACCTTTAGTAACGGTAAGTGAGCTCTACTGACGTCATATTATATCCGCTCATTCCTTGCTAAAGATCATCTTCCTTGGTAAAACAATAATATTCCTTTGGCTCATTATTTACTTGTGCATTTTGTATTACAGGTCTTCTGGTTCGTGGTACATACTTCCTATGGTGCTAGTGGTGGTGTCGTGGCTAATATGTCTCGTATGCTCTCTTGATTGTTGGCGAGACGGCTTATTAAACTGCCTAAGTTATTCACAATTTTAGTTTACCATGTATTATGTATTGATATTTTTTTGAGTTTCAGATTATTTTCTCCGACACTGAGTTGACCTTGTCGATGTCGATCTCCAATCGCCATCTTGGGGGAAGCTTATGTCGGAACCACTTCCTTGGATTTTTTGTTCGTTAATTATCGGATGTTTTGTTTAAGTTTATTCATGCTTTAATTTTGTAGTTTACCTTTAAGTTGCGTAACATCACCTCATTTTAATTTACTTTGTTGATTATTTTGCCTTTTTTTAATCACTTCGAAGTTTTTGTGCACCGTCGGCAAATTAGTAGGTGATGTAGTTTAGTTTTGCATTTTTTAATCAATTGGAGATTTGCGTCATTTGAGTTTGGAAATAATTTTGGAGTTCAATAAAAATTGTTTTAAGACTAATTTTGAATAAGCTATTCGGAGTCGAATAGTGGAAGGGAAGACAACAACTTAAAGTGGAAGGGTTACAACAACTTAAAGTTTACAACTCAAAACCAAATGCCTTAAATCAAATTTTAACTTGGCATTGGTTAATAAGATCTTAAAAATAGCTACTACTTGGCAAAATCATTTTAGTCCTGACAGTACTACTAGTAGTCAACAAGTTGAATCTAAAAAAATTGTTTGGGCTACCCCTTTTACAAAATTTATTTCTTTTGACAAAACAGAAAAAAACTCATTCCCTCTGCATTAGTAATTTATAGAAGCCCTTCCACTTTTCGCGAAATACTAACTAATTATCAGTATATTGCACACAACACCACCAAAGACGATGATCATAATGGCATTTCCCAACCATGCATTAAATGCTCCTTATGCGGCAAACACGTTAATAACCTTAATATGGTAATATCTACTAGTTTTATTACTACTGAAAACAACAAAAAATTATTTCTCACATAACGCCTTACTTGTGAAAACTACGGAATATACGCAGCGCAATGCAAATTATGTCATCAAATTTACGTTGGACAAACTAAAAACAAGTTTTCAATTAGATGGACTAATCACCGTACGTTTTGGAAAAATAATAACACACAAAACCATACTGATAAAGCTGCTCTTCTACTTCATTTCCATAATCACCACAAAAACTTCATTAGTTCTCACCCAGACATTTATGAATGCTACCACGTCATATTTTTACAGGAACCTAGATATTACCATAACCTTGATATTATCGAAAGCAAATGGATCAAAAAATTAAAAGCTGCAATAAATATAAATAGAACTTTATTACCTACATTTTTTGACGTTTTTTTTTTGATGCCACTGTTTAGTTATTACTTTTGCAATATAAATTTATTGTAATGGTTTCTTCATCTACAGGGTGCCCCACAAAAAACTCCTAAGTTTGTGATAATGGTTATACTGTTATGAAAGTACTTAATGATTACAACCACAAAAAAACCTACGTTTGTGATAATGGTTGATTTATGTTTTTATATTTTCAGAATTTGTAGGCTTTTATATTTTCAGAATTTGTAGACCCATGCCACAGCTAAGCAATTTCCAGCTCGAGGTCATCGTCCTATTCCGGGAAGAACATCCAACATGGGGGTTACAGAAATGTCGGAAAATTTTGCCTGAATGTTTTGGTGCCATTACAACTGACCAGTTTAGAGGTGTCGTGGCTGCATTCAAACAGGGTGGATCATCTGTAGCAAAGGTGCGTAAGCATGGTAGTGGCACTTCTTGCAAGCATGATTCCCCAACAAGGCGAGCAGTCTTGGAACTTGCCGTAACTCCACCAGATCATCGCAGAAGACATTCAAATCAACGTGAAATTTGTAAAGAACTGGGAGGGTCAAAGGGGTATGTGCACAGAACAATTGAAAAATCAAATTTAAAGTGTTTTCGACCTATTAAATGCCATGTTTTAACTGAAGCACACCGGCAAACTCGAAAGACAAAGTGTGATGCCATGCTTCAGCACTTCGGTGAAGGCGAAAAGTGGAAACAAGTGTGGTTCTCAGATGAATCAACATTCTGCTTGTCTGCACCACTCAATAGGCAAAATGAAAGCATATATCGTGCAGTGGATGTTAAAACTGATATTCCTGATGAAGATTTGTTGGTAGAGATAGACGAGCAGCAACCATCTATCGTGTGCTATGGTGCTGTTTCCTGGCACGGAAAAACAGACCTCTATTTTATTGAAGGAGATGCTGCTGGGCAGGAAGGTGTTGCACCGAGTCAGAGAAAGAAAAAAACTGTAAATCAAGTTGTTTACAGAGAGGACATGTGCCCACAGATGTTTGAAGATATTGACCAAGCAATGCAGGGAGAACCCTGGACGTGGCAGCAAGATGGTGCAAAGCCACACACTGCCAATGACACTGTCGCCTGGCTCCCAGTTAACACTCCAGATTTCATCACACCCCAGCAATGGCCATCCAAGAGCCCTGACCTCAATGTAATGGACTATTGCATTTGGAATGTACTCTTACAGGAGGTTTAGAGACAAAGAAGAGGAATCACTGATACTGAGTCATTAAAACATGTGTTGATAGACGCATGGAACAACATGTCTCTTGACGTCATTCGTCGAGCAACTCAGAGCTGGATGGATCGCTTACGTCGCTGTTCTGCAGTTAATGGACAGCATTTTGAGCGGTATCTGTAACTTGTTATTAGCTAACAGTTTGTTAATTACACAATAAAGTTGTTAGCTTGATTCGTTTTTAAATACCTTTAAAAAATAACATGGCTTAAATAATACAGTTTAAAGTTTCGAATTTAGGGTTTTTTTGTGGGGCATCCTGTATATAAACTGTTTGTTGCGCCTGCAGTATTTCATTATTACATTTTTTACGTAATCTGATTATTAGTAATGCCTTGTCATAATCGTTAGCATATTACTCTGGCAACCTGTTAAATTTTCTAGTTACTTAGCAGCTCCGGTTAGGAAAACTTCATATCGTTGTATCAGCTTAAAGTGTGCAGTGTTTTTTATTGCAGTCAGTTTGGTTAATTATAGAGTTAGCTTTGTGAGCCTGTCCGTTTAACTTGACGTAAGTATATATTGTTTATCATTGCGGTTGCTTTACAGAACACTGATGATGCTATTTAGTGAAATCGATTTGTTAATAAAGTGTGAATTCTACTATTGACTGATTCCAGTCCAGCTTTACTCTATAAAGTTTCAGTCTATTGATATTCTTAATGTGATCGTCATTTATTAATTTCACTTGTGTGGAGATTCTCCTAAAATCATTATGATCTATATAATGCACGATGCTATTGCATATCGATCTTAGTCAACTATAAGCCCCATCTAAGGAAATACAATTTATCATGAAATACACGACGTTATTGCATGTTGGCCCTGGTCAGCCACAAGCCCCCATTTAAGAAAATGCAATTTATCATAAAATATGCGACGTTGTTGCATATTGATCTTAGTCAAGTGTAAGGTCCCTACCAAAAAAAATCCAATTTATCATGAAATACACGACGTTTTTGCATATTGACTCTAGTCAAGTATAAGCCCCATACAAAAAAAATGCAATTTATCATGAAATACACAATGTTATTGCATATGGATCCTAGTTGGTATAAGCCCCCATCCAAAAATTGCAACTTGTCATGAGATACACGATGTTATCGCATATCAGTGCTCGTCAAACATTAGCCCCCTTCCAAAAAAATGCAATTTATCATGAAAAATACACCACAATATTTCAAATTGATTCTAGTCAAGTATAAGCCCCGATTCAAAAAAAAGGCAATAACGTGGTGTATTTCATAATAAATTGCATGTTTTTGATTGGGGGCTTATACTTGACTAGGGCAGATATTCAATAATTTGTGTATTTTATGATAATTTGCATTTTCTTATTGAGTTTTATGCTTGACTACGATCAATTTGCAATAACGTTGTGTATTCCATGATAAATTGCATTTTTTTGGTTGGGGGCTTATACTTGACTAGGTTCGATATGCGATAACCTTCTGTACTTCATGATAAATTGGCCTGGATGACAGATGCTTTCTCGCATCCCGGGTAGTGAGTTAGTCTACTGTTGCAGCTTGCATACCAGACCAAAACAAAATCTGCCAAAATGGAAGGGTACCTACCCATTTCGATGTTCAGTCTGGGCTCCCTAATCGGTAAACGTCCTTTCTAGGACGGGGCGATGCATGTGAATCAAATCTTTCGTTTTCAGGGCACCTCGGCAACACGTTCCGAAGGCCCACCATTCTACAGCTGAACATTGAAGGCCTCACTGCAAGCATGATAAACGTTCTTCACTATCATACTGTACAGCATGAGGTTCTCGTCATCCTATTACAGAAGAACCTCTGCACTTCTTCAAAAAAGCTAAAACTTCCAAGCTTTGCACTAGCTTGGTTCTCTTTAAGCAGGAAACACGGCCTTGTCACGTTTGTCCATGAGGGGCTGAAATACACGCTTTTAAAGCAATCCCCACTTAAATCGGATACCGAATGGTTGTGTGTGGATAATAATGGGTACAAAATAGTCAACGTCTATAAATCTCCACCAACACGACAGCAAGCCTCTAATCTCCCAGTGTTCCCTCACCCCTGTATCTATACTGATGATTTAACTGTCCGCATGCTGACTAGGGCTATGGTGCAAACAATGTGGATGGAGAGTGCCTGGCTGATTGGGCAAGTATTAACAACCTTGCTCTTCTTTATAATCCAAAGGATTTTGCCAGCCTTCATTCTGGCCGCTGGAACAGTGGTACCGGTACTAATCCTGATCTTGCGTTTGCTAGTGCTGACTCGGACAGTCGCTTACCTGACAGAAGTGAACTACAAAAGTTTCCCAAGTCACAACATTGACCATCGTTAATCATACCACCAAGGTTTGCTTTGTCCGTGCCAAGCATGCCCGTTAAACGATGGAACTGCCATAAGGCCAAATGGAGCCAATGCATAGCTTTGACGAATAAATTCGCCAAGACTTTGTTACCATCTGATTCACCGGACGTGGATCAGGTCTACTAGGACTTTTGCAACGTCATCAGCTAAGCAGCCAAAATATCTATCCCACGTGGTTGTCGAAACAACCTCATACTGTGCTGGGATTCAGAGTGTGAGAACCTCTACGAAAATTCCTGAGATCAGACGGAAACAAACTCTGCCATTGCTCTGCCACAGGGCTGCCACAGCTCTGCTCACTAGGCTCGACAGGAAATGGAGGGACCGATGGTCTGAAGCAGTTCAGAGCATCGATTTTTCACACGCCAGTCAAAAAGCATGGAGTATCTTGAACAACCTTACTGGCAGGTTACGTCACTCCTCGTGTCACTGTCCCGTCTCAGCTGGTTAGAAACGGGAGATATGAGGATGTTAATTGTGCATCGTCTCAACTCATATTTCAAGAGGTGTCTGACCTCTGGAGGGCCACAACATCAAGTCCAGTAAATATCTCTGGAAATTTTACATTAAGAGAATTCACTGTTGCCCTTCAACACCTAAAGCCAGGAAAAGCTCCTGGTCCTGACTCTATTTGTGAGGAGCTTGTACTCCATGCTGGAGCTGCTCTAAATTCCTGATTATGTGGCTTCCTTTCTTTCTGCTTGTGCTGGCTCAAAATTTCCAAAATCTGGAGAAAAGCGCTAGTACTCGCGATCCCAAAGCCCATATTTTTGCTTTGTGCCTCCTACAAGATCCTCGAGAGGCTTATCCATACCCGTGTGGAACCAATGATTGATCCACAACTCCTTAGGGAAAAGGCTGGATTTCGACACGGGAGATCAATGGTTTTGCTCACGCAAAATATTGAAGACTCTTTTGAGGCCAAGAAGAAAACCACAGCCGTGTTTGTGGACCTGACAGCGGTTTATGACACTGTCTGGCACCGCGGCACACCTGCAAGCTGCTGAGATTTCTGCCGAATGAGCATATGATTCGGATGATCATGGAACTTATCCGAAATAGAAGCTTCACCCTCACCACCGGTGATGGCAAGCGAAGCAAGTTTCGACATCTGAGAAACGGCGTTTCCCAGGTATCGGTCTTGGTCCCCCTTCTTTTTGATATCTATATATACGATCTTCCCTCCACAACTTGCTTATGCCGATGATCTGGCTTTGCTGCATTTATCTAGGGACCGGAAGGGGTTGGAGAAACTTTAGGCCAAGACATGGCTATACTCTCAGGGTATCTTAAGACTTGGAAGCTGAAACTCAGCCATGCTAAAACAGTGATGGCGGCCTTTCATTTACACAATCGAGAGGCCAAACGTGAGCTTAAACTCTACGCCAACAGTAAACTCTAGTCATTTTGCCCAGTTCCAACCTACCTTGGTGTAAAACTGGACAGATCACTCACATTCCGGCACCGCCTCGAGACAATGCGCAAAAAACTAGCTATCTGTATCACGCAATCGAGGCGACTTGCTGGCTCGGAATGAGACTCTGGCGCTAAAACACTGCGTACAGCTGCTCTATCCTTGGTTTATTCTACATCGGAGTACTGCGCACCAGTTTGATGTCGCTGCACACACACTCATCTCATCGACAGTGTTTTGAATGACGCCTTGCGCATTGTCACTGAATGCCTGCGTTCTGCGCAAACGGACCACCTGCCAATCCTTTTAGGCATCCAGCCAGCTAAGCTTCGCCGCTTGCGAGCGACTCTCTCCTTGGCCAAACGTGGCAACCTGGAGCCAGATCATATTTTACATGGTCAACCAGCTGGTTTACCGGATGTGCCCAGGGAGAGACTGAAGTCTAGACGCCGATTTGTGCGTGCTGTGCAGAAACTATTAAATGACCTGTCAAAACTGATCATCCATGCGGCTTAGTGGACGAATTATAGATGGAGCGCAGAGTATTCTAAACGCACATCCATACTCCATGTTTTCATTCCCAAGGCCAGCTCTAGCCCCCTTGGAATGGGCTTTCCCCGAACATCTTGGGTTAAGTGTAATCGCCTGCAGACTGGCGTTGGACGTTTTTACTCGTCCACGTACACATGGGGTCTCGCTCCCTCGCCGAATTGCGAGTGTGGCGCCACCGATCAAACCGCAGATCACGTTATCTCAACGAGCCTCATACATCGGGCACCGTGAGGGGTGGCTAGTCTGACAATTTTGGATAATGAGACTCGATGTTCGCTTAATACTACCACAGCCAGCATCTGATCCCATTGGTTTTTGCCCTCCATACAAAAAAGAAGACGATAAATTGCACTTTCTTGAATGGGGGCTTTTTTTGACTAGGATTAATATGCAATAACGTCGTGCATTTCATGATAAATTGCATTTTCTTGGATGGCGTGTTGAATTTGCCTAGAGACGAAATGCGATAATGTCTTGTATTTCATGATAAATTGCATTTTCTTGGATGGGGGCTTATACTTGACTAGGGTTGTTATCAGGGCTGCGAACTCGAACTCGAACTTAAACTCAAACTCGAAAGAACAATCTTTTTGCCGAGCTCGAACTCGTACTTGAAACTCAAAATTTTGTGGAACTCGAACATATTTAAAGTACGTTCGAATTAATTTTTATTTGTACAATATCATTGCAACTGAATTTAAAAAGAATGAAATCTTTTTATTGGAGATTAAAAATCTTATGCAGAAAGTGGGCTCAAGCCAGATTTTTTCTAAAATTGTCCAAGACCAACTTAAGTTGTCGTTTTCATATGCAGAAAGAAGTTTTAGCGTTAAGCATAGCTTAACTAATTGTTTAGGTCATTCTTTCATAAATCACCGTTGTAGATGACTTAAATCGCGACTTATGTATGCAATGACACAAAACCCTTGTTATTGTATTGCTGTTGCTAAATTTGGGCAATGGGCCTCAGGTAGCTTAAATCAGTAACACGGTAACGTAGCATGCCATATCACTTACTGTAACCGCTTTAACCAAATCTTTTTGCAAACAACAACTTCCAATTGTATCGCATCATAATATCGTACGGCGTGTCACCTGCTAATATGACGCCATAAAATACCGGTATGTTGCATTTAACAGCAACCTCTTAATCCCTTTATAAACTGGGTTTTCAATAATGGTACGTCATAATACACTGAGCCTAGCTTTCAAAAGTCTCGTTTGGGTTTAGTTTCTGTATACCACCAAGCCTCCCTTTGTAAGCCCAACTTGCACAAGCTCGGCTTAGGCTTAAGCTCGACCTAAACTAAGTCTGCTTTCTGCATAAAACCCTAAATGTTCTATGAAAACATTAAGGAGACTGAGAAGAACGCTCTAATTAGATTTTACAGTTTTGCAATGTAAACAGTCACAGTAGAGAATGGGTGACCTAACTAACAGTTAACTTTTTCTTTCTAAACAATAAATCGCGGACATAGCCCTTGTCTTGATCAAAAGCGCATAATCATGGAATCAACAATGATTCAATTGTAAGTTATTTTTTAGAAAGTATAGTATTCACTCTTGAAGCTTTTCGTCTGACACTTTTTGAGAGAATCTGTCAGAAATAGAGTGAAAACGTGAAGTGAATCAGTTATATAGAGACACAGTTGACGAAAAAGAAAAAAGAAAAAAGCTCCATCGTGATTGGTAACAGAAGCAACCAATAAAAAGAGTTGAAACAAAAGTGTGATTTTTAGACCATAATGGTTAAACTGCAAAGTAACAGTGTTTTAATTTGCTGCAAAGTGTTTTAATTTGTTGTCTTAATAAGCTGTCAAACGCTGTTACTTTGCAGTTGAACCATGCATTGTCTACACCACCAGACAACTTCTGCCTGCAGCCAAAAAGGATGTACTACCCGCTTTTCATCAAAGCAACATTGTTTACCAATTTCTGTGCCACTGCGATAGTCGGTACGTGGGTCGTACTTCTCAAAGACTACAACAGAGGATTAAGCAGCACATGCCTAAAACCATTCTTCATGAGCATATTTCTCAGGACCGAAGCACATTGGCCCGCTCTTGCAAGCCAATCAGAAGCTTTAAAGCTGAAACTTCCTTTTCTGCTATAGGACAACATCTTTTACAAAACCCTACATGAGCACGTGACTATAATGATAACAAATTTTCTATTCTTGCCCATGGCCGTACTTCTTTTCATCTTTCCACCCTTGAAGCCACGTACATTAAAACATCCAAACCAAATTTATGCAAACAAAAGAAATTCGTTTATGGTCTAAAAATCACATATTAGTTTCCACTTTTTCTATTGGTCGCTTTTGTTACCAATCACAATGAAGCTTTTTCCCTTTTTTCTTTTTCGTCAATTGTGTCTCTGTATAAGTGACTCACTTCACCTTTATGTGGAAGGCACTGTGTCCTTGGGCAAGGCACTTAACGGGACGCCCCACCTTTATGTGGAAGACAGGTGGCCCATAAACCTCGAAAAAGGCAACTCCCAAGCGAGTGCGGACTTACCGTCCAAAGTATAGCGATACAATTCGCTTTCTCGTGAATGGAGGATAAATATCGCAAATGAATAAAAATAAATAAATAAATAAAAACTAAGTACAGTATGTAACAATATGTTGAAAAAACGAAGTTACAAGTGCGTGGCGGGAAAAAATACTGTACCGTAACAAGAGAGATGGAGAAAATGTTGCTCATATTATCCGAAATTTGGTCATAGGTCACGGAGAATTTTAAATGGAAAAATTCCGGACCATACCAAATTGGTCATAATAAGCGGCTGGTCATATTATCCGTGGTCATAATAAGCGGCGCCTACTGTATTTCAAATTGCTTCATATCATTCGGCTGAGTTTTGCACGAACTGCATTTTCTTATATGTTCTTTGATGGCACTTTTACCTGACCTTGAAACATTTAAGTGCTCCCCTGCTCTTTTACTCAAATGTCTCGCGGACGTACCGATGTACGTGACGTCCACATCACGTGAACAGATAAACTTATAAACGACATTTGAGTTTAAGATCAGAGGAGTTTTGCTTTTCAAAGATTATATATTCCTGCACTTTTGTTGTTTTGTAGACGATTGTGATTTTAGTGTCAAACCGTTTCTTTGTTAGTGATTGAATTTGTAGACCGAATTCTTTTGAGATTTTTCCGAGATAGGGAATGACAAAAAGATTAATAATTCTTTTTCGGTTTTGCTGTCTGTTTTTCGTTTTGAAATTGGCATAAAAATTTTGTTAAAAAAAGGGATTGGATAACCGTTACTGTAAAAAAGATTTTTCAAATAAGCGACTTCTTTTTGGAAGAGATAGCCTGTTAAACAAGTATTTTTTGTTTTATTAAGAAGACCCAAAATAAGACCTTTTTTCCAAATTTTGGGACAAAAGCATTAAAATTTAACAATAATCCGGTGTTGGAAGGTTTTCTCCATGTCCAGGTATCAAATTTATCCAAGTTAATTTATATTTCCACATCCAAAAATGGTATTGTGGTTTTAGCCTGTTCTAAAGTAAACTTAATATTGGGGTGCTGGGTGTTAAGCTTTTCCAAAAATTTGGTGCATGATTGGTCATTATCAAATATTGCGAAAATGTCATCGATATATCTGAGATACAATTTGGGAGAGGCTTCCGGGTCATTGCATAAAAGTTGATTTTCCATATGAGCGATAAAGAAATTTGCGAGTGTTGGTCCTAGTGGGCAGCCCATAGTGACGCCATCATTTTGTTTATACCGTGTGTCTTTATACAAAAACAATCCTTGGGTCGCTAGACGCATCAACTTAACAAAAACATCTTTTTCAAAAGCAGAGGGGCTGGGATTATTTTCTTTGTATATGTAATTACCAATCATATCTATTGTTTCTTCCAGCGGCACGTTGGTGAATAGGGAAACTACGTCGAAACTGACCATAATTTGGTGAGGAGATGGAGAAAATTCTTTTAGCTTGTCTAACAGGTGAAATGTCGAGTCCATCATGAATTGATTTGGGATGTAAGGTTTGATAATTTGATCAAGAAATTTGGCCAGGTTATATTCTGGCGTGTCGATCATTGAGACTACTGGTCTTGCAGGATAGTCTTGTTTATGCACTTTTATAGTTCCGTATAGTTTTCCTGGTGCACTTCCAGTTGACACAATTTTGCTGATTATGCTGTTATCATATGATTTTAGATACTTATTAATGTAGTAATTAATTGAATTTTCTTTGGCAATTATTGGATGTACTTTTCCATCTGTGTTAAATTTCATGAATTTCGTGGGGTCGTCAATAATGTGGTCAAGTTTTGAATAGTAATCTTCACTATTTAACACAACAACTCCATTTCCTTTGTCGTACTGACATATTTTAATATTTTCGTTTTGGCGTAGTTTACGGAGAGTAGAGTGGAGGCTTTGGTTTTGATTAGTTGAACAGAGGCGATTACTTTGTGTTGAAAACCTTTTCAGATAGAATTTGGTTTGATCTTGAAATTCATCATCAATATGAATATTGGGATTCTTTCGTTTGAGGGAATAAATAAGTTTTTCTACATTGGTCTACACTTCATCCTGTTTTACTTTCTTTGGTAGAATGTGGTGCTTCAGTCCGTATCTCAACGCATTTGTTTCTTTTAGTCTGAGTTTCTTATCACTGAGATTGGTTGTATCATGTGGAACTCTCGATGTTTGTTTCCTGTATAGATTTATCAATTTGCGTTGGTAAGTGTTTAGGATAGTTTTTGCATTTTGCTCAAACTTTGCTCATTTTGCTCCTGTATAGATTTATCAATTTGCGTTGGTGAGTGTTTAGGATAGTTTTTGCATTTTGCTCAAACTCTGCTCAAATCTTTTTTGATTCAACATTAAGGTGTATCATCTAATCACCTTTACCAGTGTAAGAGAAATCACTAAACAGTCAAAAACTCTCAAAAAGTTGTGCACTGCACAAAGAAATCTTCCTTGAAAATGAAAATGTTCAGGCGTGGCAATTGTAGTCTTTTACATTCGCCGGTAGTCGGTGGTACCAGGTAAAGTAGGCAGGGTTTTCTCAAAAATTTTTCCGGAAGGAGCAGTACCCTTGCAAATGCTGCAAAACTATATGGTTTAAATCCGTGTGGTCGGACTTAATTTTATAGCAGGCCATCAGAAACTGACAATTTGTTCCACGAGCCATAGTTTAATCTAGGGATGGGTTACCCCAAACAATGATGTTCTCCAAAAAAAAAGGTTATCACCTACATCTAAGCAAATTTCCGGTCAAAATACCTGAATTCCAGACGTATGGCAATCCTATTCTAAACATGCCAATCACCGTAATTATTCGCAGGCCAAAAGAATTATTAGTTCAAAGGCCTGCAGTTGGACCATGCTGGTTTAAATGAAGAATAGACTTTACTTTTTTTGCAGAAAGCACCTCTAAGTGAGACCCTGTTGTTTTATGGGCAGTTTATAGTTGTGGGCTTTAAAAGAAAAGGTGTGATTGATGAATTACCATCTGCAGATCACCTTGTTCTCATGAGCAAAACCATGAGAGGCCTAAAGGAAAGATTTTGAAATTGGAAGGATGCACTGGAAAGTAGGCTAAGGGTTTAAAGGTCAACCCCAGAAAAAACATAAGTGATGGTAAGCGGGTCGGAAGGAGACTTATTTAAAAGCAAGATAGATCCATGTGGAGTTTGTGGGAGGAGAGTCATGGCCAATTCAGTACGGTATTGTGCACAAAATGTGAAAACTGGGTTCATGGCAGATGTGCAAAAATAAAGAGAGTTACTGCTAAGTAAGCAATGCATTTTGTTTGCTTGAAATGTAGAGGAATAATGGAAGGAATGATGGATTTAACTGAGAAGTTGTGCGATGAAGTGGAGACAGTGAATGCATTTTGTTACTTGGGAGACAGACTAAATGCTAGTGGTGGTTGTGAAGGAGCAGTCACAGCAAGAGTAAAAATCGGTTGGGTAAGATTCAGGGAATCTAGAGAGTTGTTGCTTGGAAATAAGTTTCCTGTGAGGATGAAAGGGAAAATTTATCAATGTTGCATAACATCAACAATACTGTATGGAAGTGAGGCATGGTGTTTAAAAGAAAATGAAGAAGCAATTTTTAGGAGAACAGAGAGAGCTATGGTGAGAGCCATGTGCGGTCAGATAGTTGTTGACAGAAAGATGACTGAAAAACAGATGGACATATTGGGGTTGAAGGAACCGTACTAACAGCGAATGGAGTCAGATGGTATGGACGTGAAGAAAGAATGAAAAAGCAATTTTAACCCTTTGAATCTTTGTTTCTCTGATCATTCGCGCCTTTAACTCAAGCTTCCCCAACAATTTTTATCTAAATTTTTAAAAGCTATGTTTTTAACTTCAAAAGTAAAATTTAATAATTTGCTGGCTGGTACACCGGCTTACAGGGTAATGACGGTAGACCCAAAGGCCGGTTAACTGGCTTTTTGGGTCTACAAGGCTTCTCGGTAAGGCCGGTTTTCCTGCCTGCAGGGTTCAGAGGATTAAGGAGAAGAAAGATTGCTATAGTAAGAGCCATGTGCAGTAAGAAAGTTGTTGACAGAAAGACGACTGAAAAACAGATGGACATACTGGGGTTCAGGGAAACTATAGACCGGTTAGCAACAGCAAATGGAGTTAGATGGTATGGACATGTGCCAAGGAGGGATGATGATAGTGTTTTGAGGGTTGCTTTGGATCTTGAAGTGAGTGGCGGAAAAAGGCGAGGACGACCAAAGAAGACCTGGAAGAAGTAAGTGGAAGAGGAGACAAAAAAGATTGGTTTGAAGAAGGAGAATACCCTGAGTCGAGACAAGTGGAGAGACGGAGTGCGAGAAATTACAGAAGAAATAGGGTGAATCTGGTCATTTCTGCCGAGGGGATAGCAGCGGATAGAAATTGAATAACTGCTGGTAACTACTTTAACAATATCAGCTCTTCAGTTTTTTTGCTTGATTTAAAAGCTGCGTTTACCAAACTCTCACATACTCGCGTGCATGAATTTCTTTGTTTCCTTTACTTCGGCCAACTTTCAAATGCTTTTCAACAAAAATAGAACTTCGGTCAAGTTTCAAATGCTTTTCAACAAAGATAGAACTTCGATCAAGTTTCAAATGCTTTTTATAAAAATAGAATTTTTTCCATGCATTCAGTCAGTGGTTAATTGAAACAGTACTGTGCCATTTTTTGAATTTGGGACCAAACTTCCTTAAAATTAACTTGTTTGTTTTGATGAATGTTTTTTGAAATTAGTTGAGAAGACTCTGGTGAAACTTGTTATCGCTTATTGGTAATACTGCTTTCTGAGATATGTTCAAGGAAGAAAGCAAGAGACACATAGTATGACTACTACATTTAATTGATTACGATTGAGAAATGTAACTAGTTTAATTATTTTACAATAATCAAGCAACAACTGACGTTTGCCAGTAATTTTTGTCCTGGTGTGATAGTCATGGTAACCTACCTATTATTTCACAAGTTCAAAAAAGTTATACTTTTTATGTTCATGTTGGGCGTCAGCATAGAATTAGGCTAAATATAATTCTATGTTTACATGCACTGTCAACTTGACATTCTGAAACGTTTACAAATTACTGTTGCACAGGACGTAGAGTTTCAAGGATTATTATAAATATAGGTTATTAAAGAGAATAAATAAATATAGATTATTAAAGAGAAATAACTAGTTATTTTGCTCCAACCAATTAGTAATAAATTTACCATATTTTTGTGATTGAAAAATGGGACACTTCCGAACAACCAGTTTTGTCAGTAGATTTACTGTATGGAACAAGGAAAAATTTTGGACACACTTTTCGATTATGTTTACACTGACATGCATCGGCAGTTGGCGGCTGATAAATATCAATACATTCCACCCGAAATGGAGGTGTCCTCCAAAAAAAGAAAAAAGGTCAACACTTGTATTGCTGCCATGATTGTGTCACTCCCGGTCCAATTTATCATCAGGCTGGAGTTAATTTTGATAATTTTGCCGAAGTGAAATTTCGGGACTTTTTGCTGACCAGTACAGATATTTAAATGATGGAGACATATGGTACGTCTAGCTATGCTGGCTAACTAGGATTGTTGATTGACTGATCAGGATGAAGCCTTTAAAACTGGGACTGTCCCGGATAAAACAGGATGTATGATAAGCCTGATTAGTAATCGATAGGCTATTTGTTTGTGAACCTTTTTTGTTGTTGACCTATTCAAGCAAATTATTACATCACTGCAGTGCAACGTCACAGTTTTGCCTCTTCTCCCCACCAAACCCTTGGGAATTTTGAAAACTCCGCACTTGCGCTCATACTATTGGTGTTCAGACTTCTTTCTAGACCATTTTTGACACACAGCTAACAGTTCTTGCTGCAAAAGAAGAGGTAGAGTAAACAAGCTATCACTAACAAGCTGGCATCTTAATTGAATTATAAAATTATTCATGACAGATGATGTTGGCCTAGATCAGAGATGATTTTTAATTGGAAGACAAAGATATTCACTGGTGCAGTACTTTATTTACCTTTCAAATCGTATGAAATTGGAAAACTTTTTTGACTGCTTGTTATTTTATTTTGTTTGAACATTCCTGAAATTTACTTTGATAACTTTTTTGAAGTTGCCCATGCAAGCAATATAGCAATTAATAATTTTTTTGTTTGAAGTTTGTTACTCTTCTTCACTGCCAAGTTTCTCATCCTTTTCAGAAGCAGAAGCTGTGTTGAACAACTCTCACTCTGTGATTCACACTACGCTGTAGCAGTTTTTAATGCATCAACTATTAAGCTGCTAATAGGTCAAGAATCTTGAGACCTATTTCATTTTGCAATCTCAAGTCAAATTTTTTTCTAAAAACGATGACAAACGGTTTGAATGTTTAGATAACATGGTTGTCAGTTCTCACTAGCATAATGATGGGGCTAGTAAAGAATTGGTCGTTATGCTCTGTAATAGGCGATCACGTGACATGCGTTGCATGACGTGTTTTACGTGACGAACGCGATGCGCGCGAATGAGATACTCTTGGTTCTTTATTATCACTAGCTTTGTTATAACTGAAACTGTTAGAAACGTGTTTTTAGTACAGAAGAACTGTTTGCAGAGCCTGGTCACTAACAACAGTTGATCATCGACCACAGATGGGTACCATAACGCCACAGTGACGTCATAATGCCATCAAAACGTGCTTAAAATGCGCACTTTGTTAATATGAAGGCTTAAAATTTGTACCTTTTCAGAGACAAGATGTTTAATACAAAAGCGCTATTTGCAAACACATCAAATTTCAAACGATTGATTAACCTTCTCCAATGGGCTCCTTTTTGGTTTTAGTGTAAAAACAATTCGATGTTCCAAACTAGCACCACCACAAATACGAGATTAATGTAATGAAAAACAAGCTTGGCATAACAACACATGTCCCATCAGAGAAACGCAATATAATGCTGAAATGCACAACGCCATTGTGTACAAACCCAAATAAAGTATAAATTCTCAAAAACAAAATGGAACTTCAGACAGTGACACTGTTTCGACCTATCAGGTCTCTTCAGTGCAGTTGGTGACCAAAAATAAGCTAGAGGCTTTTAATAAAGCATAGCTTAGACCGTCACACTTGTGGGACCAAATACTAGGTCCACTGTAGTGGATGGTCTGTCACTTGATGCATAACTACCTGCATACTACGCAAACACTTACACACCACACTCAATATGAAACCCCACATTATGAAATACACGACGTTATCGCATATCGACCCTAGTCAAATGTAAGCCCCCATTCAAGAAAATGCAGTTTATCATGAAATACACGACGTTATTGCATATCAATCTTGATTAAGTTTAAGCCCCCAACCAAGAAAATTCAATTTATGGCAAAATACACGACGTTATTGCATATCAATCTTAGTCAGGTATAAGCTGCTAACAACAAAATTCAATTTATCATGAAATACGCCACGTTATTGCATATCCGCCCTAGTCAAATTTAAGCCCCCAACCAAGAAAATGCATTTTATCCTGAAAAACACGAGGTTATTGCATATTGACCTTAGTTAAATATAAGCCGCCATCCAAGAAAATGCATTTTATCGCGGAATACGCGACGTTATTGCATATTGATCTAGTCAAGTATAAGCCGCGATCATGCAATTTATCATGAAACACATGACGATATTGCATATTGACCCTATTCAAGTATTAGCCCCCAACCAAAAACATGCAATTTATCGTGAAACACACGACGTTATTGCATATCGATCCTAGTCAAGTATAAGTCCCCAATCAAAGAGATGATATTTATCATGGAACACACGACGTTATTGCTTATCGATCCTAGTCAAGCATAAGCTGCCATCCGAGAAAATGCAGTTAGTCATGAAATACACGACGTTATTGTATATTGATCTTAGTCAAGTGTCAGGTGCCATCCAAAACAATGCAGTTTATCATGGAACACACGACGTTATTGCTTATTCATCCTAGTCAAACATCAGCCGCCATCCAAGAAAATGCAGTTTATCATGGAATACAGAACGTTATCGCATATCGACCCCAGGGGCGTATCCAGGGGGGGCGCTGGGACCGCCCTCCCCCCACCCCCGCTGAGTAAGTGTATAATAAATTTCTTTGTGAAAAACTTTTAAACTTTTCACAACTCACGATTTGTCGTTAACTTCAATATTTTTTGAGATTTATGTACTCAAATTTATGATTTTGACGTAACTAACGAAAACAAGCATGCTAGGAGAGAAATAAATAGACAAACCAGTCACAGTTGCAAGTTTGCAGTCTTGGTACCGAAGATGTCATAAAAACTTAGCCTACTACCCAGCAACGCTAAGATAGAATAATTAGGTGATAATTCAAGCTAGTTGTTCAAAAAAGGACTTCAAATAAGTGGTTTATCACAGGAACTTTAGAAGAAGGCACAGAGGGCCTAAGCAACTGTATAACCGTTAGCTTAGGCTAGAGCTAAAGCTTAGCTGCTAGCAATCAAATATACGGTATTGCCGGCAAGCCAGTTTACTAAGCTACCAGACCAATATTTAGCCTAGGATACCGGTATCAGATTGGTGTGGTAGCGAACTGAAATAAGTTCCCTACAAAATCTAAAAATATTTTTCTTTGCAAGTTGTAAGCGCAAGAAGCATGTCGTTTACATGCTTTAAGGGGATCGCAGGATTTTTAAAAGAAGCGTTAAGACATATTTAAAACTTAATCGGCGTCGAAGTGTGCATATGCTGATGACTTAGCATTGCTGTATGCTTGTCGAGGTTGGAAGGCAGTGGAGGACACTCTAAGCCAAGACATGACTACACTCTCAGATTATCTCCAGATTTGGAGGCTAAAGCTCAGCAATATGAAAACGGTGACGGCGGCTTTTTATCTTAACAATAGAGAGGCCAAACGTGCGCTTAATGTTTACAACAATGGCAACCTATTGCCACCCTGTCCAATCCCAACGTATCTTGGGGTAAAGCTGGATAGGTCGCTTACTTTCCGTCACCACCTAGAGGCAAGAAACTCTCCACCGGAGTTGCAGTGTCGAGGCGACTTGCGGGATCTGGATGTGGTGCAGGTGCCAAGACATTGAGCATCTCTGCTCTCTCCTTGGTCTACTCTGCCGCTGAGTACTGTGCTCCAGTTTGATGCCGTAGTACACCTACTCGCCTCATTGACAGCATTCTCGATGATGCTTTGCGCATTGTCACTGGATGCTTGCGTCCCATACCAACGGAGGACTTGCCTGTCCTCGCAGGTATCCAGCCAGCTGAGCTCCGCCGATTAGAAGCAACACTTTTCTTGGCGAATCGTGCTATCCATGATCCCGACTATGTGCTGCACAGTCAGTTGATTGAGCAGCAGGATGCGCACCTGGGCAGACTTAGATCAAGACGCCCGTTCGTACCTGCTGCGTGGAAACTATTAGTTAGTTTGTCTAAACTGGACATCCGTGTAAAGCAGTGGACGAAACATAAATGGAACGCGTATTACTTGGAGAGTACTCCAAGGGTCTGTGCTTTCATTCCCGGGGTCAATTCCAGGCAACTTGGAATGAGTCTGCACAGAACACCTTGGGTAAGGCTCAATCGCCTGCGGACTGGCATGGACGTTTTCACTCGTCCATGTACAAATGGGGTCTCGCTCCGCCACCGATTTGCGAATATGGTGCCACTGAGCACACTGCTGATCACCTCATATCTTCATGTCTCATACATCATGTACCAAGAGGAACACAAGGTCTGCAGATTTTCGATGATGCAACTCGATGTTGGCTAAACACCACCACTGCCAGCATCTAATCTTGGCAGCACAGCAGCACAGGGTGGAAAAAAGGATAGACCCTCGGCCCTGGCTTTACTTTGTGCTGGCCTGGATTGACTTTGGGTGCCTTACCAAATGACGACGACGAGCGTCGAAGTGCATACGAAAAATATTTTCGTTCTTGACTAAATAAAGATAATAATAAGGTTGTAGCCAGTTGCCACCTGATGAGCCGCTTGGCGAAATAGCTGTAGTGGTTTTATCATTTTATCCTGACGTGTAGTGTTTTCAATTACATACGCATAGCTCTAACCTGGGTATTGATTTGGATATTTAATAAAGGACTAGTTGTTGTTACAATGACCAACTTGTTTTCATATTGGCACCTAAATATTGAGTCACAAAAACAGCCATTGTTAAAAATATTTCTACTGCACACAACTTTTCAGACACCCTGTATTTTTTGTAGGCTGTTTGGTTAACCATTCTTTGCAAAGGGCGAAATTGAAGTAGCGCGATTTTGGCTGCGCCTCCACAACCCTGTTTCATACACAAGTTACATACAACATCATAATTCATATACAAAGTTTAATCTAAAGATAGTGTTGGTTTAGCAGCCTATAGTTGACTAAACTAAAAACACAAGCGTATTGAAAGGTCAACAAAACGTAAAATTGTAGGTGCTGCTTAGCAGTTTTAGTTCATTATTTTTTTCAAAATTGAATAAGTGTGAATGAAACAGTATTTGAATAAGGTTAATTTACCGTATTCGTGTAATGTAAGACAATATAATTTCTTCGCACAAGACTAATGTGCTTTTAAGTGAATATTGACGTTGGTGACCACTCTACTGTAGTAATAAAAGGGTATGGGCCTAAAAGAGTTTTGTGTGACTGCTCTCGCTGCCGTGCTATGGCAAAACGACAGTCTATCATGCTAAGTTTTTTAAAAAAGCTGACGGAGCAAGTGCCTAATTCGTTGCATTCTTTTTAGAATGCTCGTCAAGTAGACCAGTAGCTACTGCCTATAGTCCCTCATCTCCAATGCAATACCTCGAAAATTCTACGCATATAGCACATCTTTCAACTCCTCTTTCATATGTTCGTCGGGAGTTATCATATAATGCCACTGCACAGGTTTAGTACGCTAATGCTGGTTGCCCCAATTGATTTTTTCAGCGGGAAGGAACTATATGGGTGTAATTGATTGCTTGTGTGTGTGTGTGTTTTGTTTTGACGTTTTTTGTTATGTGGACTATTGGAGTCCGAGATAAATAAAGTGTAGTGTTAAACTGCAGCACTGAGCAAACGCAGAAAACTAATGAAGGCCTAGATACACTAACATAAAGAAAATCAAAGTATTAAGTGGTGAAATGTAGCGAAACGCACAAGTTGGATGGCGAAGCCCTGCATAAGCTGATACAAGCAAAAAATTTTCAACTGTCTAAGTTTTGAATTGCGGCCCCTCTCTTGAAAATTTCTGGATACGCCCCTGCAACCCTATTCAAGTATAAGTCTCCAACCAAGAACATGTAGTTGATAATGAAATACACGACGTTGTTGCATATCGGCCCTAGTAAAGTATAAGCCCCCATCCAAGAAAATGCAGTTGATCATGGAATACATGACGTTATTGCATGTCGACCCTAGTAAAGTATAAGCCCCAATCTAAAAAAAAACAATTTATCATGAAACACACGACGTTATTGCATATCGACCCTAGTCAAGTGTAAGCCCCCAACCAAAGAGATGCAATTTATCCTGGAATACACGACGTTATTGCATATCGGCCCTAGTCAAGTATAAGCCGTCATCATGCAATTTGTCTTGAAACACACGACGTTATCGCATATCGACCCTGGTCAAGTATCAGCCGCCATCCATAAAAATTACAATTTATGGTGAAATACACGACATTATTGCATATCGGCCCTAGTCAAGTATAAGCCCCCAACTAAAACCATGCAATTTATCCTGGAATACATGACGTTATTGCATGTCAACCCTAGTCAAGTATAAGCCGTCATTCAATAAAATGCAATTTATCATGGAATACAGAGCGTTATTGCTTATTGACCCTATTCAAGTATAAGCCTGCAACCAAGAAAAAGCAATTGATCATGAAACACATGACGTTATTGCATATCGACCCTAGGAAAGTTTAAGCCGCCATTCTAGACAATGGAGTTGATCGTGGAATACAGGACATTGTTGCTTATCGACTCTAGCCAAGTATAAGCCGCCATCCAAGAAAATCCAATTTATCACGGAATACAGGACATTATTGCATATCGACCCTAGTCAAGTATAAGCCCCCATCCAAGAAAATGCATATGATCATGAAATACACGACGTTATTGCATATCGACCCTAGTCAAGAATAAGTCCCCAACCAAAAACATGCATTTTATCATGAAATACACGACGTTATTGAATATTGATTCTGGTCAAGTATAAGAAAATGCAATTTACGATGGTAGGCCTATACACGACGTTATCGCATATCAGCCTTAGTCAAGTATGAGCAGCCATCCGAGAAAATGCAATTTATCATAAAATACACGACGTTATTGCTTATTCATTCTAGTTAAGTATAAGCCGTCATCCAAGAAAATGCAGTTTATCATGGAATACACAAGGTTATTGCTTATTCATTCTAGTCAAGTATCAGCCGCCATCCAAAACAATGCAGTTTATCATGGAATACATCACGTTTTCGCATATCGGGTCTAGTTAAGTATAAACCCCCATCCCAGAAAATGCAGTGTATCATAAAATACACGACGTTATTGCATATCAATTTTTAGTCAAGTTTAAGCCGCCATCCAAGAAAATGCAGTTGACCAAGGAATACACGACGTTATTGCATATTGATCCTAGTCAAGTATAATCCGCCATCCCATAAATTGCAGTTTATTATGTAAATACACAACGTTACTGTCAGGAGCGGCTCGTGCATGGTACTGTGGAACTGCAGCACCCCCAGTGCCCACTCCACCTTATCGATGACTTTCGATATAAATAATTAATCTCTTTTTTTCTTTAATTTCTTACACTTGTTGTTACATTATAAGATACATAAGGTTAATCTCAACAACCATCCTAAGTTTATGAAAAAAATATAAAAATCTTCTTGCTTCATAGCTTCTGTGATATGGTATTTGAAATTAGCAGTAAATTACAATGCAGCTGTAGAAAGAGAACTGTCGCTCATGCAGTACTAACCCTTGTGTGCTGGTGTAGTAAGGGTTTCTTTTTGACGGACAACTGGCGTGCTCTGTGTGTGTAAAGCTGATAGATGGTGACAAAAATTAGTCCTATAAGGTGATTTTCTGAAGCAGCCCCCCATTAATTTTAGCTACGAGCCGCCCCTGGTTACTGGATATCAATTCCAGTCAAATGTATGCCCCCGACCAAGAAAATGAAATCAAAGATGTTCTTGATACGTACTTTTTATGAATTGATGCAATTTATTTAAATGATTTACATACTGAAGCATAACGTTTCTATTACAGATAAAATCAAAGTGCGTATAGGTGTAAGCACTGCAACGCTATATAAAGCAAAAGAGCTGACAGTTTAAGTTTTTATCTCTGGATGTCTTTGTTCGCGTTTGATCTTGTCTACCTAACCCCATTAAGGCCGGGCTTTTTTTTGCTTTCTAAGTCCGGGGGGGGGGGGTCGATTCGACCCGAGCACTTTGGCAGCTAATAACTTTTAAACTGCTCACACTAGAGATTCTGTGTTTGCTCAGATAGATGAAGAATTTATTTTTTAATTTAATTATACACTTTCCGTTATGATCAGATTAATAGCATTCAAGTTATTGCAAATTAAATGCACAGCATTAGATTTTAGATTTTTGACTATAATTTAAAATAAAGAAACGGCCGGCGAATTTTCTTTTTTCGTCGTGTTTACTCTTCGACGTTGGGGTTTTGCGATCGGCTAAGCGCAGTTTATCATTGTCAGCTACCAGGAAAAAGTTCAACACTTCATCATCAATTTGCCATTTTGCCTTTTATGAGGAATTTACCAGCCGTGATGTTTGTATAACATTTCTTGTGTTGGACTAGACCAGAGGTGCCCATTGCGTCGATCGCGAAGGCATTGTGGGTAGATCGCAAGGCATTTAAAAAAATTAAATTTGAAAGAATATTTAAAAAAGTATCCGGACTATGCATCACTGGCTGATTCCATAAAGTGCAAGGCATGAGAGTAAGGCAGCAGTTCTCAAACTTTATACAGTCTGGGTGCACTTTCAATACTACAAATAACAGCAGGCTCACCATATAGCCCAGCGCCTCTGAAATGATGCACATTACAAAACTTCGTCACAACTGTTAGACATCACAACCCGGCTTCACTTGGCAAATACCAATCAAATTGATGGCGTTCTCCAAAAAAAAAGGTCATCACGTACTGAACAATTACCATTTATTAATAATATGTTTTGCATTTTTAGTAGGTGGTAGATCTCTTTGACTTGGTCATGTCATAAGTAGCTCTCAGGCTGGAAAAGTGTGGGCACCCCTGGACTAGACCAAGTGTCTACTCTCTAGATAGATTTTTGTAATTTAAATTGATTGTTAGTAAATGTGAAACAGGCTGTAAAATTGCATTTCAACGACAAAAATTTCTTAACTTTATGAAATTATTACTCAAAAATCTTGTTGGTGGTACAAAATTTTAATATAGCTTTGAAAAAAGCTGTTTTAGCCATAAGCTTTTCGTGACGCTCTCATCAGTGGCGGTATCGCGTCAAAAGGGAAGATCTAGAGTGAATGAGTCTTTTATGCGAATAATTTGGATGTTACGTAATCAAGAAAGGCCAATGATTGCGTTTGTATTGCAAAGCGCGCGAAAGAAAGATTTCGCAAGTGCGAAAGTTAAAGAAGGCGCGGCAGGAGGCCAAATGCTACGATTATCGAAAGAGTTTGAGAGTGTAAACAAACTCTTTCTGTCTGCATAACACCGGGCGTCGGGTCTTGATATAAGTAGCCTCTAAAAGATTGAGATGGAAAGAGCTGCGCGCTGCGGCAAGGATTGAAAACCGCTTATCATCATAGTTTAATGCGCATCGATCATTATCTAAAAGATGCTGACCAATGGCGGAGTCACAGTCCGGTTTGGTGTCGGTTCGTTTGCATGATCTGTGTGGTTGAGATCGGCGTGGACGAGTCAATTGCTGTCTTAACCATTGCGGAACATGTTGCTTGATGCGATCCTGTAGTCGTTGAGATGTTCGCCCTACGTACCGACTATCACAGTGGCACTTGTATTCATATATGACAAAGCTTTTCTGAATGGCAGGTAGAACATCCTTGCGGGCCACAGGCAGCATGCGCTTAGACGTAAAGACCAGGTGGGTGCTGACGGAACCATAGCAGCTTTCCACGGCGGTTTTGACTTCTTTTTCTAAGTTTGTAGATGGCTTATCTATCCAAGGGACCCTCAAGTACACAGGACACTTTTCAGGGCCAAATCGCTTAAGGGTGGAGAACTGAGCAATTTTCTTGGTGATCTGAGTGTTGATGATGTTTTTAGGATAGCCATTGTCCAGTAATATCTTCCTAATCCGTTCTATTTCTTCATTGAGTCTACGCTTGGTGCAAATCATTAGAGCTCGATGCACCAATGTAGATATTAGACTTATTTTGCGTTTGAGAGGACTAAAGGACTCCCAACGCAAATACTGTCCAGTGAAGGTGGGTTTACGGTATACACTGGTCTCCAAGCCAACATCTGTTCTTTCGACGTAGACGTCAAGAAACGGTAGACATTTCTCTTTCTCTTTTTCAAAGGTGAACTTGAGGGATGGATGAAGGCAGTTGAGTTTGGTCAGGAATTCATCTGCTTCAGTTTCGTGATCGAAGATGGCAAACGTGTCGTCAACATATCTGAAGTATGTTGGAGGCTTTTGCGTTTGAGAAAATAACTTTTCTTCATAATATCCAACGAAGATGTTGGCCAAAGCCGGACCAAGTGGTGATCCCATAGCTACTCCGTCTGTTTGCTTGTACATGGTGTTATTGAAGCTGAACTCAACTGAGGATGTAGCGCTCTTCATCAATTCAACAAACACGTCCTTTGGAATGACTGGTCGGGAATTAGACTGGTCGTAGAGGGCTTCCGAACAGATTTTGATGGTTTCCTCAAGGGAAACGTTGGTGAACAAGCTGGATACATCAAAAGAACACATGAAGACATTAGGGTCGATGTCAAGATTTTGCATGGTCTTAGCAAACGTAAACGAATCTGAAATGCAATGTGACGAAAACCGCTCCAACACAGGTTGTAATAGGCTAGCCAACCACTTGCCAAGTTCATGATGGGACGAACCTGTCATAGACAGTATTGGGCGAAGTGGAGTGCCTTCTTTGTGTGTTTTCGGCAAACCATACATTCGAGGTCTTTGCGATCCAGTTGGTCGTATTGCGTCATATATCCACTTCGGCATGTGATCGGCTTTGACTAAGTCAAGCAACCGCTTCTGAAGGCGCGATTCAATGATGGCTGTGTTGTCATTGCTGGAGACTGGACCAAGTCTTCTAAATTTCGATTGATCATCAAGTATCTTGTTCATTTTATCGACGTAGTCGCTTTTGTTTAAAAGGACAACGCCGGAGCCTTTGTCGGGTTTGGTGACAATAATGTCATCATTCTTTCGTAACCGGTTGATTGCACGAAAGCACTCTTTGTGCATTGTGAAGTCACGTGAGTCTATCGTGCTGTCACTATACAAATGAGCAAGGTCGGCGAGTCGGGCTTTCAAAGCAGTGCGTTGTTCAACAGAACTGGCACTGTGATGTAAAAGCTGTGCCCACAGTGACTCAAATTCGGCGAAGATTTCTTCTTTGCACAGATACCTGGGTGGCAACCCAAAGTTAAGACCATGCGACAGCACGAAACTTTCAGTGTCAGACAAGACATAATCTGAAAGATTCAGAACATGCCTAGTAGTATCACCGAGAGCATTGCCGAAACGGTCACGTCTGAGTAAAGCAAGCAATCGCTCGTTTTTGTTCTTCCATTTTGATTTCGTTCTTTCATCAAGTAGTGCCAGGTATCTGCAGAATCTGATTGTGTCGAAGAATGTTAGAAATTCGCGGGCCGCCCGCCAATGTGATTGGTTAATTGTTTGAAGTTTTCTTGATTGCTCTGTTAGCTTTTCAACATCATCTGTTAGAAAAGCGCGTTCCATCTCTGGGCTGTGCCTGGCTCGTGATCGTTCAATGCGAGCAACGATGTACTTAGGGGCAACTCTTTTAGAAATGCAAGCCTTGAGAAAGGCTGCAGAGAACTTAAGAGTTCTGACTTTTCCTCTAGTTCTTACCACATTGTTCAAAACAGCTATTTGCTGTTTGGTGTACCGAAGGCGGAAGTACACAAAAATCTTGTTGGTGGTACAAAATTTTAATATAGCTTTGAAAAAAGCTGTTTTAGCCATAAGCTTTTCGTGACGCTCTTATCAGTGGCGGTATCGCGTCAAAAGGGAAGATCTAGAGTGAATGAGTCTTTTATGCGAATAATTTGGATGTTACGTAATCAAGAAAGGCCAATGATTGCGTTTGTATTGCAAAGCGCGCGAAAGAAAGATTTCGCAAGTGCGAAAGTTAAAGAAGGCGCGGCAGGAGGCCAAATGCTACGATTATCGAAAGAGTTTAAGAGTGTAAACAAACTCTTTCTGTCTGCATAACACCGGGCGTCGGGTCTTGATATAAGTAGCCTCTAAAATCTACCAAGTTACAAGTTTGTTCACAACTCTAGGCTTCATTTCAAAGGGGGAGGAGTAGCACTCTATGTCAAAGACACAATTAGGTTTCATGTTTTGACTGAACTCACCACTATGCACGAAAAGCTATTTGAATCTATTTTTGTCAAATTATAATTGCAAAATGAAAGTATTATCTATGGAACAATCAATAGATCTCCTTCACATGACACTGGATCAAATCAAATGTTTTTTTGACAACTTAAAAGAAACTCTTGAGTCTATAAAGAGCAACCACAAATGCTTTATGTTTGGTGATCTTAATTATAATCTCCTTTAACATGATAATAATATGGTTAGTGATTTACTGGACATTATGTCTGATACTTCATTTTATTCATTGATAAACAAACCTACTCGCATTACAGACACTAGTGCAACTATTTTAGATCATGTGTGGACAAATTTGTATTCTGAAAACATCAAAACAGGAGTGCTTCTTCATTCTATTTCCGACCACTCACCTGTACTTGCTTGTTACTATACCAATTAAATAAAGCATAAGCTAGACAACAAAATCAGAATTTTTGACCAAGTAAACATCGAAAAATTTCAAAAACAATTAGAAAAAATAAATATAAATTTGATATTACAAGAAACTAATTCCAATACAGCCTTTTGTATGTTTATTGATAAATACACTACTATTTTTAATCAGTGTTTCCCCCTGGTAAAAAAAGATTTAGAAAAAGCAAGAACTGGTTTGGTGAAGATTTGCTAAAACTAATAAAAGAAAAAGGTAAGTTATTTAAAAAATATATTGCTTAAGAGTACCCTAGCCAAAGCAAAATACAAAGAAGCTAGAAATAAATCTTTTCATAGCATTCAGGAAAAAAAGAAAGCTTTCTTTGCATCAATTCTTGAAAAACAAAAACACAACATTAAAAAGACATGGCAGACTATTAACATTCTTTTAGGGTAAACTAAAAACCATAGTTGCACTTCCTTGAGTATTCATGGAGAATTATCTACCGATGATGCAAAAATAGCTGACCACTTCAATAAACACTTCACAACGATTGGTGGTAATCAAAAAAAAGACATGAACCATGCTGGTGCTAAATTTGATGATTATCTTGGTTCGTCATACCTGCACTGTATGTATGTAAACCCCACTTGTGTTTCAGAAATTAAGAATATTTTATCTGGCATGCAATCAAAAAACAGTTGTGGTTTAGATGAAATCCCAATGTCAATTCTTAAATTATCACCAGATAGTATATTGTTAATACTATGTCACATTTTCAATCTTTCATTGGGACAAGGTAACTTTATTAATGAGTTCAAAAAGGCCAAAATAATCCCAGTGCACAAAAAAGGATCCAAATCTGATGTAAACAATTATCGACCAATCAGTTTACTACCTGTTATATCCAAAATTTTGGAAAGAATTTTCTACAAAAGGCTGTATTCATTTGTGAGCCAAGCAGATTTTTTCTATCAACATCAATTTGGCTTTAGAAAAAAACACTTCACAAACAATGCTCTCACAATTATGATAGAAAGTATTTCAAAAGCATTTGAAAAAAAAATATACACTGGATGTTTTCTTGGATCTGTCAAAGGCTTTTGACACGAATGATCATAACATCTTACTTTACAAATTACATCACTATGGAGTAAGAAGATTAACTTATGAATGGTTTAAAAGTTGTTTAAGTAATCGATTTCTACAAACTGAAATTAATGGGAAACTATCCCCTCCTACATTGATTAGCTTGGGCATGCCAAAAGAGTCAATTCTTGGTCCATTATTGTTTTTGATATATGTTAATGATCTTCCGAAATGTCTTTCTTCTGGTCAAGCTATCATGTTTGATGATGATACAAACTTATTCTTTAATAATGTTTCATATACTGAACTATTTAAAAAGGCAAATGCAGAATTGCACCAAGTTGATTCCTGGCTTACTGCAAACAAGCTTACTTTAAACACCAAAAAAACTAAAGTCATAACTTTTAAAACTCGTAATAGCCCTCCAGTCCCACCTAATCTTGAAATCAAGCTAAATGGCAATGCATTAGACAAGGTAACATCTATTGGATTTTTAGGTGTAACAATTTACGAGCATCTAACCTGAAAATCTCATATGGAATTGCTGCTGAAAAAAATTAGAATGGGCACATACAACAAATAAAACCCTATCTTAACCAAAAATCACTTCAATTGCTCTATTATAGCATGATTCAAAGTCACTTTCAATACTGTATTTCTTCCTGGTGTTTTCACAACAAAACACTGATTCACAGACTCCAAAACACAACAAATAAAGTCATTCGATTAGCATTTAATGCCAAAAAAGATGACATAACAGCAGTTATGAAAAAGCATAACATTATGACAATAGAACAAACTGGTCAATTAGCGATAGTTAAATTTATGCACAAATATTTTAATAACATGCTACCACATGCATTTAATAACTTCTTTCAGCACAACTATCGAAACTTCAATGCTGGTAGATCATGGTCGAAAGCTAAGATATTTCCTAAATTTTGCAGAATTAAACTAACCCAGCAGTCGTTCAAATACAAAGATCTCGTGCAATGGAATAAGCTTTCTTTAGCATTTAGAGAAATAAAATCTTTGAAATCTTTTATCAACCAATCAAGGCAGTTCTTTATCACTTCATGAACATTTAATCCACTTAAAATTCACATCTAGGAAATGTGACTGCTTATGATATAGTCTTTTGCAGTGCTATGGTTTCTGTGTTCTTTTTTGTGTTTTCAGATGGAACCTCTGAAGGTTGTGACAGTGAAGTGAGAACAGTCAATCATGAACGATCAATTCATAAAGACCATTGAACTACTGAAACTTCATCATTGCATATCAGATTAGAATGATAAGTTATTTTCATGTATTAAGGTCACTCTGCATCAAATTAATTATTAATTGAGTTGATTAAATTTTACGCCAACAATGCAGCTGGGGATACCATAACGGTACTATTAACTCACAGTAACTTCTTTTTTATAATAGCTATGTGTTTAATCTAGTCCTAGGTGTATGGCTTAAAACTACAACCGGCAACAGGGTTTATGTGCCTTTAGACGTAAAGGAGCTGTCTCTTAGCTGCCGTTGCTCCCAGGTCACCCTTGGGCAAGGTGTAGCACCTGATAGCCTCCCCTGTTAGAGTTACAACTTGACAGTTTTTTATTTTTATTGTATCTAGCGACACTTTGTACATACTGTATATGCTTTTCTTCGTGTGTGTTTTATATTTATCTGGTATCTTACAGGTGCGATGGCCATGCCATTATCTTCACATTTAATCTAAATTCTTTTCATGTGTATGTATTAACGTATATCGTTTTGCCATCGTCTCCTTTTTTTGTCCACTGCTGTCAACTGTCACAGAAATTTACTTCAAAAAAGTTATCTTCTGATTAAACTTGTCGTGAGCATAAGAGGCAGTGCAAATGGTCTAGGCTATTGCTATAACAAATGGAACAAAATGTAGTGTATTTTTTAAAAACGGGTGTCGTACGACAATGTCCATAAGAAAGGATTCGTTTTTCGAAAAATCAAGCCAAAGTTGGAACAATGCTTAAAGATATGTTTTTGCTGGCCCAGAGACCACGGTCTTGATATAATTATGCAAGACTGCCGTATCCCCAAGCCCACAGCAGTGGACTGGTGCCAGTTTTTACCAGAAGTAAGCATCTTTATTTATGCATCAAATTTTTTGTAATTTTTTCAATAATTGCCTTTTTAGAAAAATGAATGTTATTTTGAGCATAAAAGCCAGCGTCTGACTCGCTAACTTTGAATTTTTTTGCGTTTTTACGCTATCTTATGATGTCATAATAAACAATTCATTGAAAAAATGTTTTTCATAAATATCTTGAAATACAATAGTCACAGAAACGTGGTTGATGACTCATTCGGCAGATATCGAGAAGTTTTTCCCAAAAATGGAGTTCTTTTTTCAATATTACAATGTTTATTAGCAATGCAGCAAGCCATTGTGTGTTTTATTGCTTTTTTTAAGCTCAACTCTTTCAAAACCACTGGACATACAAACTTTAAACTTGGCACCTTTAATCAATACACCAAAATTAATCACATCAATCTCTTTGTATCGGTTTTGAACACTAATCTTCATTTAAAAGTTGGGATGTCTGAATTAGGGGCAAAGTTAAAAATAATGTAATCCAAAGTTTAAGAAAAAAGATCATAATACAACAATAATCGAGTGCAGGCGACGCTGGCAAAATCAGGTAGTATATATATATACTTCTATTTGCACAGCTACAGAATAGCCATTAAAAACCACAACAGTCTGTTTCGCCAAGTGGCTCGTCAGGTGGTGCGTCTGCAAAATACATACAAAACGCTATAAAAACCGGCATAAAAATGTAAAAGTTAACTAATAAGTGCAATACATTTGGAAATACAGCAACTAATGCAACACGTCTCAGAAGTTAGGACAGATGTCAATTAAGCCGCCGGTGGTACTGGGAGATAAGACTTTAGGCAAAGGTAGATTGCTAAACTCAAAGCTCTAGAGAAGGACGGGATCGAAAATAGTGTAGGTGCTACGAAAAATTTTTTAATTTAAACTTGTTGGTGTGGCGGTATTTTCCCATCAGTTCGGTTTTCTTGTTCAATGACGTGGCGGGATATGCTTGCAGAATAGCGCACTTTTCTGTGAGACACAGCATGCAAGCCCTTGCCCCTGGTTGGTAAGGGGTGGTTTGTGTGACAATTTCCCAAGTGATTTCGGGGCTTTTCCCATTAGATTTGCCAAGCCAGAATGCCTTTGAAAACTCGGTGGCGTTGCTTTTTCGTTGGTATTTGAAGCTCTGGCTGTGGTTGTAAAAACGGGCTTTGAACTCCGTTTCACAGCTACCGAGGTAGCGCATGGTGCTGTCATCAGATGTTAATGTAGCTTTATATATGATGCACTTTTCGCGGCACTTTCCTTTCAGAGGACAGCTGGCTTTGACTCTGCAGTTGCACAGTGGTGTGGTGTTGTTGGAGTTGGCTTTTCTTTTTAGCACGATTTTATTATGCTTGGAAATGAGATTTGCCATGTTGGGCATGCAGCTGTAGCTCAGTTTTACGTTTTTGTTGTTGCAGATCTTGCGCATTCGATGGGTGGGTGGAAAGTTCTTGGTTAGGTGTCGGCGGAATTCTCTACCAATGTTAGTGTAAACGTGTTCACTATATGGTGGGTTAAACCATATCATTTTTCGTTTTCTAGATCTTCTTTTGTTTGGGTGGGAATTCGTTTCATATTTTATTTCGCTCTTGTGTCCGCTCCTGCGCATGGCTTTTTCATGCTCTGGGATGGCTTTTGCAAATTCTTCGTGGTTACATGAGAGATTGGAAAGGCGTTTCGCTAGCATAATCGGCAATTATTTTTTAATTATGGGCGGGTGGTTGGATTGATTGTGCACGTACAATGGAGAGTTATTGGGTTTACGGAATGGCCAGTATTTACCTGACTTTAGATTTAGGGTTACGTCCAAGAAGTTTGTTTCTACTAAATTGGTGTCTGCTGTAATTTTCAAACCATGTTCCTGAAAAATTTTTGATTATTTTCTTTCTGGTACGCTCCGCTGTGGGTCCAGACGCGTCCTTCAATACAGCGAGGCCATCGTTAGAGGCCGATGTTGTGGGCACCTACGACGTTCGCTAGATTATGGAGCATGAATAAGCCAACCAGTTCGCATATTTCTGCGCCGTCGAATGATCCCATGTTTACGTCAAAAAGAGAGCCGTCTTTTTTTATCCAAGTGCCGTCACTGCTAAATAGTAGTGACTTTCTGCAGTGAAAAATTATATGGATGGTATGGTCATCGATAACTGTAAATTGCTTGGCGAAGTTGATTGCGTTGTTAAGCAGCTTCTCTGAGATCGAGGGATAGAAGTCAACCACGTCAAAAGTGAGGAATTTGTATCTCTGTTTATTGGGCAAGTTGTTAAACCACGTGATTACAGCCGATGTGCTTTGCCATTGCTGAAGTTTGGTACGTCAGAAAAGTGCATCATATATAAAGCTACATTAACATCTGATGACAGCACCATGCACTACCTCGGTAGCTGTGAAACGGAGTTCAAAGCCCGTTTTTACAACCACAGCCAGAGCTTCAAATACCAACGAAAAAGCAACGCCACCGAGTTTTCAAAGGCATTCTGGCTTGGCAAATCTAATGGGAAAAGCCCCGAAATCACTTGGGAAATTGTCACACAAACCACCCCTTACCAACCAGGGGCAAGGGCTTGCATGCTGTGTCTCACAGAAAAGTGCGCTATTCTGCAAGCATATCCCGCCACGTCATTGAACAAGAAAACCGAACTGATGGGAAAATACCGCCACACCAACAAGTTTAAATTAAAAAATTTTTCGTAGCACCTACACTATTTTCGATCCCGTCCTTCTCTAGAGCTTTGAGTTTAGCAATCTACCTTTGCCTAAAGTCTTATCTCCCAGTACCACCGGCGGAAAATTGCAGAAATACCTGAGGAGCCTTAACGGCGAAACAGGCTGTAGTATTTTTGCTAATAAAGATATATATTAATTTGCAAATAGAAATATATACATACATATATGATAAGGTTAAGCAACATGTTAGCAATCACTTGTATCATTTAGATTTGTTCACAAGATCTTATTGCCAACTCATCTCCAATTGGTGGTGTTGGCCACATTGTGGTAATTGACGAAGCTTTATTGGCGAGGAGAAGCCCTGCAGCTAATCAGCGTGGCCGAGTTGTCCCAGCGCAGTGGCTACTTGGTAGGATTGATCTTCAAACAAGGTAGGTTTTAGGCGCAATTGGGAAGAAAGTATGGACAAAAGGGGTGGTTACACTCCACCAAAATTTTTGATGAAAGAAGTGCTGACTGTTTTGCCAATATTATCTTTTTGCCAACGCTGTAAGTCGTTTTTCTCCTGTGCAGTTTACCAACCAAACTAAAATTTCTTTCTTCTGCAAGTAATAGGTCAACATGGTTATCAACAAATTAAGGAAGTCAAAAGATTGAAGAGGACCATAAACTTTATATTATTTGAAGCCTATTAATGTCAGAAGCGGGTGCAAGACCAAGCTGGGAAGTAAAAAATTCGAATGATATTACAGCATCTTTTTTTTAATTAAGCGATTTTAACTTCATGAAGATATTACGGTAATATTTCAGACAAGTTTTTAAGCAACTTGTCGATAAACGAGATGAACAAACGTTGCAACCCATTATCATGGCGAATACTGCTCCGGGAACTGAAATTCATTCCGATGATTGGGGAGCCCATATTGGCTTGACGGGTAAATACTACAAAGACATTAGTTGCTGCAGAAATGATTTTGTGATTTTTCAGCTTTGGGATACACTCACCTTACCGTTAATCATAGACGCTGGTTTGTGGCACCTAACGGTGTTCACAAAAACGGTATTGAAAATGTATGGCCAGCATGCAAGTCGCAGTTTAAGCGCATGCACGGTGCCCGTCGAAATTGTATTCCCAGTTATCTGGATGAATTTTTGTGGCGTCGAAAAAGATCAAACATAAAAGTATTTTCGGATCTTTTACAAGCAATAACATTGCAGCATTCACTGCCACAAATTGTCATTGCAACAGTAGTGTTATTGATCAGGCGATCAATCAGATATTTAAAATTTTTGTATTTTGCTTGAAATACTTCTTTTTTTAACGATTCACTGCTTGTTTGATTTTCTTTGTTGTATTTCATGATAAATTGCATTTTCTTATTCGTATCTACACTTGACAAGAGTCATATTGCATTAACGTCGTTTATTTTATGATAAATTGCATTTTCTTGAATGGAGGTTGATGCTTGACTAGGGCCAATATGCAATAACGTCATGTATTTCATGATAAATTGTGTTTTCTTGGTCGGGGGCTTGTACTTGACAAGGGCTGATATGCGATAACGTGGTGTATTTCATCATCAATTGGATTGTCTTGTTGGGGCATATATTCAACTAGGGTCGACACGCAATAACGTCGTGTATTTCATCATCAATCGCATTGCCTTGTTGGGGCTTATATTTAACTAGGGTTGACATGCAATATCGTCGTGTACTTCATGATAAATTGCAATTTCTTGGATGGCGGCTTATACTTGACTAGAATCAATATGCAATAACATCGTGTATTTCATGATAAATTGCATATTCTTGGTTGGGGACTTATTCTTGACTAGGGTCGACATGCAATAATAATGTTCTGTGTTTCATGATAAACTGCATTTTTTATTGGCAGCTTATACTTGACTAGGGTCGATATGCAATAACGTGGTGTATTCCAGGATAAATTGCATTTTTTTGTTAGCGGCTTAAACTTGACTAGGGTTGATATGCAATAATGTTGTGTATTCCATAGTAAATTGCATTTTTTTGATGGTGGCTTATACTTGACTATGGCCGGTATGTGATAACTTTGTGTATTCCACGAGAAACTGCATTTTCCTCGGATGGCAGTTTAAACTTGACTAGGGTCAATATAAAACAACCTCGAGTGTTTCGTGATCAACTGCATTTTTTTTAGTTGGGGGCTGATACTTGAATAGGGCCGATATGCAATAACGTCTGTATTTTATGATAAATTGGATTTTTTAGTTGGGGCTTATGCTTTACTAGGGTCAATATGCAATAACGCCGTGTATTCCATGACTACCTGCATTTTCTTGGATGGCGGCTTATACTTCACTTGGGCCGATATGCAATAACGTCGTGTGCTCCATGATAAACTGTATTTTCTTGGTTGGGGGCTTATATCTGACTAGAGCCGATATGCGATAACGTCTTGTATTTCATGATCAACTGCATTGTTTTGGATGGCAGCTTGTACTTGCCTAGAGCCGATATGCAATAACGTTGTGAATTTCATGATAAATTGCCTTTTCTTGGTTGGAGGCTTATACTTGAATAGGGTCAATATGCAATAACGTGGTGTATTTCATGATAAATTGCCTTTTCTTGGATGGGGGCTTATACTTGACTAGAGCCGATATGCAATAATGTCGTGTATTCCAGGATAAATTGCATGTTTTTGGTTGGGGAATGATACTTGACTAGGGCCGATATGCAATAATGTCGTGTATTTCACCATAAATTGTAATTTTTATGGATGGCGGCTGATACTTGACCAGGGTCAATATGTGATAACGTCGTGTGTTTCATGATAAATTGCGTGATGGCGGCTTATACTTGACTAGGGCCGATATGCAATAACGTCGTGTATTCCAGGATAAATTGCATGTTTTTGGTTGGGGGCTTATACTTGACTAGGATCAATATACAATAATGTGGTGTATTTCATGATACACTGCGTTTTCTTGGATGGCGTCTGATACTTGACTAGGATCAATATGCAATAACGTGATATATTTTATGATAAACTGCATTTTCTTGGTTGGCGACTTACACTTGACTAGGATCAATATGCAATAATGTTTTGTATTTGATGATGAAGTGCTTTTTGTTGGTTGGGGGCTTAGACTTGACTGGAGCCGATATGCAATAATGTCGGGTATTACCTAATAAACTGCATTTTATTGAATGGCGGCTTATATTTGACAAGGGTCGATAAGCAATAACTTCGTGTATTCCATGATACACTACATGTTCTTGGTTGGGAGCTTAAACTTGACTAGGGTTGAAACGCAATAACGTCATGTATTCCATGATAAATTGAATTTTGTTGTTGGCGGCTTATACCCGACTAGGGTTGATATGCAATAATGTCGTGTATTTCATGATAAATTCCATGTTTTTGGTTGGGAGCTTATACTTGATTAAGGTCGATATGCGATAATGTCATGTATTTCATGATGTAGGGGTCTCATGTTGAGTGTGATCTGTAAGTGTTTGCGTAGTATGCAGGTAGTTATGCATCAAGTTCCATTTTGTTTTTGAGAATTTATACTTTATTTGGGTTTGTACACAATGGCGTTGTGCATTTCAGCATTATATTGCGTTTCTCTGATGGGACATGTGTTGTTATGCCAAGCTTGTTTTTCATTACATTAATCTCGTATTTGTGGTGGTGCTAGTTTGGAACATCGAATTGTTTTTACACCAAAACCAAAAAGGAGCCCATTGGAGAAGGTTAATCAATCGTTTGAAATTTGATGTGTTTGCAAATAGCGCTTTTGTATTAAACATCTTGTCTCTGAAAAGGTACAAATTTTAAGCCTTCATATTAACAAAGTGCGCATTTTAAGCACGTTTTGATGGCATTATGACGTCACTGTGGCGTTATGGTACCCATCTGTGGTCGATGATCAACTGTTGTTAGTGACCAGGCTCTGCAAACAGTTCTTCTGTACTAAAACACGTTTCTAACAGTTTCAGTTATACAAAGCTAGTGATAATAAAGAACCAAGAGTATCTCATTCGCGCGCATCGCGTTCGTCACGTAAAACACGTCATGCAACGCATGTCACGTGATCGCCTATTACAGAGCATAACGGCCGATTCTGTATTCGCCCCAATTTTTTACAAGTTTTAACAGAGTTACAAGTGAAACAATGAAAGATGCATCCAGGATTTGTATTACCATCTGTAAGAATTATCAATCATTAGTATCATGATTATTTTGGAAGAGGTCATTTTCAGAATATTTGACGTGCAGTTAATTAAAGACCCTAGTGTGAAAGATTGTAGCAACAAGAGGTAATCACGGAACTAATGAAACCGCGGACTCAAATAGTCGCGGACAGTCGCGGACAGTCCGCGGACTGTTTCAAGTTCGCGGAAAAAAGGCCTAAATCAATAGCATAAACAAAATGAAGTTAACCCGATCAAACAAAAATAACAAAGGAAATATTTATTGAAAAAGCAAACAAATGTTCAAATGAAACGATCTACATGTATGACACCTCGCGCAAATCGTTGCTATGACAACAGAGAATGCTAAATCAATACTGTATCAAATATTGCTAATTTAGACGAAAAAACATCTGAACTAAATTATGTGACAACTTGTGCATGCACAACAACCTTCCATGTCATAGCACAGTCGATGGAGTATCGGACAACAGCGTTTAAGTACGTGCACAAGCCGTTGCTATGGCAACAAAACACCCTGAATTGAAAGTTGTTTGTAAAGAAAATCCCTATTTAGAGGCATACTCCTCCTGATTTTGATCCCTGTGACAGCTTGTGCACGCACAACCAACATTCCATGTCATAGCACAGTCAATGGAGTATCGGACAACAGCGTTTAAGTACGTGCACAAGCCGTTGCTATGGCAACAAAACACCCTGAATTATAGTTTGTTTGTAAAGGAAATCCTATTAGGATACATACTCCTCCTGATTTCGATCTCTGTGACGGCTTGTGCACGCACAACCAACCTTCCATGTCATAGCACAGTCGATGGAGTACCGGAAAACATTGTTCAAGTACGTGCACAAGCCGTTGCTATGGCAACAAAACACTCTGATCTATTGTTGGTTTGTCGAAGAAATCCCTATTTAGATGCATACTCCTCCTGATTTCGATCTCTGTGACGGCTTGTGCACGCATAATCGACGTTCCATGTCATAGCACAGTCGGCGGAGTATCGAAAAACAGTGTTCAAGATTGTGCACAAGCCGTTGCTATGGCAACAAAACACTATGATATATCGTTCGTTTGTCAAAGAAACCCTTACTTGAATGGATACTCCTCCTGATTTCGATCCAACAGCAACTTGCTGTTGGATGCTCTTGAGAAAAGTGAAAACCACAAAAAGATCGTAAAAACCAAAGCACTTCCTCAGAAATCAGTTGCAAAGTGTCGCGATTGATTGCTTGTATAAAAATTGGCCTTGTTTTCTGCTCAAAACGAATTTTTGTTGTAATTTTTGTATAAATGCAGTATAAACAGCAGCAATACTTTACTCAATGAAGACCGTCATCGATTGCAATATCATTTAGGGCACATTATTTACTACTGGAATTGGTAAAATATGCCGATGCTATTTCCAAATGAAATTAGAAAACCTCCTTTTCGACTTTTGATCGTAACTGCAGTTAAGGCTTTAAGGCTTGTTAGTGATCCATAAGAGTACAAAGCTTCATTCTGTAGTTTGTACCTAATTGTTTTCGTTTAGAGAACTTTTTCTCCCATCTGACGATCTTACCTGAAACCGAAACAATCAATTTATAAACACGAATTTCATAGCATTTGTCAATTCATGAGTCAGGAAATCACTTGCAGTAACATAAGTGTCACTTTGTAAATTACATTGCTGAGCGACAAAGCCGTAGTCCGTAGCGCTCTCTCTTAGGCCTTCAATTTACTCGAATGATAAAATGGTATCAATCTCTGGTCTACAGTAGTTATTAATCATGCTGTAGTTTATGTTTTGGTAACATTTTACTGTTTTCTTTAGGTCGCCCCAACAAATGTTTGTTTGCCCAGTCGTTCATTTCATTCTGCACTTTCTGATCCAAAGTATTTGTTTGAAGACAACCTGCCGGACATGAGTGAAACAAAGAAAATCAAACTTCGAAATGAAAAAAGTGAGAATGTAAATGTCGTGCCTCAAGAATTTAAGGAAACGCATAAGTTTGTTCAAACTGAGACAAATAACAAACTTAGCCATCATCGAAATTTACCGTCTTTGGTTAGCGTAAACAAAATCTATAAAAACACTTCGATAACGTTCTTACGAGTTATGATGCTCTTACATTGCTCAGAACAGCCAAGGATGAAGACTTTTCTAAAGATTCACCAGTAAAACCACAATCCGGAGAAATATATTTATTTCAATACCCAATTTCACCAGATGATCACCACGAAGATTGGTGTTGTGACGCCATTTCATGGCGCTGTACCGGTAGCAAAACATTTAAAGCAAAAAAAGATGTGGTGAAAAAGCGATATTACCGAATTGCCAATGGAAGTGGGTCTTTCAATAAGAAAGCATTTTTGTTTGCCCGTAAGAAAAGTCTTCTTGTGGTTGTACATTATCGAGGAGATACCTCTGCAATACAACATAAACCGCATGGGAATCGCAAGCAATTTCTAGAACGGACTCACGTAAGAACTATGCCGTCAACTTTAAAATTAATAGGAAAATCTTCCGAACAACCCAAGCAAATTTACAAGAGCCTTGTTGCAAAACCTTGTCCATCCGCGGTTAAGCCAGTGCAGCATCCCAAATCAACAAAACAAGTTGCTGATAAGAAACGCTATGAAGGCGATAAACGTAGCGTAAGCCATGATGATCTTTACGGAGCGTATGAAATAGCGCATACACTAACCGATTTTGTACTGGATTTTAAACTTTTTCCCAACTTTTACATAATTCGCACTGGTGGTGGCCATTGTTGTTTTAAAACTAAAATTGATTGTATATTTGGATTCTCTCCACGGAATAAACCGCAATCTGTTGAGAACTATTTTAAATTATGTCAAGTCGCAGCACGTTCCACGTCAATGTTTGAGGAAAAAGATTGGGACATCAGTGCTCCTACAGACCTGAACCTTCAAAAGAATAGCTATGATTGTGGAGTGTATGTTTGCATGTACAGTTTTGGATTCTAAATCAGCAAGAAATAGGATTGCAACCAAAATAATATCTGAACCGGAGGAAAAATTAAAACATGAAAAACTTAATTCCAAGCGACGGAGTTCAAGTTTCCTGACGACAAAATGGAGCGAGAATTTTGTGGTAAATCGCAAAAGTCTGATAGGGTTTATATCATCTAAATACTTTGTAAAACCTGTCTCTTCCTCTTTGTTTATTGGAAGATATTCTTTATGTGCACTTCAAAGTAGCTGCAAGAAACCAAGTAATAAAGAAATGATTTTTTGCAACGGAGACTGCAGAGACTGGTACCACAAAAAATCTTTGCCTATATCATTATCACATGAAACATCCGATTCATGTACTTCATATACTTGTCCACGTTGCAGTTAATCCTATAAATCTACGTGTATATTTTTTGCTTTTGTGATAACTAATTAGCCAACCGCTTCCGATAACTCGGAACATCACGGAGGCTAAGACAAAATATTTAAAAAGTGCTTTCTAGTTTTTGCTACAAGCTACCGAAATTGTAACCCTATAACTTTCAAGAAATATAGGATAGTAAACAAATTAACATAAAAAAATTTGAACTTGTGTTAAAACCATTGCCAGCAATCGCTAATAAAATATTTCAAAGCAACATTATGCACGTGATTTCTGTCCCCCTGCCATCACTCTTGTAAAAACAAAGTCATGTTAACTAGAAAAGTCTTATTTCGACATGTGACATTGATAGTGCATGCACAAGGCGTCACAGGGATCGAAATCAGGAAGGGATGTGCATCCACATAGGGATTTCTTCGGCAGACGAACGTTATATCATAGTGTTTTGTTGCCATAGCAACGGCTTGTGCACAATCTTGAACGCTGTTTTCCGATACTCTGTTGACTGTGCTATGACATGGAAGGTTGATTGTGCATGCACAAGCCGTCACAGAGATCGAAATCAGGAGGAGTATGCATCTAAATAGGGATTTTTTTGACAAACCAACGATTTATCAGAGTGTTTTGTTGCCATAGCAACGGCTTGTGCACGTACTTGAACGCTGTTTTCCGATACTCCATCGACTGTGCTATGACATGGAAGGTTGATTGTGCGTGCACAAGCTGTCACAGGGATCGAAATCAGAAGGGATGTGCATCCACATAGGGATTTCCTTTACAAATAACTTATAATTCAGGGTGTTTTGTTGCCATAGCAACGGCTTGTGCACGTACTTGAACACTGTTGTCCGATACTCCATTGACTGTGCTATGACATGTGATGTTGATTGTGCGTGCACAAGCCGTCACAGAGATCGAAATCAGGAGGAGTATGCATCTAAATAAGGATTTTGTTTGACAAACCAGCGATATATCAGTGTGTTTTGTTGCCATAGCAACGGCTTGTGCACGTACTTGAACAATGTTTTCCGGTACTCCATCGACTGTGCTATGACATGGAAGGTTGGTTGTGCGTGCACAAGCCGTCACAGAGATTGAAATCAGGAGGAGTATGTATCCTAATAGGGATTTCCTTTACAAACAAACTATAATTCAGGGTGTTTTGTTGCCATAGCAACGGCTTGTGCACGTACTTGAACAATGTTTTCCGGTTCTCCATCGACTGTGCTATAACATGCGACGTTGATTATGCGTGCACAAGCCGTCACAGGGATCGAAATCAGGAGGAGTGTGCATCCAAATAGGGATTTCCTTTACAAACAAACTCTAATTCAGGGTGTTTTGTTGCCATAACAACGGCTTGTGCACGTACTTGAACGCTGTTGTCCGGTACTCCAATAATCGTGCTATGACATGTGACATTGATTGTGCGTGCACAAGCCGTCACAGGGATCGAAATCAGGAGGAGTATGCATCTTGACAAGTGTACTTTAAACAATAAACTGTCAATTGAGTAGATTTTGTTGCCATAGCAACGGCTTGTGCACGTACTTGAACGCTGTTTTCCGGTACTCCATTGAGTGTGCTATCACATGCGACATTGATTATGCGAGCACAAGCCGTCACAGGGATCGAAATTAGGAGGAGTATGCATCTTGACAAGTGTACTTAAAACAATAAACTGTCAATTGAGTAGATTTTGTTGCAATAGCAACGGCTTGTGCACGTACTTGAACGCTGTTTTCCGGTACTCCATTGAGTGTGCTATCACATGCGACATTGATTATGCGAGCACAAGCCGTCACAGGGATCGAAATCAGGAGAAGTATGCATCTAAATAGGGATTTCTTTGATAAACAAAGGATATATCAGAGTGTTTTGTTGCCATGGCAACGGCTTGTGTACATACTTGAACAATGTTTTCCGACACTCCACAGTTTGCACAAGTTGTCTTACATGTAGGTCGTTTCATTTGAACAATTGTTTGCTTTTTCAATTAATTTTTCTTTTGTATAACTTTGTTTGATCGGGTTAACTTCATTTTGTTTATGCTATTGATTTAGGCTTTTTTTCCGCGGACTCGAAACAGTCCGCGGACTATTTGAGTCCGCGATTTCGTTAGTTCCGGCAATCACAAGCACAGTCTTAAACTGGATTAAAAAATGATGATCATTTGAACCAGAGTTGATGGTTTAAACCAGTGATTTTTAATCCATGAACTATGGTCTATTACTGGCCCCATATTTTATCTAGTTTGCATCCTTGGTGGAACTGGATAAATGTTTCTAGAAAACTGGAAATTGGAAAAATTTGTGTTGTTATTTTTTTGAATAACACTTCTGAAGTTTACTTTTATAACTTTTTTGGGTTCATCTCAAAAGTTGAGAAAGACAAGTAACTAGGCCACAAACTTTTGTCTTGTTTGAAAATTGGCCACATGTTAAAATTGGTTGAGAACACTGACTTAGACAAAGAGTGCAGTTATAAACCAAAAAATGCTCCTGGAGGACAAATAAAGGGTGTTGTTGTATGCAAATTGATATCACAGATAAATTTTCATTAGGTAAAAATAGGAATTCCACAAGGACTGAAGGAATTTCTATGGTGGTAAGCAAATTGTCGCTAAAATTAAAGCTTGTCCTTCCAGCAGTTACAAGTATAGCTTACATGTTTTTTTTGCAATATTTATCCTCCATTCACAAGAAGGCGATGTATCGCTATGTTTTGGACTGTAAGTCTGCACTTGCTCTGGAGTTGCTATTTCTGGGTCACCTGTCTTTTACATAAAGACAGCATCCCATTAAGTGCCTTGCCCAAGGACACAACAAGCAAGCTTGCCAGCTTGTTCTCCACAACCTCCCGTAAATGCCAAGTAGGAAAGCTATAGATATCATTTGTTCAAGTCTTTTGGTATGACTCGACAAGGGGAATGAACCCCAGGTCTATCAACTGCGCAGCAGATGCTCTAACTGCTACGCCATGTGTTCTCATGACCCAATTGCTCTAAAAAGATCTCCTGGGTATGAACTATGGCCCGTCGGCATCTGTCATAATAGTTAAAAATGATGTAGCAAAATTCTTGCTTAGAATACTGATGTGATTTATATCCAATATTAAGTCTATTGATAAAGTTTGCAAAAAACATTTCAGGCAATAAATACTGTTAGCAACAGTTCTTGGCTCTTCATGAAATTTTTCATAACCTTATATTCTGCTGCTTAGAATCTACCTAGTCTTCTTCTACCTATGTTCACCACCATGTGTTATCCAACATAATTATTGATCTCTGGCATGTCTAGCTTTTGCAAACTGCAGTAGATCTCTCACTCACTCCAAATACAATTTAAAAAATAACAGGCTTTACACAAGTATTGTATTATTCAACAATTACTATTGTATGCACAGTGGAATATGTAGGGGGAGAAAAAGGATGATGGCCCTTTTCAAATAATACAGTAGAAACAAGTGTAGCGCAACGGCAGGCATCTGGCTGTAGTTAGATGTCAAAAGAGTGCACTCCATGCGGCGACTAGTCACTTCTATCATGATAGCTACTTTCGTAGGTTTCGTTCGGTTTATATATTAACATTGTTATTGGTAACTTTCGGTTTGTGGTTTGTAACATCTTCGTGCTCATACGACACTTAGTAGCTAGATCTCATTGTCGCGATAGCTGCGCATGTATGCATCGAAGTTGCAGTGGCTGCAACATGCCTTCCCCGTCATCGATGAGAGAGAGAGATGAGCTTGCCGGCCGAAGTGAATGAGATTTCCGTCAAGACTTCATTTGGAAGGCGGTCTTGAGGTTTGGCTCGGCGACTCAACGATGGCTTCTGTTGCTTGATTGAAGGCGCTGCCGTCCAACTACATCGGGGGAGATGTAGCTTCTTTGTCGGGGTCACCATTGTAGCGCAACGGCAGGCATCTGGCTGTAGTTAGATGTCAAAAGAGTGCACTCCATACGGCGACTAGTCACTTCTATCATGATAGCTACTTTCGTAGGTTTCGTTCGGTTTATATATTAACATTGTTATTGGTAACTTTCGGTTTGTGGTTTGTAACATCTTCGTGCTCATACGACACTTAGTAGCTAGATCTCATTGTCGCGATAGCTGCGCATGTATGCATCGAAGTTGCAGTGGCTGCAACATGCCTTCCCCGTCATCGATGAGAGAGAGATGAGCTTGCCGGCCGAAGTGAATGAGATTTCCGTCAAGACTTCATTTGGAAGGCGGTCTTGAGGTTTGGCTCGGCGACTCAACGATGGCTTCTGTTGCTTGATTGAAGGCGCTGCCGTCCAACTACATCGGGGGAGATGTAGCTTCTTTGTCGGGGTCACCATTGTAGCGCAACGGCAGGCATCTGGCTGTAGTTAGATGTCAAAAGAGTGCACTCCATACGGCGACTAGTCACTTCTATCATGATAGCTACTTTCGTAGGTTTCGTTCGATTTATATATTAACATTGTTATTGGTAACTTTCGGTTTGTGGTTTGTAACATCTTCGTGCTCATACGACACTTAGTAGCTAGATCTCATTGTCGCGATAGCTGCGCATGTATGCATCGAAGTTGCAGTGGCTGCAACACAAGTAATTTCAAAGAATTAATTTCACTCCAAAAAAGTCTTTATTTGAGGACCAACATGGACAAACATCTCACCTTCAAAAGATTTCTTTTCTTTAACGTTTTACTCTCCTCTAAAGAAGAAGCTCATATGTTTTATAGCACTTGATAATTTGACTGAGGTAGGATTGGAAAAATTGATTGATGTACTGATATTTGTTGGCACTATTCTCTGCTTTCTGATCATTAATAAATGCAAATCCTGTGCTCTTTATGTTAAACTAGCAGATTTCCCTGTCGTTGATCGGGTAAAATGTAAAGACTGATTAAATTTTTACATTGAATAACCATATTTTAATATAGGTTGAATAAATATAGGCTCGTAGCCCCCCATAGACGATTCTGATTGAAATCATAATACCGTACTTGGCTTCCCTGGAAAAAGTTACATAAGATTCATATGTTTGTTTGTATCTAAATGTCTCGAGTTTTATTTTTATAGCAGACAGACAGACAAACTTTGAGTTTTATATATATAGAAGCAGATTTACCCATCGTTGGTCAGGTAAAATGTACAGACTGATTATACAGAAAGAAAATAAAACTGAACAATACAACCAGTGTCATAAGTTGTTAGCAAATACAAATACAAATACATTAGCAAATACATAGACGATTCTGATCGAAATCAAAATACCATACCCGTCGTTGATCGGGTAAAATGTAAAGACTGATTAAATTTTTACATTGAATAACCATATTTTAATATAGGTTGAATAAATATAGGCTCGTACAGTCGTAGCCCCCCCCATAGACGATTCTGAGCGAAATCAAAATACCGTACTTGGCTTCCCTGGAAAAAGTTATAGCAGGTTGAATAAATATAGGCTCGTAGCCCCCCATAGACGATTCTGAGCGAAATCAAAATATCATACTTGGCTTCCCTGGAAGAAGTTATAGCAGATTTACCCGTCGTTGATCTCCCTGGAAAAAGATATAACAGATTTACTCATCGTTGATCGGGTAAAATGTAAAGACTGATTAAATTTTTACATTGAATAACCATATTTTAACTCTTTCGATCCTGCGCGGGTATAATTACCAGCAAGCGATCTTTATGTGTTCGCTTCCATGACGGTATATATACCGGCAATAACAGAAATGGCGGACATGCGCGCAATTGTTTGCGTACATCTCGTTCAAGCAAAAATGTTTATATCTAAACCTTTGTAACATTCTGTTTGTAGTTTGTAATTGAATTTTTTTGAATTTTGTTGTGTGAGTTAATATAGGTTGAATAAATATAGGCTCATAGCCCCCCATAGATGATTCTAATTGAAATCAAAATACCGTACTTGGCTTCCCTGGAAAAAGTTATATAAGATTCATATGTTTGTTTGTATCTGAATGTCTCGAGTTTTATTTCTATAGCGGACATACAGACAGACAAACTTTGAGTTTTATATATATAGATATCAAATGCTTGTTCCTTTTTGTTCAATAATGGTTCTTTACTCAATATTTTTTTGCAACATAATTGTGATACCATTCTGAAGTTTTGCAATTTTTCAAAATTGGCTTTTGCCTGTTTTTTTGCTGTTGATAATAAATTTCCTTTTACCTAAATATTTCTATAAAACAAAGTGAAGGTTTGTTCCATTATGTTTTCTAAATCAATGGCACTGAATTTCTCAGAAAAATGGCTTTGCAGTGACATTTGCCAAGATTGATTAGATTTTTGGATCGCTATGGTGGACTTGTTCATAGGCTTATGTAGTATAAGCATCAGGTTTAAAGTTGGAATACATGGCTCATTGACCTGCTGGTAGCTAAATTTGAGGCATTCAACCAATTAATCTACTTTCGACTGTCAATATGCAAGTGTAAGTCAACAGTCAGTTTGTATGCCATTTTTATTGTCCCAAACCTTCAGTGGAAATCAGCAAATATATCGTGAGCAATTTCTAAAATTAGGTTGGTTTTATGATGACTAGCCGGCGTAACTTGGCAGGGGCTTTCCATCAGTAATGTCCAGGTTTAGTATTTTGGTTCAACTGGCTGCAAAGGCTTCACCCATTGGGCTCTTGTATGAGCAGTAGTGAAAAGTAAATGAATTTTATGCACTTTCACAATTCTTGTACACGAAATTGTGATCATCATATTCTCTTAATTGGCAATCCTTAAGTTAGGATTGGAAACTTCCACTCCTTTAATGATAAATTTTTACTTGAGTTTCTGATGCTGAAAGCTAGTGAGGCACTAAAAGAAAGGCAGTGAACACTGGAGAGGCAGGCCCGGTATGTAAATGTACAAGGTAGTGTACACACTACTAACAATATTTATGATTGATAAAGTAAGTGTTTTGATTACAATAAATTTTTACTTGAGTTTCCAATGCTAAACTTAAGGATTACCTTCTTAATCTTTACTGGCAATGGTCACAAAGAGTCTTGTCACAAACTATTGTTAATATTTGTGAGGGAGCATGGATTGTACATAATCAAAACTGATTGGAGTGGCAAAATGGTGATTGCTTTCACAATTCAAGAATAAACTATTTAATGGTAAGCCTATTTTGCCAATTGGTGCTGCTCATCCTCTTTATATTTGTGGTATTAAGTTCCTAATTTGGCTGTACTATTGGTTTTGTTTCTGGCATAGTGACAAAAGCAGCTCTTGTTCTCTGTATATTCAGTTTTACAAATTGTTTTGGTTAAGGTTTTATGCTGATTTCTTTATAAATTTGAATTTTATTACAATGATGTAGAGCAGCGTGGTCCAATTACATTTGACTCACGGGCCACTTTACAAAAACATGATGCCTTGCAGGCCATTTCAAACAGAATGTCACAAGATTAAAAATTAAGCAAGAACAAATTCAGATTCACAAGATTTGAAATAAAACAAACAGCAAAGATAAGTGAGTGCAAAAATAGCCAATTTATAGCAATTTTATTTCAATTGGATGCATGTGTTTGAGGCTTCTCTAACAATATAGTTTTATATCAATATCAATGCTACTGGTAGAAAGTCGGGGACAATTGTCCAGTGTTTGGTTTGCCATTTGATTTTTGTTTCTAGATTTGACCAGCTTCATAGTAGGAAATGTACTTTGACACACATATGTGCTTCCAAACATTGAGTGCATTTTTAGTGCAAAATCTTTCAAAATTGGAAATTTATCTTTGCTGACTAATTTCCAGAATCTCTTTTGGGTTTCGTTTTTTCTTGAAAGCAAGAATGGGTCCCATTGAAGCTCACAGAGTTCAAGCTGAAATTCTGATAACTGTGTCTCCACATCAACATCCATAAGATTGTTATACAAATAGAGATTAGGTTTCAATCAACCAAATCTTTAAATCTGTTCTCAAACTCATGAGATAAAATCTCAATATCTTCCACAAAATGAGAGCATTCCACTTCTAGGCTACATCATCTGCCAGAAGCTTGTGTAAAGAATCGAAATGTGAAAGATCATGATTTTTTGAACATGTAGCAAACAGGTGCAGTTTTATTTTGAAAGTTTCAATGTGCCCAACTAAATGTGAAATATTTTGATGTCACCCCTGCAACCTCAGGTTCAACACATTCAAGTGCATTGTGATATCTGCAAGGAAAGAGAGTTTGCAAAGAACGTTTTTATCTCTCAGTTGAGTCTGGTACACATGTAGTTCACTCAATTCTTCTGCTAGAAACGAAAGGATATCCTTTTGAAGACCAAAGAAATGTTTCAGTACTTTCCCAGCACTAAGCCGCCTAATATTTGTATACAGTGGTAGGTCACTGAATTATGCATTTCACTCTTCTAAAAAAGTAATGAAACGCCTGTATCTGTGCGCCTTGTTGCCGCCTCTAATCAAATCCACTATTTGGACGACTGTTTTTATGACATCACTCATTTGTAGCATCTTTCGACAAAGTGCTTGTTGGTGGATGATACAATGCAGCGTTGTACAATTTACACCGTTTTTCTTTAGCAAATCAACTAATCCAGTCTTATTACCAGTCATAGCTTTTGTGCCATCAGTTACGATTCATGAACGTTTTTTATATCCTCCATAATTATGAATAACTGTCTCAAGGGCAGCATAATTATTTGACCCCATTGTATCTTCATTCAAAGAACACACTTTGACCAGTTCTTCTTGCACAGTGAAATTTTTATCAACTGTGCGTATGAATATTAGAAGCTCACTTGTGTCACTTATATCCGTACTCTCATCCAGTGCCAATGAAAAATATATGCAGTTTTCTACTATGTTCTTTAATTTTGATGATACATGTTTGCCAAGATCACTTATCCTTCTTGCAATAGTCTAATGAGACAGTGATACAGTTTCAAATTTTCTGGCAACCTTGTCTTCCCCACACACAGTCACACATGTGCCATTTTTATTGCACAATGTTTTACCAACTTGTCATCCCTAAATGATTTACTTTCTTTTTGCGACAGCAGAGCGATTTCATACGATGCCACTGTATTTCTTAATTGTGGTTTTATGAAACTACTCAGAACTTTCTTCTGTTTCTGATATTCCCTTTTAAGACGGCCAGCAATATCAATTTGAGTTTTCCCATAATATTCTTCATATTGCATTTTGTGTTGTGTTTCATAATGTCGCTTAACACTATATTCCTTCATCACATCAATTACCTTGCATGCAAACCAGACATAATGGCTTGCCATTATTATCCATCCTAAAGTAATTTTCCAACCACTTTTCATTAAACACTCTGCCTTTGTTAGCAAGCTTTTTCTTCTTGCTTGCTTCCATTATAGTAGTGTGTACATGTACAGTATATCCTTTTCAGCAAATTTTGAATGTTTGAAATTGCTCTTTCGAGTCTGGCTAAAACTTTATTTTCCTCTTTCAGATTATTTCACTAGGAACATTAGCATACTATTGAATATATTGAGCGTCTTGTGAGGGAAATCATGTCATGTTCGTTAGTATATTGATTTTCTTATTTTTCTTTATCTCCATGCGAAAAAAGAAGTTATTGCAAACTATTTTATGACTGGCAATTTTATGAAAAATTGTCTAACAGTAGCATACACATAACAGATTAAATAAATGCTGAGAAATCACGGGCCACAAAAATTCTGTCTGCGGGCCTGCTATTGGTCCATGCTGATGTAGAGTATAGACATAAATGACATAAAAACCATGACAGGCAGCATATCATCGTAAGAAGAAATTTTGCTTTGGCATTGCCCAGCAGAGGCCCTCCATCAATAATGTTGGGATTGGGAGTGTCGGTTTAGGTGGCCAAGCTGGCTTCACATATCAGGCTTTTGTGTGAAGAGATATCAAAAGTTTATGTGTTTTCTGTACATAAGATGTTCATAACTTTTTTACTCCTTTTCCAAATTGAATATATCATTTCAAGATTCTGGTTATGCCTTAGGTTTATGTGCTCTGTTCATTGCTGACACGAACTTAAGAGAGCCTTGCGTTTCCCTTGGAAGTAGGGGACACATTTCTGATATTAAGCTATTTTAAAGCAAAAGGGCAAAAATGTCTTTCATGTGGTGCGATTTGACACAGTGACAATGTTTTTTTTGATTTCCCTTTAAACTTTCTCAAATCTTCGCTGGCTATGCATTATGTAGCATGTTCTTTTCTCTGTGCTTGACATGCCCTGGGGAGTTTAAAGTGTCCTTGCTTTTCCTCAAATGTTTGGTTTGATCCTGGCTGCTCTATAAAGCTGTTATAAAGCAAAATACCAATAATATCTTCCATCTGGTACGATTTGACACAGTGGACGTTGTTAATTTAAATTTTACCTCAGACTTTCTTAAGTCCCTGCTGGCTGCACATTATGATTCATATTTGTTTTTCCTTGCATAGGTATGTTCATAGAAGCTAAATAAGTTCTTGCTTTTCCCAAGTTTTCAGGTTTGATTCCAGTAGCTCTACAAAGCTATTATTAAGCAAAATTGAAAAAAAATGTCTCTCTTAAGTATGGTGCGATTTAAACCCGGCAGGCCATACTATTACCTGAGCCCATTTAAAACATACCAATTAACGCAGCTGCATCAGCTTCACTGTACAAACATTTGTTAGAACCACCACAAAATGTTTTAGTAAATATAAGCTGTAGCTCCTGTACATGTAATGGTGATCATGTTGGTTTATTAATGAAGAACAAAAGTATTCAAAAAGAAAGAACGATGACACAAACTACCATTTGTAATTTTTAAAAAGTAAGGGGGAACATAGTCAAAATTGATGGTGTTGCCCAAATGGTGGTCGTTTTGACTCATAAAGAAATGAGCTGTTTGGTGGTAGACATATCGACAATTTGATGGGCCCGCTTTTGTATTAATATTGGTGACATTAAGATTTTTGCCAGCACTGTTTGCTTTAATTTGGCCGTAACATGAAAAGGGGTGATGCCTTTCTTTTAAGCCATACAACCTATTGTAATCGACTGAAGAGATACTGCGGGCTGTGAACGATCGAGACGGCTGGAGGAACAAATGCAGGGAAGCTGTCGAAGGCTGGCCTCAGCCATGACACTTGAAGAAGAACCTATTGCAATTGGTGGCTATTGAGCTCTTTTTAAACAAAAACCTTTCTTAATCCAGTGTTACAGATTGATGCTATAGTTGTTTAACTTTGATCTTTTCTTAATTTTGTAAGTGCAGTTGATTTTGACCAGAGATATTCCACCTATCCAATTTCGACATATCCGAGTGATTCTGTTTCCGTTGCTAAGAACTCAAAAGATATGAGTGGAAAAACTAAATCAGCTCGAAACTTTATTTGTACATTAATATGCTAAGACAAATGCATTTCGCCTTAAAGCATTATAGCATCATCAGTGCTGTAAAAGAACAATAAAAAAGCAACTAAATCTAAGGTTCCAAGCAATAGCTGTACTGACAAATCTACTTTCATTTGGTCCTCTTGAGGGTAAGGATGGGGGCATATCTGGGCCCTGTGGTAAATGTGCACTGTGTGGCAATCATGGCTCACATAATTCTATGGTCCCACTGATGAAACATATCTGCACACCTAATGGAGTACGTCCTTTGACCCAAAAACTAAACTGCAAAGATTAAGGTATTTACGCAGCATGTTGCAAAAACTGTGACAATTACTATGTTGGTCAAACGATGACATCTTTCTCACAACGTTGGACAAAACATCGAGTACTATGGAAAAATTTTGCTACTCTAAAAATAATGATAATTCGGCCCTACCTAGACATTATGATAAACATCATAAGGAAATATTTACCAGTAAACCTGATATAGCGCAATGCTTTTTTGTTATCTTATAAAACCTGAATATGAAAATTTAAGCTTTTATGAAGCCAAATGGCATCGCATACTTAATGCTAAAATAAATATTAATAAAATGGTTTTACCCTGCATATAACATAATATTACTTTTCAATGTGCTTTAATGTTTTTACAACATTAAATTTAGTCTACAATCAGCCTGCGTTTTGATTAGAGATGGGTAATTCAGAATAATTTACTATTCTAGAATATTCTAGAATAGTTAAACCGAATCCAGAATCCGAATCTTTTTTGCAATTAGCACAATCAACACGAAAGCATTTATTACAAGTTTACAACAACAAAAGCACACTCAGATAATGAGATTATTGTAGTGCAATACATTTAAGCTTTCTACATCTTTGCCTGTGTGTGCGATTTAGTTTTTGGATCATTGCATGCAATGAGTGTTCTCTTTAAACGTGAAAAAAGTGCAAATTTGCGTAAACATGTTCGGCAGATTCGCAGTTATAACTCCAAGATGCGTAAAAAAGTCCGGCGGTATTTGTTAATTTTTTCACAGTTGTTAAAATCTTTGGAACCAACTGTTTCACGTGCGAGACAGTGAATAACAATTGAAGGTTGAACCGTCGTTTTTTTAGAGGAGTGTAATGTCTTGCGTAAACAAGGCGTTATTCTGACGCAACAGCGAGTGAGGATGACTAAAAATTTTTTGTACTGAAAATTATCACTCAAGTAATTGACACAAAGTAAATAAAAAAGTTTTTTCTTTACTTTTTTCAGTCAATTTCAATCGTAGCTAAAAAGCAATAATACCAAAGAGCTCTTAAGCATCAGTTTAACACAAGACATCATTTTTTGAGGGAAGTTTGAAGCTGGAAGTGGTTAAAATGTGTATTTTTTTTCTTTACACTTCAACGCCAATTTCAATAGTGCTTGATAAGATAAGAAAGCGCACGCTCTCGGTTTCAATTTAGCACAAAAAACACCATTTATTGAAGAAATTATTCAGTTTTTGTAAAATACTAATAGATAACCTTTTTACTCTTGCCAATTATGAAAACCAAAAGTAAAAAAAATACGACTTCTAAGTTCGGATCAACCCCTAAAATGTGAGGCAAAAAAAAGTGGATTCTAGTTTTGATCCCTTTAAAAGCGTATATATTAAATTACAGTCTTTTTATGTAATTTACTTGAAAGGTAATTTGAAATACTTCTCTCCCCCCAGAAATTTTGAAAACTTTGCACTTACACCAATAGAGTTGTTGTTTGGACTTGCTTTTAGATTTATCTTTAAAGATCTTTAATGTGCAGTTAACTCCAGTTCTTGCTGCGAAAGACATAACAGAATAAACAAGATACAACTCGCAAGCTGGCGTCTTAACACGTTCACTGCCGCCAAATATTTTGTCGTGTTGGCCAGTGCCATTGTAATTTTAGAGTATATTATTGACCAAAACAGGTTAATTTTTATAGAAAAATGCGTTAGAATGTAAAACTTGACTTCTTCCGGTATTTTATGAACGTGACGCACATGTGCGTCCATGGCACTACAATAAAAATTTTTACTCTTATGCCGTGTGACGCACATGTGCGTCCAAGATTTTTTACAAAAAATGAATGAAAATGAAATGAAAAATGGATACACATCACACAAACACAATGCAAATTAAATTGTCCACTGCAAGTAAAGTCAGTTTATTTGTCATGGTACTTTTTGAAGCAGTTGTCTACGCACAAAGCAGGCTTTTGCGGACAGCTTTCGCAATAATACTGTGTGTCCCTGCGTCTTCCTTCTTCATTACATACTCGGCAACGTTTTCGCATTGTCTTTCCATTTGCATTGGTTTTTAGCTTGCAAGGAGCATGGACATCATTCTTCTTAGGAGGTGCTTCTCGAGGAGCAAGGCGTGAAGATAACGAAAGCAGCTTCCGAATGACAGAGAGGCGATAGTCATAATACGTCATTTTGGAAGTGCAGCATTTTTGATACAAGTAGAAGCTGTTCAGTGTCATCGTTTGGATCAAGTGAATGCCAAGTTTTATGTACCAGCGTAGCGTTTTTCTTTCACATGGGTAGTACGCTAGCATTTGATCTTTCCTATCTATCCCGCTCATAAACTGGTTATAGCGGGCTACAGCCAATGGTTTGCTCGAAATCTGCCTTCTGCGATTTGCAACATCCACCATTTCGTCTTTATGCTCATTTGAAATGACCAATACATCCCTCTTATCTTTCCATTTGGTCACTAGGACACCATCGGAAAACTGGCATTTTCGTTCACCTTTCTTCAGTTTGGCTTGAAGCACTTCCGGAGGGTTATTTTTTCTATTTTTCCGCAGTGTTCCTGTGCAGTAAGTATGGCGATCTAGGAGCAATGAAGCAAGATACTGGCTGTTGTAAAAATTGTCCATGTACAGTGCATGGCCTTTGTCCAGCTTCCCTTCCATGAGATGAAGAACCACGTTTTCAGAGTGACCCTTCCCACCAGTGGAATCCAAACTTCCGCAGTACACTAAAGTTTTCAAAACCAAACCAGAAGATTCCGTAAGTTGATACAGCTTGATGCCGTATTTGTGCCTTTTGTTCTTTATGTACTGACGAAAGACCAAACGACCTCGCCATAGAACCATAGATTCATCAATTGATAGTTCCCTGTTTGGATAATATATGGCTTCCATGGTTGAGTTGAAGTGATCCAGAAGAGGCTTTATTTTATATAACCTGTCTGGGAGAGCTTCTCCTGTATCAGGGTTTCTACTGAAATGCAAGCATCTCAGTATGAGAAGAAATCTGTTTCTACTCATGTGCTCAGAAAAACACTTCAGATTGAACAACTTATCCGTCTTCCAGTAATCTGCCAGACGAGGTAGTGGGATGTGTCCCATATGCAACAACAAACCTAAAAATCCCTTCAGCTCAGACACGGACAGATCCTTCCAACTAGTTATCCTGGATTTAGGAGTTTTGCGATTCTGCAAAAGGCATCTAGCTTGATGATTAGTCTCCCGAACAAGCAACTCATAGAAGGCGTCATTTACAAACAAACAAAAGAAATCATATGGAGTTTGCATATCCGGACTGACGAGATTCAAGCCTGTGTTGGCAGTGAAAGAGAAAGATTTCATGCTTCCACAGTCGTCACTCCATGCTGGCACAGAAGCGACGGTAGTGTCATCATTTCCATCGTCATCACTTTCTTCATCACTATCAGCACTTACAATGCCGACTGACATATCTGAGTCACTACTTTCTGACTCCGAAGGATAGTACTCAGTATCATCACTATCAATATCCATGGAATCGTTGTATGAAGATCCGTCATCATCACTTTCCATCGCCACAAGCATGCTACTATCATTTCCACTAGCACTTGTTGTGGAAGTGGAGCTTTCATCATCTCTTCTCTGTGACGTATGAGAGGATGAGGAGGAGCTTCCATCTCCACTGTAAAAAGATCTAGCATTCATTCCACTATCTGTAAACTATTAACCAGCCCGAAACCCTTCCTTCCTTCCAGTAACACACTTTGTATAATACTGTAACTTATCTGTCTTATCACAGAGGTTTCATGCTTGACTGAGCTTAGAACAACAAAACCTAACTGCAAACCAAAGTCCGTATTGTTAAAATCATTTCTTTTCCCCAGTGCCGCATGATTCAAACGGTTTCAAACGATGTGCTACGTTGCTAGAAAACGCTTGAAAGTGAATGGTCTACTTGACGCACATGTGCGTCTACGGCATGTGGCAAAATACCACATGACGCACATGCGCGTCAGAGGCAGTGAACGTGTTAATCAAATTAAAAAATAAAGATTGTTTGTGGCAGATGATGATGGCCTAAATCAGAGATTTTCAATCGGCGAACCATGGTCTTGACAGGGCCAGTACTTTATTTAACCTTCTCCTTGACTGAAATTGGAAAATCTTCTTGATGATTGTTTTTTTATTTTATTTGGACAGCATTCCTGAAATTTACATTGACAACTTTTTTGAGGTCGCCTATAAAATAAAAAAAATTAATGATCGGGCCGCATGTCTCTGCATTTTAAAAATGGGCCACATAAAAAAAAACGGTTAAAAAGCACTGAACTAGGTTTAACATGCCATAATTGAAAAAAATACGACTGAGGGAAAAACAAAGGGTGCGGTTATAGGCAAATCAACGTTATAGGTAAATTTTAAGTATCTGAAATACTGAAATTCTACAGGGACTGAGGGAAACGTTACGTTATTAAAAGCAGGTTGACGTCATATATAAAGCCATTAGACTAATTCTACTGTACAATAAAAGCGTAAAAACAATGCGCGCATAGCTTACAAATCGCTGACGCTTTAACTGCTTTTGAAAAAATTTGGGACAAAAGATCGGAGATTTAAATTGGGGTAAACGACATCTTTTATTAGCTTAGCATACATACTTACAGCAGTACGCTATCACAGACATGTTTTTTTACAACTTTAAAATACGTTACTTGGGCTGATGTAGTGGTTTGTTCAGCAATGTCCACCAAAATTTGTCCGGCGGTTTTTGTACATTTACTAGCAGTTTTGCACTTGCGCCAACGGTTATACACTTACTAAAATCTTAGAGGGAACACTGCATGTAATTGATACTTTTACAAAAAGGAAATCTGTGACCAAGCAACGTGATAAAGCTTGTAAGCAGGATATAAACCGAATCCTATTATTGGATTCGGATAGTTTGGGATTTGAATCCTTCGGATTTGGTATTCTGAATTGCCCATCCCTAGTTTTGATCTTATTTTTTTCATCATAATGGTCTGCTGCCTTGTAGGTAATACTTCAATATTATAATATGAAATTATTTTTTTTGATACACCGGATATATAATTACTTATGTGATGAGTGTAGATTTGTCAATACAGCTATTGCTTGGAACCTTAGATTTAGTTGCTTTTTTATTCTTTTACAGCACTGATGATGCTTCATAGCAAAATGCATTTGTCTTAGCGTATTAATGTACAAATAAAGTTTCGAGCTGATTTAGTTTTTCTGTTCATATATTTTTTAAATTTGGGATTTTATTACATTTAACTTTGCCCCTAATCCAGATCTCCCTACTTTTAAATGAAGATTAGTGTTTTGTACTGATAGGCCTATCTTTGCAATTACAAATATCAGTAATGGGCTTTACCATTTATGTTTGCTATCAAAATGATATTGGATAATTTTGCTGTCTGCTTGTGTTCTCACTAAATAGTGGCAAGAATTGTAATGTCATTTATCATTATGACCTCACAATGCGTTTTGAGCCATTATTATTAGGATTGCTACTTACCACTTCTTCATTACTGTAGGCGAATTAGTATGAACTAACGTCTCTGACTGTGTGCATGTTCCTTGGCCCTGGCATAAACGCTGCCATGCAAAGAGCAAACTAACCCAAAATGAACCACCCACAATTCAGTTGTAGCAGTAGCAGGAGCCCCCATTAATAATGTTGAAGTTAAGAATATCAAATCAGCTGGCTGCTGCGACAGCCTTGCCCAATTGCAAAGGAAATTGCTTCAACATTTAGATCATATGTAGCTTAATGCTTGCATTTTGTTGCAAACGATAAGAAAGGACCATCTTTACCCCATTGTCTTTTTCTTGGGTGATCACCAAATGTTTTACTTGGAGTTGGCTACATATTAAAATTTGTAGACTTTGAGTCTTTTGAATAATTTGATTGATAACGTTAAAGATCCATGCTATCGAGAAAGAATAGACAAAATGTTCTAAAGGACTTAGTTTTTCTAGAAATTGCAGTTTTGTGAACTGTAGGCACTAAAATTTTTTGTGTTTTTAGCTGGTAGAATACATTTCATAAACATTTGGAGACTTCAATTTTTGATAGATCTTTTTGAAAACGTTGATAGACAATGCAAAAAAACCATGCTTGTGAGGAAAAGTAATCAAAATGTACCAAAGAACTAACTTTGTCTAACAATTGCAAGTTTGTTAGCTCTAGTAGGATAATTGCACAACTAAAAATGAAACATAATGTATGGCAACCAAGTTTTGATCAGCCATTATAAACTAGTCCTATGCCTCAAGTCATTGGAGTGATATATTGCTAGAAAAGATAATTCCTTAGCTTTTAAAGGATTGTAATTTCTAGTACTATATTATAACGCTTTTGTGTTAAAGTTATCTGTTTTCACTGAGGTCATCACTTTTGGGAAGGGTAAAAAGTTACACCACGGTCTTAAAGTTCATTTTTTTCAGTATAAAAACTAATATTAATTGTACATATCATACTGTATTGAACTTGCCTTGACATATTTGTTGAATAAAATTTGAAAATCGGTTGAGAAATGAGGTCACACATCAGTTTTTAAATAAACTGATTTTGCAAAAAGGTTTCAATATTTGAAAACATCTTGATATTATGATCTGCAGTAGCAAACATTTGTGTTAATCGTATGAGACATATTATGACGTCATGGGCCCGGTTTAAGCGTACAAGCAAAAAACATAAGAAAAAATGCACAGAAGGCTTGTAGTGCTTTAATAACAAATTGCTTGTACCATAATCAAATATACATTAATTGTTGTAAAAATGTTTATATCAAAAGCAGCTTATTAATATCTCCTGAAAGAACGTTTAATCGCGTTTGTGCGATTAGTACTTTTTGAGATAGAACCAAAAACAGATTGTTCAATGAGTCATTAATTGTGAGGTCATTTTAGACCCCAAACAAATGAAAGTTTTTGTAATGTGGTAAGTTGGAAGCTGGTTTTCATTTGAGCAACAAGCAGATGTCCACCTCAAGTAATGCAAATTGTAAAAAAAGATTTTTGATTATGACGTCATCATGATGTCACGAATACCCTTATGACACTCACCACGGGGTGGTGATCAATCGTGCCAAGGTTGGTGCTTGTACTTCCAGCAGTTTCAGAGGAGTTAAAAACAGACACACGGACAGAATTGCACTTTACATATTAGATGTACTGTTATTGGTAATTGGTCTATGCTAAATGTAGTAGCTGGGCCAGATTGAGCTCTCTACACTTTGGTGTCCTGTATATTTGTAATTCAAATGTCACCACAGATTGTTTAAAATAATTTTTAGGTAAGCAGGTGATTCTAGCAGTGGTGGCTTGTTGGACCAATCGACTCCCGTGTGTTCTCACTGCTGTGCCAGGCTATTGGTATGGGCGTTTTTGTTACTTTATGTGTATAGTAGCCTACATATATTCTGGTGTGTACTCACTATCTTAATTTAGGTTATGCCCCATTAACTTGTTTTTGATTATTTGTGTTAGTTACAAGTGTTTATTGAACTTTCATCATTACTTCACTTAAGGTTGTACTCATCACCACCTTGTTTTAGGTAGGTAAGAGCCATAATTTTTTTGGTGAGTTAGTGAAAAAAATTATCAAAGAAAGCACCAGAAACTGTTTGGGAAAGGTAATCATTGTCTCTAAAAGTGAGTGGGATGCGTTTGTATAAGTTTACCCATTATATAGTTGCCAAAGTAAGTAAGAGGACCTAAATTCACCAAAAGGAGAACTGTCTCCAAGATATCACAAAGACATTTTTCTAAAGAATAACTTTTTGAAACAGCACATTTACAGATTTAGTCTTCAAAATGATTTTTTACATTACTTGTTTCTACTGTATTATTTGAAAAGGGCCATCATCCTTTTTCTCCCCCTACATATCCCACTGTGCATACAATAGTAATTGTTGAATAATACAATACTTGTGTAAAGCCTGTTATTTTTTAAATTGTATTTGGAGTGAGTGAGAGATCTACTGCAGTTTGCAAAAGCTAGACATGCCAGAGATCAATAATTATGTTGGATAACACATGGTGGTGAACATAGGTAGAAGAAGACTAGATAGATTCTAAGCAGCAGAATATAAGGTTATGAAAAATTTCATGAAGAGCCAAGAACTGTTGCTAACAGTATTTATTGCCTGAAATGTTTTTTGCAAACTTTATCAATAGACTTAATATTGGATATAAATCACATCAGTATTCTAAGCAAGAATTTTGCTACATCATTTTTAACTATTATGACAGATGCCGACGGGCCATAGTTCATACCCAGGAGATCTTTTTAGAGCAATTGGGTCATGAGAAGACAACAGATGTAAGCTATATTTGTAACTGCTGGAAGGACAAGCTTTAATTTTAGCGACAATTTACTTACCATACCATAGAAATTCCTTCAGTCCTTGTGGGATTCCTATTTTTTGCATAATAAAAATTTATCTGTGATATTAATTTGCATACAACAACACCCTTTATTTGTCCTCCAGGAGCATTTTTTGGTTTATAACTGCACTCTTTGTCTAGATCAGTGTTTCTCAACCAATTTTGGCATGTGAACAATTTGCAAAGAAATTTAAAAAAATATCAAATGGAGACTCCAAAAACCTGTATTCAAGTCAGACTTGAAGTAGCAGTTTTTAAGTCGAACATGAGTACTTTAAAATATAGGCCATGGCATCTGAGGAAAAAGGTGATGGCGATTTTGATAAGTACTGGTAAAGCAATGACAAGAAATTTGTGTGTTGTTAAACTATATGATGAAAGGAATAGCTAAGGACTGGTTGATGTGCTTGGCTTAGAATAGACTGCAGATAACTGCTCAAAACAAATGCAAATTTTTTTTTTGTAAAGAGGTGGTGGTATACATCATATTTTAAATTGGTTATGACAGCCAAAAATGAAATGACGGCATTTTGAAGGGTAGAATGTAGAGATTGGGTTAGAGAAGAAAGGCGTTCTGTATTACTGTAATGCTGGTTTTGCATTAAAAGAAACATAAGGTAAGTCTGGCCACCTCTATTAATGGGTACGAAACTTGGTTTTACTAAGTAAATATGTCTCTGTTTTTTCTAGATTTGAAGAATGTGGTGTGGTGGTTAAGAAAATATGAAAGGGAAAATTATTTAGGGAAGACTTTGCAAATTTATCAATGGCATTGCAAAAAAAGATTCCAGATTTTGTCTTTCACTTGCATGTATATGTTTTACTTAGTTGAGTGGAGTTATTTGCAATTTGCTTTCTAGTCATGTTGTTGTTGAGCTTTAATTTTTCAAAATTATACTTTAGAGGAGTTGACTCTTGACTTGTTCAATTGTGCAAAAAGTTAGATTTGGATTCAGAAAATTAATGATTGTCCTACAACCTTTTGGAGTGTGTTGTCAATTTCATATTGTGTTGATACTTTAATTACTCTTTATTTTCTGCACTGGATTTTGAAAATGGGGTGATTTATTATTATTATTATTATTACTTCCCAAATGTTCCCTTACACAATAAATTTAATGTGTTTGAATTAGGGCTGTGGGATTTAAAGATTAATTAATCGATTAATCATTAATATACTTTAATGTTTAATTTTTTGTTCAACTATTAATCGGATTCAACTATAATTTTTAGCCCATCGTGATTAATGTATGAGAATCCAGGAAACAATAGTAATAATGGTAAAATGGCGATAGAGAAGAATCAATTTATCAAATATAAACCTATATCAGGTAGATTAAAAGAACATTTTGGATTTAAATTGTTGGCTGATGATAATATCAAAAATGCTGACAATGTCTATTGCATTCATTGTGACAAATTGTTCACATACCATGGATCTAACATGTCGCTTGCTTACCACCTTCAAAAGAAACACTTGTTACAATTTTCAAAACTTCAGCCTACAAAGTCAGCTTCATTTAGCCAGTTCACAGCGACAGCATCATCTACTTCCAAGCAAACTACTTTGAGTCAGTTTTGTTGTCGGTCCGATCAACCAGTGAGTGCTACTGTACAGCGTGACATTACAATATCGTTTACAAAATGGATAGCTAGCAGTGGCAGACCAATATCGATAGTAGAAGATGAGGGTCTTCAGCAAATATTACGTACAGCGCTTCAAAATGATGAATACAAAATACCTTGTCAGCGCACTATTGATAAAATGGTAACTGATATGTATAACACAAAGATGGAAAGTATTAAAGAAGCCACAAAAAATTCAAAGGCAGTCACGCTAACGTCTGATTTTTGGACATCACTAGGCAACGAGAGTTATTGTGGAATTATTTGCCATTGAATTACTGATGACTGGAATTTGAAAAGTGTTGTTCTAGCATGTGTGCATGTCGTTGAACGTCACTATTCTGTCAATGTTGCTGAGTTATACAAACAGTTTGCAAACAACTGGGATATAACAAAGAAGATTCAGGTTCTAGTAACTGACAATGCACGAAATATGGTTTCAGCTGTTAATCAAACCGGTTTTTCTCATATTCCGTGTTTGGCTCATAGCCTGCAGTTGAGCATATTGCATGGATTTAAAGCTGCAGATAACGAAGTTTTGTTTGTCAAATGTCAAAAACTTATAGGACATTTTAAACATAGCCTCGTCAACACAACTGAATTGCAAAATTGTAGTGATTCACCATTACGTAAGCTACAGCAAGATATTCCAACAAGATGGAATAGCGTTTTTGAGATGCTGCAGAGTCTGTTGCGGGCTAGGGAAGCATTGGCTCTCTACATATCAACTGATGGAAAGCATTTTATAGGTCTAAAACTGTTCGATTCTGATTGGGAAAAGATTTCAAAATACGTCGCAGTTTTAGATATATTTCGTCAGGCTACGGTCCTGCTTGGTGGTGATAAATATGTGGTATGCAGCTGTGTATTGCCACTGTTATCATCTTTAACAAAACACATGATTGTAAATGATGATGATCCTGGTTATATAGCTAGATTCATGGAAGCCTCTGTTAATGACTTCAACGAACGCGTGGCTAATATGAAAAGCATTGCAGTTTTAAAGATTGCAACAGTACTTGATTTACGATATAAAAACTCAAAGTGTTTATCAGATGATGCAAAAGAACAAACTTGGTCGCTTATTGAACCGCAAATAGCAAGTGATGATTGATTGAAGACTTATGTACAAGATGATACTAACAGTGTCAATAGTACTATATGCAAACCTAATGAAAAGCGTTTTAAGCTGATGGAGGCTGATTCCGACTCAGAAGAGGATGTTGAAAGTGCTTCTGATGAAGTACAGTAATATAAAATGGAGAAAAAAGTCGCTGGATCAGTGGATCCACTACAATGGTGGAAACTTAATGAATATCGATATCCAAAATTGGCATTCTTTGCCAAGACTGTACTTTGCATACCGGCTACCTCAGTTCCGTGTGAACAATTATTTAGTTCTGCTGGTTGCATTGTTAGCAAGACGCATTCATCACTTGAACCAAATACTGTTAATATGCTTGTTTGTTTGCGGAGCTGGTTATCTGACAATATTTGAAAGAAAAAACGCCTATTTCATTTCCGGCTATTTACTGAATTGTAATTGAAGTACATGAAGAATAAATTTGTCAATTAATATTAGTGCAGAAGTTTTGATTTAATCGAAAATAACTATCAATTAATCGTTAATTTATTAAAAGTTAACTATTAAAAATAAATTAATTGTTACCACCCCTAGTTTGAATACATACATGTGCTTTTATTCTTGTAGATCATTAGGCTTATTTGATTAAAATGAGAGAAACAGCTGCAAAGTTTTTTCAGCAAGATGTGTGGGCAGCATTGTCTGGAGGATGGTATTATGATCCACATTACAACAGTTTTACTAATTTGTTTCATTTGTATTCATGGTTGTTCCTCTTGTTGCTTCCTTATATCTTGTACTTGGTGAGTATATGGATTTGAAATTAATATCATACCTGTGGAGCATTAAAATTGACAATCCCCCATTTTTGTTTGGTGACTGTGCACTAGGGTGGGCCAAAATTCCACCTATATTTCCAAACATATACATCAATATGGCCATTTTGTGAGGTTGCCTAAAATAAGATTTTTATGACAAAATAAGGACGTTTCATGAGAATTCAGGCTGCAGGAGTATTTAAGTTTTTGATGAAAGTTTTTTTTTAATTGGGGGCCGAGTAAGGAAAATTTTATTGTATTCCATTTACAGTAAATTAATTACAGAGCACAGGTACTCTCTTTCTCTGGTTGTGTTCACCAATTAGGCTAAGTAGTTGTCACTATCATTTTTAACCCATTTGTGACCATCGTCCTTTTAAAAGGACGCTTATAGTTCTCACGATTGCGTGAAAATCGCGTAACACTTTCGAATATACAAAATTGTCTGAAAGATTATAAGGCTGCCTGTCTTAGAAAAACTGGTTTTAGTTCAGTTTTGTGTGCTGAGTTGGTAGTAGCTGAGAAGCGAGTATTATGAATTTTGCTTTTTGAAAAATGGCAGAAGCAAGAAAACTAAAGTAAGTACATTTTCTATTTTTTTAGTTCTATTATTTTTATTTATAGTGATTCAGTGTTGCTAATGATAGAAGTATGTAATTTAATTTTGTATTTGATCTTTTTTTTTATTTTTTATCTACTAAATTTGCAAACAAAATGTGCTGTCCTTTTAAAAGGACGATGAGCACGTCAAGTACATAATAATTCCAACCACAAAGCCAAGTCACAATAGGCTTTCGCATTGCGTTTGCTGCTTTGGAGACAGCATACAGGGCATTTTACCTGCGTTCTTGTTTTACTGATGGTAATAGCACCTAGTGCATTTCTTAGTGGGTGAATTATGTATAGACTCTTGCTTTTCATTTTGATGGTGCTGGTTCAAATCCCAATACTGACATTATTTACTTTTTATATACAACCAACAAATTAGCGTAGAAAACAAAATTTTACTTTTGCGTGAATATTTGCTAGGATCAATACTTTTACCGCTCACAACAAATGACAGTATACAATGCAGGTTTTATGTAACTAGCATTTTTGTCATTCTGTAGCTAATTTAGGACCAGATTGTTTGTAGTAGGCATATATTCAAGTTGAATACATACAATGTCAAAGTATAAGGTGAAGTTACACTGCTTTTTCTTATTGGACTACAATGTTTATTCACAGGTTGAATGTCAATGAAGCGCTGGCTCGCCTGGAAAATCATATTCAACATATCTCGTCGGCTGACATCTATACGGAGCTACCGTGTGACTCTGGATCAATCTCTGAAGAAGACTCAGACCATGAAGGTCAGCCTTCTGACCTAACTCATTTGTCTGGAAAGCAACTGGATGCATCAGCGGAATTAGTTCTTCATCAGCTAATTAATGCAAATTCTATAGACAACAACAAAACGGAGATTAGAATTACAGAACCACTGCCCAAGAACTACCATAAAAAGTCCATAAGACAGTGGACATCAGATGATCTGATAAGTGAGCTGCCCCAATCAGCAGATCCGCCAAAATATTTTGAAAAACAGTGGTCACCTGCCGACATTTTTGAATTCTTTTTTAATGACGAGGTAATAGAACAAATTATTCAATTTAGCAAAAGTTATGCTGCTGACAAAGGTTCACACCAGTTTCATGTGACAAAGGAAGAGATGCGTGCTTTTTTGGCATTGCTGCTTCTGAGCGGTTATGTTTCTCTGCCACGACAAAGAATGTATTGGAAAAAGCTACCAGATGTCAACAATGAAGCTGTTGCAAGCACCGTGTCTTGGCATAGATTTGAAGAAATACTCCGCTTTCTTCACTTGGTGGAAAACAATCACTTGCAAAAAGAAGACAAATTTGCGAAAATTTGTCCACTTGTTTCGCTATTGAATGCAAAACTCATTCGACTCATTTCGAAACAAACTGAAACAACATATTCATGGGAAACCAATAAGATTTGGTTATAAAGTTTGGTGCTTATGCGCACATACCGGCTACTTTGTGCAGGCAATACCTTATCAAGGAAGCACCACAGGCTATTCAGCTCCTGAGTTTGGTATGGGTGGGTCTGTTGTTGTGGACCTCATATCCGAGTTGCCGTCTGAAGTCTAGTACAGATTGTTTTTTGACAACATTTTTACTTCCATTCCGCTAATTGACCACTCAAAGCAATCCAATATTGAAGCCACAGGGACAATTAGGGTGAACCGCACTGGTAAAACACTGCTGTTAGACCCCAGTTGCACAAAGAAAAAGGCTCGCGGTACTTACTGCCATGCAAAAGAAAAAAATTCTGGATGCAATCTTGTCCGCTGGAATGACAACAGCGTGGTTACCTTGGCATCCAACTGCTATGGTGTCAACCCTGTGAGATCAGCTTCACGTTGGCCCAATGCAGAAAAAAAGAGAATCTCCATCGATCAGCCGGATGTGGTATATCAATATAATCAGTTTATGGGAGGGGTTAATCGATTGGATGAAAATATTGCCAAAGTACGTGTGGCGATAAGGATGAAAAAGTGGTGGTGGCCAATGTTTAGTTGGCTTTTGAATGTTTCTGTCAATAATGCATGGCAAACATATCGCATGCTTGCCCGCTCACAACAACTTGAGTCACTAGACTTACTTGGCTTTATCAGAAGGATCGTCCTGACTTACGTGAACCGATACAGTTCATTCAAAGATTCAAAACCAGTAGGAGGAATTCAAATGCAGGTCATTCCCGAAACAAGATATGATGGGGTTCACCATTATATTGCTTCAACGGAGAAGCAAATCAGGTGTGCACTCTGCCACAAAAAAGTAAAAAGACAATGCACAAAATGTGGTGTTGGTTTTCACGTGGACTGCTTTTTAGGATATCACATAAAGTAGCTGTAATTGATTGTTGTTTGATATTTTATGTTTGTTATTTGTTATTTTTCTGGTGAAATTTTCTGCAATAAAAAAATGCAATTGTATTGCAATGTGTTCTGTTCTGCCAGCAAAGTTCAGTTATTCCGTCAAAAGGCAGAGCAAAAATAATGCAAAGAAGTCAAACATATTATTAATGCAAAAAAATTACCAATACATACGATTTTTTCAGCAACATATTAGCACAAATGATGTGCTTGCTTGCTATCAAATTCAGTACTATATGTGCTCAACTGCTCATCGTCCTTTTAAAAGGACGGTGACGTAATAAAAAAAGCAAACAAGAAATTAAATTTATTTTTTAATTTTTTCAAATAACTTAAGAACTATATTTCAAAAATTAAATATGATAGAAATATTCGAAATCGTTCTATGTGTGGACACTAATGGGTTAAAGTAGTACATTGGTAGATTATTTTTTACAAAAAAACTGTTTTTTGTGTAATTGCTTCACCTATAGTTTAATGATACTAAATGTGCTAGTAGTTCTATTTTGGAAAAGCATATAATATTGGTGTAGAATCTTGGTTTAAAGTGCAAAACACCATGTCCAGGTGTTGTCTGTTGTTCAGTTTCCTCTGTTTCCTATCCTGGAGAACATTATTGTCGCTAATGTTGCCTGCAAAGCGATAAAGGGAATGGTCACTGTTGACAGCTTATAGTTTGAATTGTTTGATGGATGTATTCAGCAATTAGCATATTGTTACAAAGTGGTGGTTTTTTTTTTGGAATTTGATGTTTGTGATATTTGGTGTAAAGTTAGTTGATGGTACAGCACTTGAATGTGGCAGAAAGTAGTATCTTCATTTCCCAAAACTTTTTGTCTGACTTCAAGGGAACACGTTGGAAAGGAACAAAAAGAAAGTGCAATGGCTTGTTCACTTTTCTGACCAATTGCTTGCGAGCATCCTTCCTTTTTCTTTTCCTGCATTTTGCTACATAAGCCCTGACACTTTTTTTCCCTTTTGACATGTTTCCTTGAAAAGAGTCAGTTGAAAAGCTTTGGGAAATGAATACACAGTACTACTTTCTGCAATTTTAGATGTTCAGATAAATAAAGAACAAGGCAATGAAGGCACTTGGATTATACAGTGTATAGTTCGATACTTAGCAACTGTAATGAAATAAAAGCTGAGAAACTGGTAGAAAGAATAAGTGAAACAGTTTTTGAATTATTTCAGTTAAATTATTTCTAGTGCAAAATGCAGTTCAAAACTATGTTTACAAAATGCACTAAGCTGAAACCATCAGAACCATTTTATGTAAATAGAATGTGGGCAATAAGCAAATAGCTAGCCTATTTATTATGCTAAATTCAGGGTTTTTTAGAGCGATCCAAATGCAAGGTATAATTTGAAAATAGATATGGAAAAGGTTATTAGAAAGAGTTGTATATATTTTAGTCATATTTATTACTCAGATAAAAATAGTAGAAGTATGTTAAATAAGTGGAAGAAAATGGTTTAGCAAGATATGCAAATTTTCAATTCAATTTTCTTGGATGGCCAAAAGATCAAATCTAATTTAGAGGCAATGCAAAAATTTTTGATTTATTTCAAATGTGTTAAGTTGAGTGAGCAAATAATCATTAACCAGACATACAACAATGTTATTCTCTTTTGGAAAAAGATTGCAGATGGCTCTCTTTCTGGCTGTTTGTTATTGAGTCTTGATTAATATCACAGCTGGATTTACCAATCTTTGAGAAAACTATAATGCAACAAACTCAGGAGAAAGAGTTGTGAATAACAAACCAGTGTATCAAAGTCAGCAGTGTAAGAGGTAAAATTGGATTCTCTCTTTGGCATAGCTAAACTGGATATTGAGTTCAAACTGTGTGAAGAATGTTGGATATTGGTGCCAAACCAAAGAATCAACAAGCATTCAACATTCAGCTTTGAAAAATTTGCAGGAGCATGTATTCTGCTGGAAGTTTTTAACAGACACCCGTTTTTTTGGACACCCTGTTTCCACATGCTGCAAGTTACACTAAAGGATGATGTATTTAAAATCACATTTGATCTCCCACCAACAGTTCCAAGTAGGTTTCTTTGACAATTTAAAATCAAAATGGCCAACACTTGATTTGTTTGCAACAACTTTTCTTAATGACCCTCATCATGATGGATTGGGACCAGTGTTCCCTTTAAATGCAAAAAAGTGCAAATTTGCAAAATTATGTCTGGTGGATTCACAGTTAAAAATCAACAGTGTGTAAAAAAAAGTCCGGCGGTTTTTGGTAACTTTTTCAGTTTGAAAAAAATTTTTGCAATTTTGCAAGCAATATCTACAACCAGCTGTTTAATGCATGAGAAATAGAGAAAAGAAATCCCAATTAGGACAGATGCTTTTTTAGAGCAATGGAACGCTGCATGCAAACATGACGCGGATGTGATGCAACAGCTAATATTGTGCACGCCATTGCCACACTTTTTTTGTATTACAAATTATCTCTCAAGCAATTAACCTAAAGTAAAATTAAATTTTTTTTCTTTACTTTTCCCCAGCCGATTTCAATAGTAGCTAAAGAGTAGTAATAGTAAGCAGCTTTCAAACTTTAGTTTTAACACAAGACATTATTTTTCGAGGGAAGTTTGAAAGATTGGTTAAATTCTATATATTTCCTTATGTTTCAACGCTAACTTCAATCATGCTTGTTACAATAAAAAAGCACATAGCTCTCGGTTTCAGTTAAGCACGAAAAACACCATTTTTTGAGGAAACAGTTCAGTTTTTGTATGTTACAAATAATTAGCATTATTAAACTTGCCATATATAAACACTAAAAATGAATAAGAACACGACTTCTAACCAATTTTAGTTTTAAGTTCCCTCCAGAAATTTTTTTCTAAAAATTGCAGCTGACAAATATGTGCCGTGACAACTTACCATTCATGATTAAAACAAGTCTTAAAACGTAAAGAAAAAATGTAAATTGCAGCTTCGATCTTTTTAAAAACGTTTATGTCAAAATTTAGCCATTTTTATTTTGATTGTGTCAAAAATAATTTGTAATATAGTAAAATTTGCCTATGACGTTATGGGATTTAAAAAAAAACTTCTCTTCACAATTGACCATTCCAAAATTGTTTTTTGATTTAACATTAAATTGTATTTGATCTGGTTTACCAGTGTAACGAAAAATTCTGCAAAGTGCTTTTAGGGGGTATGTAAAAGCTTCTGAATTTGCAACTTAACTCTTTTGCTCCCGCGTGAAAAGCGAAAAAAAATGTCCGTAAGGTGGCAGCACAAAAAACTGTCATAATCAATCATAATTAATCATAATTATGTACCTCAAGTTTGTTTGTAAATCATTACTCAGCTGTCTACTTCTACATTAAGTGTGATATATTGTTGAAATCTACATTTCTTGAGGATTTCAAATAGAAAAAAAATTTTTTTTGAATATGCAAATTTTATGCAAATGAACCCCCCAAACTGGGGGTAGTTGTCTTCAAAATTAAAGAGGTACCCTCACCTCAAAGATCACTACAGATTTAATTTTCAACCAATTTTTTTAGAAATGGTCGCAAAAGGATGCTAAGGAAATAAGCTTTCAAGGTACATCACTCAAAACTTACCTATAAGCCTAGGTTTTCTACAATTTGCAATTTTCTGAGGCACATGACCTTTTTTTTGACCGGTGCCGACCGGTACCAAATTTTGGTAGTTAAATTTAGTACCTAAAACATGATCAGTTATTATCTGCTACAGGTTAGCCTAAACCATGTAACATCATGTATTTTTGAACAGAGGATTTCTTCAATGTATAGTAATGCAAGAGGCCAGGGATGCACTTGGCAAACTGCAGACAGTGACACTGTTTCGACCTATCAGGTCTCTTCAGTGCAGTTGGTGACCAATAAGAAGCTAGAGGCTTTTAGTAAAGCATAGCTTAGACCGTCACACTTGTGGGACCAAATACTAGGTCCACTGTAGTGGATGGTCTGTCAACCTCTGCGAAGCCGTATCACTCATGAATGAGTGGCGGTTGTCACAGGTGCACTACGTCTAACAACTGCTAGAACAATAGTGCTGTCACAGCCAAGTGGTCACAAGGTCTTACATGTATAGTAATGCAAGAGGCCAGGGATGCACTTAGCAAACTGCAGACAGTGACACTGTTTCGACCTATCAGGTCTCTTCAGTGCAGTTGGTGACCAATAAGAAGCTAGAGGCTTTTAATAAAGCATAGCTTAGACCGTCACACTTGTGGGACCAAATACTAGGTCCACTGTAGTGGATGGTCTGTCAACCTCTGCGAAGCCGTATCACTCGTGAATGAGTGGCGGTTGTTGCAGGTGCACTACGTCTAACAACTGCTAGAACAATAGTGCTGTCACAGCCAAGTGGTCACAAGGTCTTACATGTATAGTAATGCAAGAGGCCAGGGATGCACTTAGCAAACTGCAGACAGTGACACTGTTTCTTCAAGATTTCTTCAAGATTCTTCAAGGATTTCTTCAAGATTCAGAAAATATTAAGTTTAAATAGAATATGCTGTCACTGATAATGAAACAGCCGCTTGTTTACACCCTTCCCATTTCTTGAGAAACAAGGGGGATACAGCAAACTTTGATTTAGAGAAGCCAAACTTCTGTTAGCTTTTAAACTTGTATTTCGCTTCTTGTCTCCTTGGAAACTTGATACAAAATGACAACTTTATTGGTAAAATATTTGCAATTTATTTTATCTTTTTAAAGGGTGTAGTTTTTGTAAAAATCATGATTTAGTGAAGGTAGGTCAAAAAATTTGTGGGGGTTTTGAACTGATATGATGTACAGTACTGATTTTTGATCAGTAAATATCATATAACACTTAGTCTAAACTATTTAAAGTTATATATTGCTGGAAAGCAAATTTCCTAAGCTTTCAAATGAGACCGGTATTTAGCAACATATCATATTTTTTACGCACTAAATTTACTTTTATCTACTTATCATTCAAATTTGTTTGGGGGGGTTTTGAGACCCCTAAAAAATTTGGAAATTTAAAAACGTAAATTTTATTATTATCACTTGAAATGTCAAATGATGCCCCAAAAGAGTAGTTTTAAGACTGTGTTAATGATAAAGGGTTTGGTTTTGTGGTAAAGATGTAATCTCAATTTGATTTTAGTGTAGTTGGCACGTGCTGAGAATTTGGTCGATTTTGTTGTCTGCAACTGGGTTGTTGGTCTTTTTAACCGTTTTTGGGTATAAAAATCCAAGAATTAGGGCACAAGTTATACATCTTCTGATGCATGAGGAAATAAGTGTGATCTTTTGAAAATTGTATGAAAATCGGATGAAAAATAAAGTCACAAATCGATTTTTTATTAAACTAACTTTGTAACTCAATTAAACAAAATTTGAGGTAAACACTGAAAACACGAGATCATCAATCGATGATCGCGGGAGTGAAAGAGTTAATTAATATGGAGTTCTAAAAATTATTTGGGGTTTGTTATTGCTTTTAAAATAGGTTTGAAAAATATGCATAATTGTCACGTGGTGATGTGATAATTATTATCACATGACAACATGATGATTAAGCACATGTATTGTCTGATAATACCAAAACTTACTGTAATTTATCACCATGTTGCACAATCTGACAAATTTAAACAAGGAGGAAAAAATCATTCAAATTATAGGCCAAGCTAATAGAGGGTATTTTAATGCTCATTTATGACTGTCATGTGTTTACCACCTGATTAGCCTTTGATTTTGATGCAAATCTTACCAGTCACACTCCTTAGTCAGCTGTTCTGATAAAAAAACAATTGATACATCAAAAAGCTTGATAATTTTTAGCTTACTTATCACCATGATTACCTTCTACAGTGAAAGTAAATTATGAATGCTACCACTGGGGTGATCTAGCAGACTAGTGCCACTCCTTTTGCACTAAAAACGAAGCCAACAAAGCACAGAAACTTTTCAACTTCCCTATACTCAATCACTTTTCCTATCCTGATGATTCCCCAAGCTTTTGCTCAAAGCCAACATGAGGAACCTTTTTTGAAAACCAAACCTGTAATCAAATCTCATCAAATTGCTTAAAACTCTGCCTAATATTTTCAAACTAACTACAATGCAAAATTGCTAAGATGATATTTTGAAGTCACTAGCTTTGTCAGCTGCTGCTGTTGCATCACCACCAGATTCAGTTCTGCTTAAAGCTTGAATTATTGGCAAGTAAAAGTGACAGAAAACTGCTATAGATTCATGGTGTTTAACCCAGTGCATTTCACAAAGTGATTTCAAATGTCAGTGGTGAGTGTTTGGCATCAGTGCATTGATTGCTCTTAACAAGCAATTTCTTTTGTTACTGCAGCTTGAAAAAATACAATGATGTCTTGCACTATTTTAACTGCATTTCTGATGTGCACAATTTGACAGGCTTTAGTTAGTACCAAACTGAGACAATAACAATATGTATATAATGCCACAGGGCATGATCGCTTTATTACAGTTCGGACACCATTTAAATTGCACTTGTTTGTTTTACTGACAAGCAGTTAGTTGTTAGAAAGCAAGCACGTGATTGACAGTTGAAGATGATAAAGATGAATCCATAGTTTTCTATGGAGTAAGAAAAACGAGAAGAGAAGCAATTATTGCAGAAGTGCATGAAGCTATCAAAGCTTCAAGAAATGTCGCTGTATCTCTGCCAAATGCTGGTGACTTTTGTAATCAAGATAGCGATACAGAAGAGGTTTCAGCTGAAAGTATAGAAGAAATTTACGAACCAGCTTGAGAGCTTGAGATAGGAAAAGATCTTGAAAGTGATGACAAAGCTGAACTGCCTTTGCCAACATGTACCAAAAAAGATGATAAAAACTGCCTAGATGGAAAAAAGTCTGGTTTTGAAAGAGCTTTTCAAAGGGAAGAACTAATTTCACAGAAAATTTGTCAGATTTGGAGGGAAATTCACCTTACCAAGTGTGGAAAAATTTGTTTTCCGAGGCCATACTGGAGCACATTGTTCTTCAAACCATCTTTATAGCAATCAAAATCAAAACAACCCACATTTTATGCTATCAAATAAAGAAATGCCATTTTTAGCAGTAATTTTGCTTACTGGCTACCAGAATAACATCAGTAGTGGTCAATGCAGCCTAATTTGGGAGTTCCAGCAATGTATAATGCAATCAGTAGAAACAGATATCACGAAATCAAAGATATGTACATTTTGCTGACAACCAAAGACTTACAGAAGGAGGTAAAATGATCAAATTATCTCTTTTGTATAATATGCTGAATTTGAATTTGGTTCAGTTTGGTATTTTGTATGAACTACTGGTATTGAGTGTAGATGAGTCAATGGCGCCATACTTTGGATGCCATGGCGCCAAAATGCTTATCAGAGGGAATTCATTTTGTTTTGTTTACTTTACATAAAAATTAATATATAAGTTATTTACTACCTACAAACACACATATATATAAATAAAACAGGCTTGAACATGAGAACTATTTTCAGTAAGAAAAAGATTAAATCTTTCACATCTACAAATTGGAAAAATGTTTTTCTGTCTTTGCATTTTTCATGTGGCTCATCCTCATGAAGATAACTCCAACAACTGGCAACCTGTTTGTTCAGGTTTATATCTGTTGTTTCATTGGCAATTAAAGTAAAGTATTTAGCTTTATGAATGCCTTCTTTATTTTAGAATGGATTTTATTTTGGCAGATAGTATTACCTCAATTTGAAAATTCTAACAGGCACAAAGAGCTTTTTTTGGTGTAGATTGCATGTATTAATTTAATGCTTCATCTCTAGTGGAAATGTGAAAGCAAAGCAACCCTCAAAAATGACCTTCACTTACATTAGTATCAAACTTTGATGGTTCAGTTAACTCCCTGTAATCATGATGACTTCTTAAAGAAAAGTTTTGGTGGCCACAAAATATTGTTGTGTCAATGATTGACTTTAGGACTTTTTCATTAGCTACTACCTATTTTTATCTGGCAGAAGTCATTGTTTTCAAAACTTTGACAGCAATGGTAAGTAAAGATTTAAGTAAGTAAAGATTCAAGTAAAGATTAGCACCAATTGATGATAACGTGTGAATAGCTTTTGTTATTTGGGGGACATATTGAATGCCAGTGGTGGAAGTGAAGCAGGGGTGACAGCAAGAACGCGAATTGGATGGATAAAATTCAGAGAATGTGGGGAGTTACTTTATGGAAGAAAGTTTTTGTTAAAAATGAAAAGAAAGATTTATCAGAGTTGTATAAGATCAGCAATACTGTATGGGAGTGAGATGTGGTGTCTAAGGGAGAATGAGATGGCCAAGAACTGGGTTTAAATGATGCTTTGGATGGACTAGCCAGGGCTAGTGGAGTACAATGGTATGGGCTTGTTTTGAGAAGGGATAATCGTGATGTGTTGAGAAAAACATTGGATTTTGAAGTGGCAGGAAGAAGAGGGTATGGGCGACTGAATATGACATGGAAGAGACAAGTGGAGGAGCATACCAATCAGATTGGACTAAAAAAGGGGGATGCCATTTACAGAGCAAAGTGGCATGATAGTATTTAAGAACTATCAAGAAATATGAAGTGAACCTGACCACCTGCAATAACACAGACAAAACCGGGTTAGAAACAGTGGATCTCTCTCTCTTTGTGATCAATAAACAAATATCATTATTTTTGACTTATAAATATTTTAATTAGGCCTAAAGAAAGACCTGCTTAAAAATTAGTTAAGTAGCCAGAAAGCATTTAAAAATATGCTGTTTTTTGTTCTGGATGCACCTGTGAATGCTACTTTCTTCAATTTACAAAAATTATTCAAAGCTGTTATAAATAATGACCAAAGTAATGCTACTCTGGCAGATATAAAAGCATGCACTGGGCAGAAAGCCATGCAGCCATCTACATTTGTTTTGACCACGCATAAGTAAGCTTGGCAATTGCTGTTTGGAGTGCATTAGTAGACTTAGCACACTATAAATTACAAATATTGATTGAGTTTTTGCATTTGTAGAAAGAAGATAACTTGAATTCAACATCATGATCACCATATTGATTTTGTGCTTTGTGCTCACTTCTATCTGCTGTTAGGAATCAGAATACAATATGTTATTGTATTCTGATTCTGTGAGGAATGAATTATTTGCTTGCTTGTTGTTGTGCCTTGAATTATCTGGAGGCATGAATGGTAAAGTTCAAATTCGTGTCAGGACTCAGTTAAATAGGATCACTTTGGTTTGTCAAGTCTTTTGATGGAGCAAAGCTTACAACATGTATTGTGTGTGATAATATTTAAACTTATCAGGTATGGCTAAATCAAGAAAGTATTCAGAAAATTATCCTAATATGGGCTTCACCTCAGTGTCAGATGATGACAATAAGAAACCACTATACTTTTTATGTTATGCTATCCTCAGCAACAAAGCAATGAAGCCATCAAAGTTTAAGTGTTGCTTGTAGCAGAAACACCCAGAACATATGGAAAAAGATTTGTCATTCTTCCAGAAACAGAAATTGCCATTGAAACAGCAAAAACTTATTGCTTGTGGATATTTTCAACAGCAAAGCCTTGTAAGAGGGGAAGCTTCTTTTGAAGCGGCGTTACAAGTTGCTATGCAAAAAAAGCCAAATGCAATAGGAGCAACACTTGTAAAGCTTTGTGAATGAAGATGGTAAGGTTGAATTTGGGCAAAACAAGTTCAAAGAAAATTCAATGTGTCTCTATCCAAGGATGCCATTCAGAGGCACATTTGAACCAATGTGAAACAGCAAGTCATAAATAAAATTAAAGTTTATGCCATGTTTTTTATATAACTCATGGAATCAAAGAAATGTAGTATCACGCTAGCAGCTTTTGGTATTTGTTTTATACATATACATATGGAAGACGTTAAACAGAAATTTGCAAAGTTGTATAAAAATTTGCTAAATTTGCAAATTAGTTTACTTGAAAAATGATTTGTAGCCTCATATCTCAACACTGATTTTTAAAATTTTTTCATTAATATGAAGCTGATGTTGTTTTAAATTAGAAGATGTATAACATGTAACTTCAGTCATTTTACAAAAACAAGATCATAAAGCTTAAAAACCCATTTGAAAGCAACAAAAATTGCCAAATGTGCAGCAGACTTGCACAAACGCTAATTATGCAAATAAGGTTTACATGTTTACCACCAAACCACAGAATTTACCATTAAAACAGTCTAAACATTGTCCTTTTGTTTTATTTTCTGACAAAATTTCTAGCTATACTTAAAAAATTTAGCCATAAAAATATTCAAATTACTTTTGAGTGTCAAAACCCTCCATAACACTCAAATGAGATTAGTAGTCAGCAAGTTATGAAATATAAAAACATATACAAAAAATATGACAAGTTACTAGTTACTGGTCTCATATGAAAGCTTGAGAAATTTATTTTCCAACATTGTATAACTATAAATAGTTTAGGCAAAATGTTATTTGATATGTACTGATCAGAAGTAATTGCCATACGTCATTTTAGTTTACAAACTTTCATTACCTCCCTTCAGTAAACTAGAATTAAAAAAAATTTAATCCTTTTAAAATAGGAATAAAATTTCACCACTAGCTAGATTATCTTGCTTGAAGTTTCCAAGGAGATAATGCTAAAATATGTTTTACAATCTAGTTAAAGTGAGGCTTTTGCAAATCAAAATTAGCTGATTCTTCTTTCCCAACAAATAAAAGTGCAGTAGAAAGGCTTCTGTTTTATTGAGCAACAAAATTTTTATTTAAACTTGATGTCATATAGATTTTGAAAAAATTTCCTTTTCAAAAGAACAGTCTCTTGCTTGTAACTGATGAAATTGTAGGCTCACAACTAAATCACAGAATTTAGTTCTGCTCAAAAGTTTAGTTTATGGGTCTCAGAAAACTGCAAATTGTAGAAAATTTAAGTTTTTTTGCAAGTTTTGACTGGTATTCCTTAAAAGCATTATTTATTGGCATCATCTAGCAACCATTTTCAAAAGAATGCATGTAAAAACAAGCTCTGTAATTATTTTTGAAGTATAAATACCCTAATTTTGAAGACAACTCCACTTTCACCAGAGATGGAGTGTTAATTTTTATATTTGAAAGTAATTATTTCAATTAGATTAGTATATTTATCAATGTTGAAGATATCTTCATTTCCATGACATAGGACTATTGATGTGGGAGAAAACTGGGGAATAATGAGTTACAACAAAACGACTGACAAATTTGATCAAGCAAAAAAGTTAATCACTACTCTACAGAAATTATTTTGTCAGGTCACACAAGGGAGTGAAAGATTTGAAATGTGATAATCAGTTTCTCAAACTTCTTGCAGTGAGGAAAGCTTTGTGGCATGTGTATGGATAGAGTACCTTTGATGCTCAGATCCAAATTGGAATTTCATCTGAAAGTCAAAACAAAATTTTGTCAAGTCAAAAAGTTCATTGTGTGATATATTGATTTGCAATTGGCTGCAAAACTTTTACATGTTCTTTGAAAAATGTGCTTGATTCTGTGGTGAATATAATCAATTTTGTCATGAAGAATATCATCATTCACCACCTTTTGTCTGTTCAAGCGGCTTTACAAAAATGAACTCTAATTATGAGGCTCTTGTTTTATACTGCAGTAAGATAGGCTGTTCAAAGGGAATGTTGTTGCCTGCTTCTTTGAGCAGAGAACCAAAATCAAGCTGGTTACATGAAAATGCTAAAGAAAGACACCTTCATCAACTTCTTCTCTGAAGAAACATGGTTGCAGGGTCTGGCTTATTTAGCTGACATTACTAAACAGTGGAATAAGGTCAACTTGAAACTTTGAGGACTCGATACAAATTGTTTGCAATTGAAAGACCTTTTGTGTGATTGTGTAAAAAAGATATAGAATTGGAACCAAAAAGTTGATCAAACTCTGTGATGTTTGAAAATCTTTGTGAAGTTGAAGAAGCTAGTATAGGTGCGCAAATAAAATGGGATATTAGTTGACATCTACAATTTGTTAAAAAAAGAATTCCTAAAGTATTTTCCCAATCTGGAATAAGAATTTATTTTAGTCTCATAAAAATTGGTGTGTGGGGCAGTTATAACCTCTTACTTTAGATTGGGATAATACTTCTAAAATTGTTTTGCTTACAAAAGAGTTCCAAATGCCTTTTCTCAATCTGTAAAGAGTTTTAGTCTTCTAACAAAATCCGTTTTACTCTGTGATAGACATGAGAACTGTTACAGACAAAGTTCAAATATAGCTGTTGGATTTAAGGAATGATTCAGTTTGTCATGAAATGTTTGTGCAAAAATCACTTTCTTTGTTTCAATGCACCATATTGTGGTTGTACCCAATACTATTGCTGTAAACATTGCGTGTTATTGTTCTATTTGCTTTGCATGTGTGAAAGTGGATTTTTTGTTCTCGTTTACATTAATCCATAAATGACCAGGAGTTTTATTTGTGCAATCATTGCATCCACGTATGTTTTTTTTACTCCTCTGAAACAAATGTGAAACAATCAAATCAACAACTGTTCGTGAAAAAGTCTTAATCACAATATTTAATTAATTCCGTTTCCAATGGGAACAGTGGCACAAATTCCATACATAAAGGGACAAGGTTTTAGGTATGAAATGCCTTAAAACATACAAATGTATTATTCAGCAATGCTTTACAGCACTACATTGTTTTCTAGTATTTTTTTTAACAGACTGCGGTGACCTCGCTTTAGTGCTGGTGCTGCAGTATGATCTGATGTCATCATAAGCAGTGTTATACCACTGTCACTCTTATGAGCAGAGCACTGTTTAGTTTGCGATGCTGCAAAAACTCTTTGACTACTCCCTGTAGAAACTAACTGCAAAACACTGTTGTTTGAATAAACAAATATACAAAAGGCTGCTATTTGGAGGAAGCAAATATATTTACTTGTGGCATCCAACACCACTTTTTTCTTCTGACATGTGGTTTGCAACTAATTTCCTTGAAATGTCCATGTAGCTTTGATGTTGCATGCTTTTACTTCTTCTAGTAACAGAAGAAAAACGAACAGATTATCAAAACATACAACGTGTAGGTCAAGGTTGTTGACATGCTCCACTATTTCACTAACTCTTCTTGTACCTAAAGGGACTGCCATGTCTTTGCCATCTGTTTTGATTTTCCTTGGTAAGGCTCAAAATACACAGAGTACCCATCAACACTTGCTGATATCCAGTTTTGAAAATCAATTCAGATAGGTTTTTCTTGAAGATACATTTTGCAGTCATGATGTCCAAAATAAGGGATAACTTGCTTGTCAACAGACAAATGTCATTTGGTTATTCTGTATTGTTTGAGTTTCTAATTAATCAAATCTACATGTATTATTGGTCATAGTTTTGCCCATCTATTAGTAACATTCATCTTACATTCTTCATCTATACTTCAGTACATCTGGGTCTGTAGCCTTTTATTTTATAAAGAGATAATCAAAATAGAAAAAGTGTTCTTGGTTTTGACATATTGAAATCAAAACTCAAGATCATTTTTTTACTTCTTGAGCATATATTACTGTTTCTTCAAGGAACAAATCTTCTGTTTTGTTGTCGAAAAACACCTGATATATTTCTAATGCGGACTTTGTTTTTAGCAGAGGACACTGCCTGGAAAATCTGGAATGTGACTACTCTCGTCCATCGTTTCAAGCACAGTGTCTCCTCAAACCAACTTTGCTTTGGCCACTTTTTATTTGTTTCATCTCTATCTAAACTGATGATTTTTTGATTTTTTTGCTTCCAGACCTTTTTGAACTTGACTTCAAATGTGCCACTAACATCTTTTGGAAATGTTAATTTCTTCACTTTGTTCCTCGTCAGTTATGTTTGCTGTTGGTTTTGAAGGTATAACCATGGTAGTATCAAAGTCATCATTTAAATCATCGACACAGTATCCAATAGCTTCATCTTAGGTACAAATTTGTTGCCCACAAATTTGAATCCATTTTTACCTGCGACATTTGTTAGAAAGAAAGTTCAACCATAAAATAATCAACTCTAACCGAAAGAACTTTAGCTCATCTATGCCAGTATTCATATATGTACTATTTCCTCATCCCTATCATTTTTGCATATAGGTTGGCTTAGTCTGTTAGCTCTACTAAGCAATAATTCACTGACCTTAAGCTTGGCCCACAGATAAAATTTTACATTTACTGGTTACTTCAGAAAAACTAAAATTAGTACTTCATCAATTTTACTAATTGACAGCACTTGCAGTTCATTTTACGTTAAAAATGTCTTTAGAGAAAATGCACAAGGCACATTTGGGCATTTTAGAATGTCTTTGTAGTACAGCAAGCCATTTTGTGGATGTTGCAAGGGCTTTATTTTTTCTCAAGCGCTGAGATTTAGCAATAGAATGGAAGAATAGAAAAATGTTCAAGATAAGGTTAGAAGAAATTGTGACATTTTTGTTATTTTTGTTTATATTTGGTGAAATGAATTCATAGCAAGTAGTGAATATTGTAATAAATAGTGATTTTGGTATGAACAATTAAAGTTTTAACTAAATCTAGAAAGAGATAATCAGAGCTGCAGTAAATGTAATAATAATCTCACTTGGAACTCTAGTGAGTGTGTTAACAGCTTTTGCTAATAAATGAGCTTACTGTTCCTGTTGGAAATAATTGCTTTTGTTTTCTTTGTCTCTCAAAAGGAATAGTAAAGTTTGGTATTTTAGTTCAATATAAGGACAATATATTGTGTAAAAATTTCAAACCAACTGCAACGTTTTAACTTCAAGAAAACAATAGTGAACAAGCATGTTGATAGCATTGGAAATATAGCAAAAAATAAGTAGAGGCTAGCAGGCATGCGTGTGCACAAATATTCACAACTATGCAAACTTAAGACAAACAGACCTTACACTTTCTGATGAATGCATGTAGTGTACTTAAAATTTTTATTTTGGTATGAATGTTAGCTTATAAATAAATGTTTCCAATGATATTAATTCTTGTAAGTGAGTTAGACTACCAGCTTGTATAAAACGAATCATCACTGATAATATGCAACTAGCAATTTCCAAAACACAAGAGAGTATTTTAACACTTGTGCCTGACATGCAGTAGCAGAAATCCCATTAAGTGTGTTGTTGTTACCTGTCCCCTTCCGAGGGATGGTAGCATGGTATGAAGACCATGGAGCTCCAGAAGTCAAGCAAATCCTCAAAATCTGGACCAGAGGTCATAGAGAGACAAAGTAGCTGGGCAGTGCAGAATGAGATGAGTGGCCTGGGCCAGATGACTGCAGTCACTTCATGAAGGATTTTTGATTCTGCCAAATCCACAGAGACAAGAGTTTAACAGAAGGCTGTCTCTATTGCAGCAACAATGAAAGAGGACACAGTGAGCATGATGAGGAAGCACAAGTTCAATGGACACCAAGGAGACCTGTGTGTTGAAGAATTTAGATTACACAGTATGCCTCTAGTCTGAGGAAAGAGAAGAATGGATACAAGAGCTCTAAAATGAAAGATAGACTACAAGAGATTGCAGAAGACATGAGTAGTGCTTCACACCTGACCAGCTCATCAGCTCCATCATTTCCCTGATAAAACGAGTGGCCAGGGACTTATTGTAGCTTGATAGTACAGGTTGTTGCACCTAAATTCAGACTAATTTTAACAAAGTAGGAAAACCTCAAATAAAACAATTGTTATCAATATATTTACTTGTAATTCATATGGTGGCTTTATTACAGCATACATAATCAAATTATTCTTTATTAGCAAAAATACTACAGCCTGTTTTGCCGTTAAGACTCCTCAGGTATTTCTGCAAAAAAAAACAAAAATGAACCCAAAACAAACAGAGAATGCAGTATTACCTACAGATGTTTGGGGGGGAGTAATCAGAAATAGTATGGTAGCCAACAGAAACTATACTAAAGAATAATCTGCTGGTTCTCCTGCAAACAGTAAACTCATCTGGGTAACTAAGAACTGTGGAGGTTGGTATGAGAGTAATAGTGACGTAACAATGGGAACAGGTATATGCTTAACCCTTCGGCGTTGCTTATCATCATATGATGATGGTGAAGAGAACGCCGCTCATCCTCATATGATGATTTGCTGGCTATGGCGAAATGCGTGTATTTAAAGCTCGCTCGGGAGAGATCTTCCTTTCCTTTTTGACATCTCTCTTCAATACACGCATTTTGCCGTTGCCGGCAAATCATCATATGATGATAAGCGATGTGGAGGGGTTAATATGGTAAACGGTAAGTTGGGAAAATAGACGGAAAAAGAAAGGATAAAGAAAAATGGCAAAAGTAAAAGAACAAAACATGCAAATTACAACAAACTGTCCAATCTGATACTTTTTAATTTAAATTTTTTCCTGTGGCGGCATGTGTTCACTATTTCAGATCGTTTATTGAGCATTATTTTTCTGTCGCCACTTAAGATGGCAAGTTTTTCAGCCAGGCACAGGTTACATCTGCTCCCTCCACATTTATATGATGGTGCTGTAGAAACAATGGACCATTTTATAGATGGCACAACACCATTATCCTTTGCTCGCCAAACTTCTTTTGACAGCTCGGTTGCGTTTCTTTTGTTGCGGTGGGTAAATGAATGTTTGTGATTGCTAAACCTAGCTTTGAAATCATTAGGGCAGGATCCATAATATGATTTGGTGGTATTGTTAGAGGATATTTCTGCTTTATATACAATTGATTTCTCTTTGCATTTGCCGTCAAGGGGGCAAGCTGTTTTTATTCTGCAATTACATTTTGGATCGGCAGTGGGAGGTCTATTGGTTTTTGGCCAGGCGGAAAGAAGCTTTTTGTTATGGCACAAGATGACTGTGGACATATTTGGCATACAGCTATAACTAATTTTAATATTGTTTTTGTTGCATATCTTGTGAAGCCGATGATATTTAGGGAAATGCTTTGTAATTAGGTTCAGGAATTCATGGCCAATATTTGTTTCAACGTTTTCACTATATGGAGGGTTGAACCAAACTATGTTTCTTCTTCTGTTGCTAATTGTCTTTGTTGCTTTTGCTTCTTTCTGGTATTTCAAATAAATTTCATATCCACTTTCATGGAGAGCTTTTTTGTACATCGGGGCCACTCTATCAAACTCATTCTCAGATGATGAGAGTTGGGTAAGGCAGTCATTCACCATAGATGGGATTTGTTTCTTTATTGAAGGAGGGTGATTGGAATTTTTGTTTACGTAAAGTGGATTGTCGTTCGGTTTTCTATATGGCCAAAATTTATAATGGTGTTGAGCTGTCTATAAAATGGTCCATTGTTTCTACAGCACCATCATACAAATGTGGAGGGAGCAGATGTAACCTGTGCCTGGCTGAAAAACTTGCCATCTTAAGCGGCAACAGAAAAATAATGCTCAATAAACGATCTGAAATAGTGAACACATGCTGCCACAGGAAAAAATTTAAATTAAAAAGTATCAGATTCGATGGTTTGTTGTAATTTGCGTGTTTTGTTCTTTTACTTTTGCTGTTTTTCTTTATCCTTTCTTTTTCCGTCTATTTTCCCAACTTACCGTTTATCATATTAAGCATATACCTGTTCCCATTGTTACGTCACTATTACTCTCATACCAACCTCCACAGTTCTTAGTTACCCAGATGAGTTTACTGTTTGCAGGAGAACCAGCAGATTATTCTTTAGTATAGTTTCTGTTGGCTACCATACTATTTCTGATTACTCCCCCCCAAACATCTGTAGGTAATACTGCATTCTCTGTTTGTTTTGGGTTCATTTTTGTTTTTTTTTGCAGAAATACCTGAGGAGTCTTAACAGCAAAACAGGCTGTAGTATTTTTGCTAATAGAGATATACCTGTATATATTAATTTGCTCTAACTGTTTTTGTTATTGAGCACTCTTAAATATTTTACCGAGTCTATTATGTTTATTTATAATCAAATTATTCAATATGGCTTTCCTTCTCAATGACAGCCTTAGCCTTGAGGTGATGGCGGAAGGTGGAGCAGGTCTTTTTGACCTCCATCCTGTCCATGTGGTTCATGGCCCCCACTATATCATTCTTCAGCATCTGCTTGTTGTTGTATGGGCAGTAGTTAACTTTCTTCTCCAAAATGCCCCAGACATAATAGCCCAATGGGTTAAGGTCAGGGCTGGAGGGTGGCCAGAGGTCCGGCAGCCAGTGGGGGGTAGTTGTTGGCACAACCAGGTCTGGGTTGTACGGGCCATATGTGCTGGCACAGAGTCTTGTTGAAAGACATACAGCCTCTTGCCAGCCACTCCAACCATCCAGGGCTTGACCACAGTTTCCAGGACCCTGATGTAGTTGTTAGTGGCCACCCTGAGGCCATTGGGGAAGAAGTATGGGGGCATGACGTCTTCATGATGTCTAAGGGTGCAACTTTAGTGATGAACTTAGGGCTCCTGATGGCATCAGAATGTCGCTTGTGGGTTTTCCTCTCTCCAGTGAAGGTGTCAGGGTCATCGCAAGCATGCTTTAAATTGCTTTTTAATTCTACAAACAAGGTCCTTGTTGTAATTGAAAAAATCAATAATCTTAGCAGTCCTGCCGGTGTGGAGGGCCTCGATGATGGCGTGCCTTTTCGTTATATCTTGAGGCATAGTGTTGAATACTCTTAAAAAAACAATGCCGTTTAGTATGAATATATAGCCTAAGTAAGTATTTTAAGTTTCACGTAAATCAGACAAGTCATCTCTGAGATATTTAAAATTAAAAACAGTCTGAATTTAGCTGCAACACCCTGTACTGGAAAAGAGAGAAGACAGTTCCTGACACAGGTGCCAGAGGGTTTGAGGTAAAAGGAAAGATGGAGAAGAGAACAGTGTGTTGAGTACTGACCGAGAGCCTGAGAGGAAAAGAGAAGTGTTAGACATGTTGGTGTTGCTGAGGCAGTTATACTTTTCAAAGTGCATGGCATGCGTAGCAGTCTTGAAAATTGGCATTATCAGCCCATATTGGTTTGAGGATGAAAATGAGAGACCACAAACGATGAATATGGAGCATTATGTGGATGTGAAACAAAGTTTTAGGCATTACTGGGACAGTGTGAAGGGATAAATTGAGAAGAACAGTGATTCCAGCAAACCAGAGACCACCCCACATGCATCAAATAGCTCCCTAGCCTCACCAAGAGAGAGATTTCAGGAGAGAATGATTGGCAGGAAGTTTGAAATTGAGTGGGAACTGCATTCGCCGGACTTGGATCCCCCAAATTTTTATTTGTGGAGGTGTCTCAAGAATAATGTGTACTAGAACAATCCTCAAACGTTGGTGAATTAAAGGCAACAATCACAGCCCAAATCAGTGAAATACCCAAAGAAGATTGTGTTTGAGTAATTGACAATTTTGGATGACACATGTAATTTTGCCTCCAATGCTGTGGAGGCCATTTGGGGCATATTTTGGAAAGAACACGACTTATGCAAAGGGACTTCAATGACAGAAACTTTGAAAATGATTGTACACAAGTTTAAAACCTGCAAAGTACTTTAAGTTTACTGGATTTTTGTAAGATTTAATTAAATTTTTGTATGTTCTGTTTTTGTTGGGTCACCCTGTATGAACTTGACAAGTCCCTGGCTGACCACCAAAGGAATTGAAGACTACTTTTTACAGGTCTAACCTTAACTTGATAAAGCATGGTCTTTATCAGTCACCAAGGACACAGGGTACTTTCTAAATCTGGTAAAGGTGCCAACCAAGCTATTTACTAAGTCTGGCACTTTCATAAAATCGTGTTTATAGATATTCCCTTGTGTTTGGCCACACAATTGGAATCAATTGAAAGTTTTTCTGATGTTTGCAGGTTTACAACATTCAATCAACATTCCTTTCAATCAAATTCCGTGAATGTTGTTTGGTTAATGATGTCACTAAAAGTGAATTAGACAGCAACACAGTTACGCTTCATTGGCCATGGGAAAAGCAGCAAAGTTACATGTTTGATTTTATCGTTCATTTCGCTTTTATCACCACATTATTTGCAGTGTTTTGATTTAACTACCACAGTGCTTCATTATTTAACTTTATTTTACTTATCAAATATTAAGAAATGAGTGCAGCCAAGAAAAGACAAATTGTAGATGAGGGGCACACATTTCAGAAACAATGGACTGTCAAATACTTTTTTATTGCTCATGCAGAGGAAGCTTTATGCTTGATATATGTAAAAAGAGCATACCTGTCATAAAAGATTACAATTTGAAGAGACATTTTGAAAAAAATCATGAAGCTTTCAAACTATTTGTTGGAGAAAAGAGAACAGAAAAAATAGAAAAATTACAAAAAGAATTCTTTGGACAACAGTCAAGGTTCAAAAAGTCGAACCAAGAATTGAAAGCAATATGAAATTATGACATTGCAAAAAGAAAGAATTATGAAATTGCAAAGCAAGGAAAACCATTTTTAGAAGGAGAATTTGTTGAAGACTGTATGCTAAAAGGTGCAGAAATAGTATGCCCTGATAAACTACATGTATTCCAAAATGTAAGTTTATCAAGAATGACTATATGATGTATAGTGGAAGAAATTGGTAGTGACATTAACAATCAACTTGACAATGATATAGAAAAATATGTATCAGTGTTGCTTACTTTGGATGAGTCCGTGGACATTGGCTCTACAGTGCAACTACTAACTTTTTTGAGGAGTAACAGAAAACTTTCAAATTTTGGAAGAACTTTTTGCTATGGTAAGTGTGAAAGACCAATCGCAAAGCTCGGATCTATATGATGCAGTGTCTGATGCTATTGATAAAAGTAACTTGCAATGATTTCAGTTAGTCAGTGTAACAACAGATGGTGCCACCTTTCTAACTGGAAAAAAATCAGGTCTTGTAACTCTGCCGAGAAAAAAGCAGCAAATAATTCAAAATCTGACCTGATACACTACCATTGTATTATTCACCGCAAAGCCTTGGTCACACATGTTTTTAACATGAATGCTGTGATGAAAATTGTGGTAAAGTGTGTAAATTTTATTAAAAAACGAGATTAAACTATCGCTAATTTAAGACTTTTCTTGAAGAGTGTAGTGCAGAATATGGAGATGTTGTGTATTTTACTCCAGTCTGATGGCACTGATGCGATTTTTTTACTTCAAAATGAAATTGCTGAGTCCATAAATTTAAAAAATCAAGAGATGCCCGAACTGAAATGCTATCAATGGTTATGTGATTTAGCTTTTTTAACTGATATTATGAGTCATCTGAACAGTTTCAGTTTGCATCTTCAAGGAGTTGGCAAATTTGTTTCAAGTCTACGATCATGCAAAAGCATTTTGAAGAAAACTGGACTTGCTGCAAAAACAACTAAATAGAGGAGATCTGTCTCACTACATGGCATGTAAGAAGCTAATTGAAGAAGATCGGAACAACAGGCATTGAAGTTACAGCATTCTGAAAAATATCCAACAAAATTGAAGATGTTAAACAAGAATTTCAGTGACAATTTTGTGATTTCCACCTACATGAGTCAAAATTTAAAATGAGTGGTATGGGCTGGCAAATTGTGGAAAATTTTATGTTGTTTTCTGATCCTTTTTATTGCAACTCAGAAAGTGCACCTACTAATTTGCAATCGGAGCTAATCAAACTGGAAGAAAGTTCAGATTTAAAATCACTCCAAGATCTACCTTTGAACAAGTTTTATTTTTTAGTTCCAGCTTCAACTTACTCAAATTTGCACAAGCTTGCCTCCAGAATGGCTTTTCTTTTTGGAAGCACTTACATTTGTGAGAAGACATTTTCAATCATAAACTTCAATAAATCGAAATGGAAGGCAGGACTTTCTGATGAATATCCTCAATCAATCCTTCAAATTTCTACCACACAATACTTATCAAGTTGCAGCAAACTTAATGGTGAAAAGTCACAGCTGCATATTTCACACTAGATGTGATGGTGTGGAATAGGAAAAACTTCAGTTTTTGTTGTGTAATAAAAATTTTTTTGATTTTTGGTGTGTATAACATAAATTGTATTTTTAGCAAGTAATAAAACAACTTTCATTTTATGGCGGGCAAAGGCAGGTTTCAAAATTCTTTTTGATTTGTAGGACAATACAAAGCTTAACTTACAGTTTCTGGAATAAATACACTTCAAATAGTTTATGTGTAATTCTGTGGCCTAGAAAAGCTCAAGAAAAATCTAATGTAGCCTGCCCTGCAAAAACTTTGGGCACCCTTGATTCAGAATATGCTAACCTCTGAAAAAGATTTTTTTTAAATATGCAAATTTACCCCCGTTTGGTGTTCAGTTGTCTTCCACATAAATTCAAATATTTGTTGAAAATTTATTTCAGGATCAGTTTTTTTGGAAACAGCTTCAAGTTGGTGCCAAAGAACAGTGCTTTTGAAGAAAAGTACTGTAACCAATAGTCACCAAAAGATGCAGTTTTTCCACTATTTTTAATTTTCTAAGACTTAGCATCAAAATAGCTGATAATTTTTGGGCCCAGTATGGAAAAAATATGTTTTGAAACTAATTATGTTTATATTTAATCTATATAAAACAAAGGTTACTTCAAGAAGCTATCCTTGACATATTTTTTGAAAGGAAATATCTTCAAGATTCTGATGATGTATATTTGGAAAAAATATTTTGTTGCTAATCAATGAAAGAGAAGCATCTTTATCCTACACTTTTTGGTTGGAGGTAGCAAGCTTTTGATTTTGATTGACTTACAATCAAAATTTATTGGAAGCTTATGGTTTAGTTCTATATCTTTGAAAACTCGATAGCTTTTGATTTAATGAACAGTTCAACCATGGAAAAGTGTTCCTAATTTTTAGAGGATTTAGTTTATCTAAAAATTGCACAGTTCTGAAGGGTCCAGCACCCGGGGTTTGGATATTTTTGACTGCTACTGATATGATTTAGTCCTACGTTTTGGCTGTTACAAAGTGTACTGGAAGTTCAAAAAATAAATTAAAAAATTTCCAACTTCAAGTTGTTTGGTGTAGTTTGCAAATTTGTTAGAAAATACTTAGAAAAAACAGTGTTTGAATAGCTCAGGCATGAAGGCCGTGTTTGCTGGTAGCATGACAAATTTGGCTTTGGCATGTCTCTGCTGAACTTCAGCAGTTTTTTTTGTCAGCAAATGAATTCTTAGATTTTAACCTTGTTCTTTTGAAGAAAACAAAAGGAATAGTGCAAGTTATACATTTTCTAGTCTTAACTTATATTTTAATGAAAAAACTTTGAAATTTGGTTGAAAAAAATCACTTGTTAGATAGAATGAAATTGTACATTTCTCATAACTGAGACATATATATCGCAGCAGGACTGAATAAGAAAGCACACTTTGAGATTCAAAGTAGTATCTTGTGGCAAGTTTGGTTTTTTTCAAGTGAGTTCTTGGGTTTATAACCTTATTTTCCACAGAAAACTAAAAGTTAAGGTGCAATTTAAATATCTTTTGATTCTGCAAGTCTTAGCCTTTACTTTAGAGAAAAAATTGTCAGAAATAGTCTTTTAAGTTAACTGCTATTGTAAATTTCTCAAATGTGATATAAAAATATATCGCAGCAGGATGGAACAAGAGAGGACACTTTGTGATATATATCGCAGCAGGATTCAAAGAGTTAATCATAAATTCATGTCAGATCAAAATTGCAATTAGATGTCACACAATATAATTTTTGTTTTATTTTAATACTACTAACTTAAAATTTAGGCTATCTATTGTCATGCTCAAACAATTTGCACCAGCTGTGACTTTACTAAAACCTTGCTGATTGAGTACCAATTATTTAATCTACTAGATGTAGATCCACACTAATTGTTGTTCAAAACAACTGTATTTATAAATAAATATACAAACAAACAAACTTAACTTTAACTGCAATAACAACCACAACAGTATTCATTTTACTAGGCCTTTACAACAATAATTTGATGATTGAAATAATGCAGATACTTATTCATGCAACCTATTTGTTTCTCTCCCTCTCTCAAAATTTTTGGTTGTCTGTAGACTTTACCTAGGCACATTTTAAATGTGGTAGATTCCAGTAGAAATGAAAATGGGGAATTGCTATAATGGAACAGCAAAAGCAAGCAACAATAACGTTTTACTCATTTATTAACTCATTAAACAAACGTTTTTGGCTTAACATTAGTTCTCGTCAGATTTTCTGAATAGTAATAGCAAGCTTAACTTTACATGAAATTATTGCACATCTTATTACCAGTTATTGTCAGCAGCTACTTAGCTATGTTTTCAGTTAACAGTACTCAAAGTGTAATAATCTGACTGACATTTCCTAATGGTACTAAAATTGTCTAACCCAAATCCTATTTGGAAACAACTGCTGCAAAACGTAATGTGGCTTTCAATGGCACTATTTTGTAAACTGTTAAAATTAAGATGCTCCCTAACTCTGGTTTCCAAATCCCTAGAGGAAACATTGAAGTTAGTCTGCTTCATATCACATGAGCAAGTAAATTTTATTGGACATTTGAGTGCAGAGACAACAGTGTTCTCAATTTGATTGGAAAATATTTATTTATCTTGAAAGTTTTAAAGATAAGAGTTTATGTTTCTGCCAAACTTTATTTTTACCAATTTGATATTGCATTGAGTGAACTTTTATGATTCCTTTCCATTCTAAGGTATGGTTGTATACAGTAGACTCCACTTAGCTGGATCACTTCAGGCAGAGGGCTTTTGATCCAGTTTGCCAAAAAGATAAAGTACTGTATTTAAAAAACGATCAAGTTTTATTTAGTCATCAAAGAAAGCCAAGTTATAAAAGAAATAATGAATTGAGAATCAATAGTAATACTGTATTTATTAAAATACTGTATTATTTCTGCTTAAAAAATCCAATATAATGGTGGCATAATCTTGTTTCGGTACGTGATCAATGACCGAGACATGTGCTGTGTGAATTAAAGGATTTTACTGTAAGTTTGGGTGCACAAGTGATCCAGTTATATAAAAAAAATGATCCATAAAAGCGGTGTACATTTACATTGAAAATGCACATGTGGTTCAGGACTTGGAAAAATAATCTAGCTAACCAATTGATCCAGTTATCTGTGAGCCAGTTTAGTGGATTCTACTGTGATAACTATAGTGATCATTAGGGTTGTAGTCACTTCTTAGTATTGAGATTGGAATTGAAAAATCTTCACAATATTTTTTCCAAAAAATGGTGAGGGTAGCCAGTAGCTGTAAATATTCTTTTTGATTTGATAACTTTTTGATTATACAGTAAATACGAGGAGTGTGTGAAAAGTTTTAAGCATCAGAAAAACTAAAAGGAATTTGAGATTTATAATTATTTATTTTTCAACATAGTCCCCTTCAAGGGCTGAACACTTGCTCCAATGGTGCTGAAGTGCTTTTCTCCCAGTGTACAAGAACTTTTTTGTTTGAGACTCAAGAAACTCCTCGACTGCAGCTATGACATCATTATTGCTGGCAAAATGGCGACCAGCCAAGGCGTCTTTCATTTGTGGAAAAAGATGAAAGTTGGAGGGGGCCAGGTCTGGTGAATAAGATGGATGGGAGACAAGTTCAAATCATCAATCGTGAATTGTTGCCATGGCAACCACGGAGGTGTGAGCTGGTGCATTGTCTTGGTGGAAGAGGATTCCTCTTGTGAGCTTTCCTGGCCTTTTTTCTATGATTGCTTCCCTTAGATGCTTTAGTTGTCCAGAATAATGCTGTCCAGTCACTGTGTGGCCCTTCTGAAGGTATTCAATCAGTATGGCACCCTGGTAATCCCGGAAAACAGAGGCCATAACCTTGCCAGCGGAATGAATGACCTTGGTCTTTTTGGGGGCTGGAGATGATTTGTGCTTCCACTGCTTTGATTGTTCTTTGGTTTTGGGTTGGTAGTGATGAACCCAGGTTTTATCCATGGTAATGAATCGAGCAAGGAAATTGTCTTCATTGGCTTCAAACAGTTCATGATTGCCCATGGATAGAGTGCACCTGGTGCTCTTTTGTTCAGGTGTCAGAAGACGAGGAACCCACCTTGCAGAAACCTTTGGGAATCCAAGTTCTTTGGTCAAAATTTATCTGCTCGCTCAATAGATATCCCAAGTCTTTCTGCTACTTGACGACATGATATGCGACAATCTTGCATGACCATCTTCAGAGCAAGGTCAATGTTATCCTTGGTTGTTGCTGTTGCTGGTTGTCCTGACCTTGGGTCATCTTCAACTCTGATTCTGCCACGCTTGAATTCTTTAATCCAACGTGTGACTGTCGCATATGAAGGAGCACTCTCTGCTAATGTTCCCAACATGCCATCACGAATTTCTGAGGCAGTCATGCCTTTCAAATGCAGATATTTAATGATTGCATGAATTTTTGTTTTCTCTATTTTTCACTGAATCCTAAACTCTAGTTTATTTAAAAATCTGCAAAAAATACAATAAACATGTTAGAATCACAAAATTTGGCAAGAATACTTACAAAAAGTTTTAATTTCAAAAAATCAAAAGTTTGACCACGCATCAATGATTCTTATACATGATGATTAAAACTTTTCATACACCCCTTGTAGGTGGAGTAGATACTCTTGGTGCAATTTAGCAAACATGAAACGAGGCCAAATTTTCATTTTGTCAGACATTAATGCACTAAAGTTAAGCAAGAATGCAGTATCAGTAGGTTTTTGCCATATCCTTCTGTTTATACCTTTGTTGTTTAATGTTATATCAACATCAAGAAAGGGAATTGTTGTGGGTAGACATTCTACAGTGGATTTGATATTTTGATGTTGAGAGTTGAGCAAGTTAAGAAATTACAACGTAGAATTGTCATCTTTAAATGCAGCAAAATTGTCATTGATGTTATGCAAGTAAAGTTTCAGGTAATAGTGTAAATTCACTTCAAACATTTTCTTCTCATTGTGTGCAAGAAAAAAAAAAATAGTTGCAGTTGGACCCAATGGAGGACTGATACTAACTGTTGCGTTTTGATAATATAGAACTTTTCGGTTCTATCTTAATCTTAAATTTCCTTTAAAATTGAGGCGACGTATAATAATCGCTCGGATAATGAGGTCTGACTGCAACTTAATAAAACTTGGAAAAGATTGGCTTCCACTAAAACACCTTAAACCACTTTAATAACAGAATAATGTATTTGCAGAAATAATACTTCACAACTTCAAGCTTCTTTGCTCCACGATCTCAGAATTAATCACTTTACTACACAATCAGAAAACTGCAAAAACTAATTCCACCAATAACTGCTTAATACTCGCCACGTCCACAGAATCCACAATAAATTATGACAAAAATACAATATCCCTTATTTACTCTGTCAATCAATCTCTCTCCAGTACAACGTTTTTCTACACTCTCTATCTAAAGAAAAATCCTGTCACCTTATATATAAATCAAAAAAACAATCCAGAAAATGCTAGAATGAAATCACGTGAAAAAAGAAAAAAAGCATTTCAAGTTATGTAATTGGTTATCGAAATTCTTCGAAGAAGCTAGAATTACTAGATCAATCTGGAATCGTATTATGTCATAAATGATTGTGGCGTAATAAAGGCGTACTACAGCAAAATCCAATTGCAAGGAAAAAAGGTATTTTTTTCTCAATCAGTAGCTGAGCAAACAAATGACATAGCACTTTACACAAATATGAAAACAATTCTTACAAAGTAAATTTCCTTATTCGTGACACTAACACAATTGTTTTGTTGATGCACTAAAAATCTCTTGTGTGGCCAATTGGAGAAGTTTTACAGATATGTCTCTTTTTGTTGTGTAAGTTTGGTGCACCAGGGTTAGGGAGCATCTCAATTTCAACAGTTTACAAAATAGTGCAATTAAGAGCCAATTTATGTCATGTAGTAGTTGTTTCCAAGTATAATTTGGGTTAGACAATTTTGGTATTATTGGGAAATGTCAGTCTGATTATCACACTAAAATTCATGAGGCCTTGTCAATAAAGAAACATACTTTCAATCTTAACTGCCAACTTTGTCCTGGAGATACATCTTTTCTGCTTCAGTTGTTTTAATTATGCTTTATAAATTATTGAAACATTTGTTATTTCTTTTGCAGTTTACTTTGCTGATTGATTGCTTCATATTATTAGGATACAGATTGATTGCTTAAATCCTTTAAGACAAGAGATTGTGTAGTTTAGTCCAACTTCAATTTTATTAATTTATTCTGTGTAGCATTGTTACATCATAGTTTGAATATTTCAAAACTATTTTAACCTTTGCATACTGTTAACTGAAAACACAGCTTAGCAGTTTCTGACAATAACTGGTAATTTCATGTAAAGTTAAGCTTGCTATTCCTATTTAAGAAACCTGACGAGGGTTAATGTTGAGCCAAAAACGTTTGCTTAATCAGTAAAATGTTGTTGTTGCTCAATTTTGCTGTACTATGGTATAAGAAAATTACTTCTCTACTGGCACCGTAATCATTACAATGCCATACATTCAAACTTGCAATTTTTTTACCTCTGGCCAATGTTATCTCTCAATTACAATATTACAATCAAAATTTTGTAGACATGTTTAGCTAGATCAAAATTGGGCAAGTTTGGCTAAATCAGAATGTTGTAAACAAGTGTTGCTAAATACTCAGTTACATAACATCTAAATAACAGTTTTTGATGTTGCTGCAAATATTTGTGTCATATGCCTTCTAAGAGTAATATTTAAAATAATATAAAAAAACACATATAATGACACTTAACAGATTTTAACTCCCTTAATGCTATTTTCAAAAACTACACATTGTTTTGAGGAAAATATAATATAGCAACTATTTACAATTTCTAGAAAGGGTGGTAAATACACAACTGCAATTCATGACTTTACTAAGGTAATCAGTTGCAACATTGTTTTTACCTAATCTTGCACATAGTAATCATAGCCCTGCAAGGCAAGGTTTCCTTGTATTATGCAATTATTTTGATGATTAATTTTGTTTAGATTTACCAGATGCTGATGGTCAGCCTGTAATATAAATGGCTTTCTTGCCAAGTATAACTGGAACTTAGTTGTGCTCAGGGCTCAAAATAAGGATAACCAGATGAAACCTTTTTCAGCATATTTTCTTATATAAACGTCAGCACATTTGTCAAGTCAATTTGTAATATCATATTTTTCACCAGAAACAATTTTCTCAAGCAATTCTTATTTGTAGATATTACTCTGTGGATCTCACAGCAGGTGTGGTCCAAGTTTATTTTCACATGCAGCAGGGATTTCACTATTCTTTCCTGAAGACTGTTCTTTTTATTGATCTACTGAGCTGAGAAAAGAAAAAACATCTGTTTTAGAAACGCATTGCTGATTGGAAGAATAAATGATGCTATTAACTTGTAAACAAACAGATAATATTTTTAGTAAAAATCTTTTTCCACTTGGTCTCTACTTCATCTTTGTAAAACTCATTCTCTGGATTCTTCTTGAAAAAAGCATTGAAAACTGAAACCTTGTCAAACAGCTCATTTCTCTTTGTCATCAGTTTATTAACTCGTTTTTCAAACTCTTTAACTTCCTTGTATTTGATAGTTTGAATTTTCAGCAGAGCTCAGTTGATGTATTTTGGATGCTCTTCAAATAGGCATCACTTATTGATGTATTCCAATGTGATTTAGTAAAATTATTGAAAACTCAATTTAAAAACATCAGCATGCTCTTCATCAACTGTTTGCAGTAGACTTTATGTATTAAGTTGCTTATGGTGTGTTATATGACTCAATGGCACAACAGTAACTATGAACGATAAAATATGACTGTGATAATCATGTGTTAGTCACAAAAAGGATTTCATTTCCTTCTTCATTGTAGATTTTCAAGCATTGTAAATCTCGCCAATATCCTTTACTAATATCAATCTTAGGAAAATATTTGTGCTTTCCTAATTGCTCAAATTCTCTACCGTTGTCATAGATTCTCAATCAGCAGCTGAAACTTTTGCTTAATTTCTTGTCATCAACACATTTGCCATTTGTTTATTCCTTTTTCACAATCACAATAGGCGATAGCAATGGTGATTTTGACTTGCAATTAATTCCAAGGTTGAGTGTACCTTGAATTTCTTTCTTGGGGTTCTCTTGCATTTGGTCCAATGGTTATCCACTTATCATAACTTATTCTAGTAACTGAACTGTAGGTTTAGGTGCTGGACTGTAGGTTACACTTCCAGACGTTGCTTGTGGAGAGGTACCTTGATCTTTCTGATTGTGGAAAAGACGTGGCTCTTGTGCTCTCACTGACTGTTCCTATGCCACAGAAACAGAAGTGCAGCCAGGGACTGGAGATCACAAATGCAATTATGAAAAAGTTGTATGTGAGCTCACAACTTTTAGTTTCAGACAAATCTTTATGGACCAAGTAAATAAATTTGTAACACTCACTTTGTATCAATCACTTTGGCAACCATTGTAATTTTTTAATTGGTGTTCCTTCATCCACTTTTGTTGAATAAAAGAAATAAATTGTGTGAAATGTTACATTTGTTGTAAATAAGTCTTCTTTTGATACAATAATAAGGAGGTTAGTATGAGAGAGCATTCACCCACAACTATGAATGACTTCTCTCCTTTGTATTTAATAAGCAATAGAAGAATATCTTTGAAAATAATAAAAGAATTGATTGATAAAAGAAGTAGATGAATGATTAGCTGTTTGTAAGTTAGGTCAGTCTTGATTTCAAAGTGAGAAGGTCTGAGTTAGGGGTATGGTTACATGTAATGAAATCCTAAGTTGAAGGGCAAATCAAAATAAAACCATAAGCCTAATGTGTGAAATTGCATCTAGAGCAGTGGTTCTCAAACTTTAAAAAATTTATGCAACTGTCCCCTAGCAATTTTAAAAATGGCTGATGGCTCCCTTAAAAATCAACACAAATAAACACAAAACAACACATTGGTTCTTTCTTTAAACGTATCAGTGTGACGGGTGCACTTGCTTCTGTGCTATCAGTTCAGCTATATTTGGTTTTGTTTTGGACAATGCAACTCTCATATTGTGGATCGCATCCAACAAGTTTCGAGTTTTGGCTTGATGGCTCGTAGTGCTGAAAATGCAGATTCACACTCACATGTTGTTGGGAATGGAATTAGTACTGTCAAGGCCATCTTGGAAATGCCAGAGTAGATTTGTGTCATTTCAATCCAAAAATCACTGCAAGACTTTTCACTTTCCATCGTTCACCAAATCAATAAACTTTTTGAAGTAAATTATTTTGTAAAGGCAGATCTCCAACACACATTCCAAAATAGTTGTTTACAAAATGACAATACTTTTGAAAATCTTCCAAGTCAAGAAAATAGTGCCGAATTTTTTCACCAAGAATGGAAATGTGGCATTTCATGACCTTGAGAACACCTTTGTTGACATCAAGTTCATTTTCCTCAAGAGAAGCATTGAGATGTGGAAATGGAGCAAAGTTTTGGTTTTGGAATTTGAAATGCCACAAGGTCATCTTTATGTTGAATGCTGACAACTTTTCCTGACATTGAATCAAATTAGTCTCTTTTCCTTGTTGCTCCAGATTGACAAAATTAACAGATTTAAAAATGTCCACCAAAAATGACAAACATCAAAAAGCAATCATCAAAAAATTTCTGGTGCAATTCTGGTTTTGGGCCTTGCAAAAAATCTTTCATTTCTTGCTACAAAATGAAAACTTATTTGAGCACTTTACCCTTCGACAGCCATCTCACATGAGAGTGCAACAAGAGAGTTACAAATTCGGAACCACTTTCTTTGCACAATTCTGCTAATAGACAAGAATTGAGTTCTCACATTAGAGTGCTACAAGAGAGTTACAAAAATGCTTGGATGAAGTTCACTGCTTTAACCACATTGTCCAGGAGATTTTTCAGCTGATCATGCAAAGCTTTTGCCATAATTGCGTGGTGATGAATAGCGCAATGTGTACCAGCAACATCAGGAGATTTTTCTTTAACCAAAGTCTGAAAATTGGAACAGCAGCAAAGCATAGGTGGAGCATTGTCTGTACAAATGCTGATAATATGTTTCCATTTCAGGTTGTGTTTGTCAAAAAACTTGTTTGCAAAATTGAAAATTTCTTTAGCAATTGTTCTTGTGGTGAGGGGACTGCAAAACAAAAATTCATCCTCCAAATGTCTTTTGTGTATGTAGCATACATAAACACATAGTTCAGCTAAATTTGCAACATCCATTGTTTTATCAAGCTGAATTGCAAAGAAGCCAAACATTGACTTCTGTATTTTTGACACTGCCTGCAACAAAATGTTTTCCGATAGCTCAGATATTCTCCTACTCAGTGTTGTTTGACTAAGGCACTTGCTTCAGCTTTTGAACTTTAGATTCTCTGAAAACATTTGATACAATAACTTGGCAACAAGGCAAGATCAGTTGTTCTGCGATATTGTGGAGCTTCTTACAACCTGCAACAAAATGTTTTTTGATAGCTCAGATATTCTCCTACTCACAGTGTCGTTGACAGAGATCCTTGCTTTAGCTTTTGAATTTTAGATTCTCTGAAAACGTTTGATGCAATAACTTGGCAACAAGGCAAGATCAGTTGTTCTCCGATGGTGTGGGGCTTCTTAGTGATAGCTATTTTTCTTGCAACTTCATAGGAGGCTTTTGACCCTGCAGTGTTTTTCTTCCATTGATCACCAATGCTATCAAATCTTCACACAACTGCACTATCAGCTCAACGTTTGAAAAAATCTGCATTTTTGTTTTGAAAATCTGGATTATGTGTTACCAAATGTCTTTTCAGCTTGTTGGGTTTTGGAGCAGAACTTGCCAAAACTTTACAGCACAGCATGCACTGCGGCTTTTCTTCTCTTCCAGAATTTATCACAGTGAAATCAAATTGAACACAGGAATCATTGTATCTAAATTTTTTTGATGCTGAGCAATTTTCACTTTTTGTACTCAAATTTAATAGCAAAGTTATAAAATTTTAAAACAAAAAATATTAAACCCGGATGCATGGTTTAAGGAAAAACAAGACGCCTCTGGCTCTGGCATTTTTTAAAATTTTAACTTGGACTAGGACTTCTGCAGTCTCAGATAGGCTTGTTAGTACTTTTGAAACTTTAATTCTGACTTGTGACTTACTCAAATATCTTTTATCCTTGACTTCCGAATTTTTTGAACTCTGACCCCAATCTCTGAAAAACTTTTGAGAACTCACCTCTTAATCTGCATCCTATATAATGCCCACTTTTGCAAGCATGACTGTTTGGTTCCGCAATAGAATTAGGTTACCATAGCTCCACCTACTTTTGGATTTATTGTTTATTAATTTACAGATTCTGCAAACTTATTCTAGAAGAATTAACAATTTATTATACTGAAATCACACATTACAGTAACTTTTTCTGAAACCAACGCTGCTACTGCCACCCACCAGGTTTTTACTTTGAAGCCATTTGCAAAACAAGCTTGATTCTTTTTGCTAAACATTCTCTTTCACTTGCAGACTTAACGCTAAAAGAGCCATTGCATTAATGTGACGTTATATAGCTTCTTATGTTATCATAAATGTGTATGTAGCCTGTGAGGTTTCATGACAAATTGTGTTAAGTTTGGTTTGGAAAAATAAGTTGCCTGAAAATTTTATTTTACACATATTTTTTTCTTCAGGAGCATTGTGTTGATTTTTTTGGAAGTTGCTTTGCAGTTTCAGAAAATAGTCTTGTCGACCCCAAAAGGACTGCAGACCCCAATTTGAGAACCACTGATCTAAAGGAAATATTTTCACTTGAAAATAGGTTAAAGCAGAGTTTACATTGCATGTATTGATATTTTGACACATTTTTTTGCTACTTTTGTTTTTTTGGAGGTGTTTACACTACACAGTAATTGACGTCCATTATTGTGTTGGCTGCAAAGTTTTTCTTTTGGAGTGAAGTGTATTGGTGCCTGTAGAAACATGAAATTCAGAAATGATATTTTTCTCTTGTTTTTCACTTCTCTACCCTGTTTTACTCTTATATTATCTTCACTCTCGATATTTGATTTAATCTTTTATACTTGGCTAGTGATTAAGTAAAAATATAATCTACATTGCTTTTTGCTTATAGCTTTTGTCATGTTATAATGCTATTTATAATAATGATTGCTAAAAATTTTATAATTATTGCATAATATTGCTTTGTTTTGTGCTCAACCAAATGGGAATTACATTAAAAATCAATTTGGTAGTCGTTAAGGTATACCTATTTGTGTGCTTCATAAAAGTGAATGAATGATATTAGAAAGTTTTGTAGCAACTGCATTGTGTGACATTGCTCGATCTGGGTTGCTTCTTTTTGGTGCTCAACTAGATCAGAATTATGTTAAATCATCAGTGAGATATTAACAAATGCATACTTATTTGTGAGTTTTGTAAAATTTCTGAATTTTGAATGATGGCATGCCAACTATGCAGCTATGGCTTTCAAGAAATTTTATGAAACTAATGTTAAATTGTTTTATAGAAAACTTCTTTGACCGTTGCCACCATTGCTGCTTATGCAGTAACTGTGATGATTCTGTTTGCCATATTAAAGATGATTAGTAGCGTTTTGCATCATGCATTTGATTCAGGGATTCAGCTACAAAAGCAAGTTGACAATCCTGGCCAAGGTCAGTATTACGCCATGCAGTACAACTGAAAAGAAACCTAGCCGTTAGTAAATAATGGGAAATTCTTTTGTTAATTTATTTAATTAGTTATGCTCCAGGGTCAAAAGTGTTTCCTTTAACCACCTTAGGATTATGATCACGTCACATAGCTAAATGTTCAGGCAGGTGTTCAGTAGCAATTCAGTTGTTCTTCTGTCAATGAAACAGAGAGTGTATGACTTTCTTGAAGGCTAATCAAATGCAATAAGGCTAATCAAACGTGATTTTGTTCTTCTTGCCTCACACTTGTAGACTGCAGGGAGGTGTCACTCTCTTTTGGCATATTTTTTAGTGAAAAATCTTAATGCTGTGCAAGCAATTTAGCTGTATCCAAGTTGACTTTTTGCAGTCATGCTCTGAGGATCTGGCATTGAGAAGAAAGGTTAGGAATCTGATAATATTTTCCTTCTGTTCATCTCTCCGTACATAGATAACCCAGGGTTATGCAACTTTTTTTTGCAGGTTAGCCAATTTTTAGCATTTTGAAAATTTTGTAAGGTATTCTTAGATTGTAATTCATGTTGTTTCTATGCTCAAATTAGATTTGTTTTAGTGGCTGGTGACAGTTTCCACAAAAAATGGTGATGAAGATCTTTTTTTATAGAGGTTTTCCAAAATCAAATTGATGGATTTGTCATTCAAGGCCACAAAAATTTATGTCAAAGGGGGACACATTTGGAAATTTTTTGACAGGCCACAGAATTTCACATTGCCGCCTCCAAGTTGCTTATTCTTGGTCTAATCAATGAGCTGGGTTGATCAATATGTTACATTTTACAATCAATAGCTGTGTAATCTCTATGAAGGATTGCTGTGTTTTCATGTTGGTAGAGATTGTGCTTTTTTTTTAACTCCAAGGGAAAAGCCAATAAGAGCAAATTTTTGCATAGCAAGGGACACCTGTGATGGTAGGGTCAAAGGTAATGGATGATGCATTAAAAATAAAACAAATGAATAAATGGTTGTTAATCCTCTGCTCATACTGCACTGGAAATCAGAGGTCATATTGGATAAAGAAAAGATCTACATTTAACTTGTAGGTAGTAGGACTCATTTTCTTTAAGAAATGTCCCTTCTTAAAGCCATTCTCATGTTTGCTACTTGTTTAGGCTAATTGGAGGCAGGGCAAAGTTGAAATACTCTAAATATTTTGTAAACGTCTTTTTAACATGAAAGCAAAAGTTTGGTTATTTGCAAGTGGCATGCACTCTTGTCAAGAACGAGAACTTGTTAATGAAATCAAGTGATATTGTTGGACAATCAATCTAGGAGAAAAAGTGCCTTTTCATGTTGCTAAAAAAATTGTTTTTAACCTACAATTTTGAAATTTGATAACTTTTGATGGTCCTAATTCAAGTTTTGGTGTCATACAGTTCATTTTGGGAATTTTCTAAATTGCATCACCATAACTTTCTCAGCTTTTGAATTAAAATGGTATGCTGGTTGCTAACCTGTAACAATGCTTACTGGCTCACTAAATTATGAATATTGAGGGAAAAATTTGGAGCCGAAAAACCTATTGCTGTTTCTTATGAATTTTTATGTCAAAATTTTGAGCGTGCACTAGTGATATTGATTACCTAATTTTCTAGAATTGAAGAAAGCAAACCTACCACTGAATAAACTTTTATATATAGTGAAAAATAGAATATTTAAGTTGCTCCACAAAGTTATTGTTTACTTCATAGCATTCATCATCTTAGGTTTAATAGATAGGTATCAATTGGGCAGACACATCTTCTACTATTCCGGCTTCTGCTAGCCTTCAATGGAGCTAATTTGGGTAGATTAGTTTTGGTGAAAAATACTACTGTTGTCATTGTAACAAAAATGGCATTACTTTTGCCACACCATGTATTATAATGGCAACTAGGAAAATTATAACAACTGATCAGATGAATTCTCTTTGGAATACCTTGGTAGTTCAGTCAATTGGCAGGCCTGAGTGCTCTTAAATGCAAAGTCATTTTTGTAACATGTACCAAAGACTAACAAAGTACCGAGTTTTATGCTGGTACCAAGGACCATAAGTGCAGCCAGTCAGAGGTTTTAATTATACAAGGTATGGTAAAAGTAATGCTATTTTTGTATTTCTTAAGTATGAAATTATTTATAAACAAACAATTTCTAGACTACAAAAGAAACAATTATTAATTAGAAAACTTAACAAAAACAGTGTATTTCTAAAATAAACAGGAAATCAAGCAAAAACTAGAAAACTCAAAAAAAAAGGGCATTACTTCTGCCACACCTTGTACTGTGGGTGATTGATGAGTCAAGCTAATGTAGGAACTCTTGCTCAAAGAACAGATATTTGCTGCTAAAATTGATTGCTGCCAATAATTTTTAAGTGTTTTTTATTAACTAGTATAGCTTCATTACGTTGGTCATATTTTCAAGATTAAAATGCGCCCCCAATTAAAACAAGCTTTTGATGAAAAAGCATTCAAAGTTAATTTTGAAAAACAATGGTAGTTGCACTCAGTTAGAAGGTGTATGAAATGATGCAGAAAAATAATGGTGCTATAAGCATCCAACACACCTGAATAATAAAATAATGGGGCTGTCAGTTAATGCAAACATTTGAAATCAGCAGAATTAGCCACACTGCCAAAGTGTCCAGATGTCTGTCAGTCTACCCTTGCCTACTTTAAATAGTAGATATTTTATAAGTGGTACCGGTCAAGAAAAAATAAGAGGTCTTTGACTGGAATGCCACATAGCTCCATCTATTAAAATAGATATGATATGGATCACTGCAAGTGAAACATACTGCAGTGCTTTTCATTATGATGTGGTTGGTTAGAGCACAGTTCAAGATAATGCTGGTTTGGGTCCAGTATGAAACTGGACACCAAAATATAGTTGTAAAATGTATTTATATTAATATTACTGGTATGTGAAGCCTATGGTACAACTGATCATTACGCTCATCTAGCAGTACACCTAGTCATATAGAATTGATCATAATTTATTTATACAGTTTTACCTCATTGACTCGGACAGCTTGGGGGAGGGGAGGGTGTCCGTGTTAGCTGATTGTCTGACTTAACCGATGGTCTATAGGCAATAGCTTATAAACATGCGTAGGGTAACAAAGTTTTGTTAAAAATGTCGTTATTATATAGACTATTTTGTTTTACTGCATTTACCTTCATAACATGTAAAAAAGCCTATTTATTTTTGTTTATTCAAGTAAATCACCTGAAGAAGGCTACGTTGGGCTAGCCTAGCAAACAAACCTGTACCGATATTGACTGTTATTATCAGCTATTACCAAGGTTATTTTCTTTTACCTTACCTTCATGACATGTAAATAATTAATGTACAGTATGGCCAATTTTAGGCCAAATATTTTTTAAATTTTCAAACATTTTTTTTCTCAATCTTGGAATGTTTTTCTATTCTTTTCTTAGTCATAGTCTGAGTTAACCGATATCCGGCTTAACAGGGTTTGTGTTAACGAGGTGAAACTGTATTTAGATAGGATGTAGAGATGGGTTAGTAAAAGTGGTTGGTGTGGTAACTCTGTTTAAATCATTCTCTATACTTATAATCCAATTGTGTATTGGACAATTGGTATGGATATGGGGTAAAACTCTGAAGCTTGCTTTAACAAGTCTGTGGTAGTAAAATGAATCCAGTTATTCCCTTGATGCAGTAATGTGTGATATTAATAAATTACGATTACTTTTTTACAAGTTAGCCTGCCGCTTGGTACACAGATTCATTAACTGCTAGTTGCAACTTATGTTACATACAGCCGTACTCTGAAGTGGGTGGCAGCATGCTCTTTTTTTTAGAGCAAAAGTGTTGTTAAGTTTTTTTTTCAAGAAGGTGAAGTGACAGTGCCACCTTTATTTTGTGGAAAAATGTAGCACTGCTACTATTATGAAATTGGTTGAATGCTTCCATTTTGCTGATATAAAATTGTGTTCTTGTTATTCCAATATATCCCTATCTGGTGAATTTTTTGAATTTTATAAATTGGCAGGAATTAAGCAAGTGTAAAGTGCCAAAGAACAAACATGAAATTTTCAAAGGTCAAAAAATTTTCAAGATTTTTGACTTTTGGGCAAAAATCTTAAAAACGATCACACCTGTTTAGTGTAATCGTTTTTTAAGATTTTTGCCAAAAGGTCTCGGAGGCTGCTAATTTTAGAAAGAGTTTAAAATCTACATCTGTGGGAGGGGTAAGCTTCCAAGGTATTAATTTAAAATGTGCATGTGGGAGGTAGCAGCTTTGATGATGTGCTGCTCCAAATTCTGTTCTGTTTCTTTTCACTTGCACATCAATATGATGGTCTTTAGTGCCTCGAGTTTTCTAATTGTTACTGCAGATTCTTCTGAATTTGAATTTCTAGCACAATTTGGTTACATCTGAAATCATATCAGCAAGTTAGCAGTTTTCTTTTTGTTGCCTAGCTTCTTGGCCATCAATGCATCATGGTGTGTAGTAACAGCCTTTGGTGTGACCTTTTTTATGAGAGCAACAACCTCTTACAAGCACTGACCACAACCCTTGCACCATCATTAAATACAGGCTTACATTGGTTGTGGAAAATCTCTGTTTTTAGTAAGACATTTTACGTACAAAATAATGCCCTTTATACCAGAATAAATATTGTAGGTAAAGCACAGTCTTAGTTTAAGTAAGCGAACACAAAGAAATATTGAATATTCTTAAACTAAAGAGATTAAGATATGCAGTTCTAATCTATAGCATGTTATTTTCACTACACATTTTTTGATTCACTCCAGTGCATACATCCTATAGATTGAAAAGCACTCTGCTAGATCATTTTACAACTGCTTGTTGTAGTGGTGGGACAAGAATATTTGTAAAGAAAGGTTATGTATATTTACAAGTTAAATGTGCATGTTTGTTAAGCAGTTTAAATATCTTAACATCTTTGCAACAAGTATGTTGTGAATTGGATGCAGAAAAGTCTTATTAAGTTTTATTTATCGTCTGTCAATAGACTCGCTGAGCAATGAGTGTGTCAAATTTGTCCATTCTTCATTCCTCAATTCTAGCTCAATTTTGCCACATATCAGTTAAATTGCGGCAGTTAATCATTTTGAAAAAGTTGTTTTGTTCTGTTTAGCACAGGTAAGACAGCAAGCATTGTCAGTATGAGAGTTTTGTAGGAAATACCTGTTTGGCGTTTTCAAACAAAATTTATGCTATTTGCTTTTATTATCTTACAGATACCTTTTTATATTTTAGATTAGTTACAAGGTTTTAGTTAGTTAGGGTTATTTTTAACTGAGGGATGAATTTGTCATACTCATCATTGGATTCCAACTGATCTAGCTGTTATGGTGAGAGATGTGTTGTTTTTAACTTATGTAATCCCTTTGTAATGTTTACTTTGTCAGAGATATGAGGTGTGTTAGGAAAGTTCCTAGACTGGGCTTGCTGTATGCGCTGTGTCTCAGCTATTGAAAATCTGATTACATCATCGTATTAAACAATATGTTTGCAGTATATAGTCGTTATTGCAGTCCTAATAGCTTCATTATTCTCTTTGTGATGCTAGTTTGAAAACAGCATCTTCAGCGACTCAATCACAGCCAGGAGTTTGGATCAAAGAATCAACTTGAAGTTTTTGGTAGAACTGAAGAAAACGCTGACAGAACTACTCAAAATGCTTCAGGAGGCCTATGGAGATCAAGCCATGTCTCATGCATGTGTTTTCAAGTGGCATCGAAGATTCAGGGAGGGTGAGGAGGACATGTAGGACAAACCAAGATCTGGAAAACCTTTCTCTTCAAAAACTGATGAAAACATGGAAGCGGTGAGACAGGCAGTGCAAGGGGACCGATGCCTGATTGTCAGGGTGATCGCTGAGCTGGTAGGAATTGATCAGAAAACTGTTTGGCAGATAATCACCAAAGAGCTCAGAATGCAAAAAATTTGCGCAAAAACGGTGCCCATTTGCTCGCTGCAATTTGCTGTAGAAGGCACGATTTGTTTGATTTGAACTTGTGGCTGCTCCATCATGACAATGTGCCAGCTCACTCAGCCCTGTCTGTTTGCCGTTTTTTGGCCAAAAAAAAAACGTCTTAGTGCTTGACCAGCCCCCTGTAACTCGAATTTAGCCCCATGTGATTTTTTCTCTTCTTGCAGCTCAAAGGCATCATCATGGGGATCAGATTCACTGATGTGGAAGCCATCAAGGAGGCTATGACAAGGGAGCTGAGGGACATCCCGGAAGAGGCCTTCCAGGACCACATGGTATCATAGGAGCAGTGCATGGAAAGTTGCTTTGAGAAGCAGGGGGACTACTTTGAAGGGTGTGAGCGTAGATTGTAGATTTTTTTGCAAATAAAATGTGCACTGTCTGAGTCTCGGAACTTTCCTGACACACCTTGCATGCATGTTAGCAGTGATGGATTGGGAGTTTAGCAGTTGATGGATTTAGGGTTTAGCAGTTGATTGATTTAAGAGACAAGTGAGGCAACTGCTCCAGGTCCCCTCTTGGAGAATAGGGGCCTCCCTTTTTAGATAAGTTCTACAAGCTGCTTTTAGGCCTTTCAAAATAGTGGTGATCTTCAAAAAAAAGTACACTGCCAGCTTCAGAAGATAAAAGAAGTCCACTTGGCTATTTTTTTTTCAATTTTTTGAAGAAAATTTTTTTGATTGGATAGTGGAGCAAAGCAACCTTTTTGCAGTGCAAAATAATTCTAATTATCAGCATAGTGGTTAGACCATCCACTTCACAGTTGGTGGACCTGGGGTTCATTTTCCCAAGTCGAGTCATACCAAGACTTTAAAAAATGATAATCCACAGCTTCCCTGCTTGGTGCTCAGCACAAAAGTGACAGTGTGGAGAACAAGCTGGCAAGCTTTCTTGTTGTGTCCTTGGGCAAAGTGCTTAATGGGATGCCTCCATCTTAATGTGACAAACAGATGGTTGGGCCAAGAAGTCTATCCATCTTGGTGGCCCAGTCTGACAAAAACATGCAAACAGGGCATGAGCTCTTATGCATGAATGAATGAAATCCTAATTGACTTCACAGTTTAACTTAACATAAACGTGAACAACTTCTGGGACACTGCATGCTCACGTCCATATTCGTGCTTCCACGATCTTGCATGTACCGAGGATCAAGCTCCAAAATCTGTCATATTGCAGACATCACGACCTGTGATAGATCGGAGGCAATAAAAAAAATCTACATTTTAATAGCGATGAGAAGACACCCAGCATGAATGATGATCCTGACTGTGACAAGGTTTTTATGATTCGACCCATACTTGATTTTTTGCTACCCAAATACCAGCAACTGTCACAGCAACAAGTATTATGCATAAATAAATAAATAAATAATGCTATTCAAAAACTGTTCTTCTATGAAGCAATATTTGCCCCAAAAGGCTTACAAATGGAGTTATAAACTATTTGTCTTGTTTGATACTAATGGAAATGTACATAATTTTGAAATATTTAGTGGAAAGATATTGCCAATTGAAGGGGTTCCTGACCTTGGTGTAACTTTCAATATTGTTATAAAGGAATCACAGATAATCAAAATCAACTTGAATCATATTTTGTGTTTTGATAACTGATATGCGTCAATGCATTTATTGGTGGATGAATTGTAAAAAAGTGTTTGTTATTGGCACTGTCAGATCCAATTGCTTACTGGGATGCATCTTGCAAAGTAATAGTGACCTGAAAAAAATTAAAGAGGTAGCTTTGATGAAAAATCTGCCAACATTGATGGAATAGAAAAAAGAGTGGTGAAATCATTTGACGATCAAGCAGTGACATTGTTTGGTAATTGTGCTAGTGCACAGCCACTATTGACTGCTGACAGGCATGATAGAACAAGCAAACAAATCACTGTCCTTCAATTAAAAAAAAATTACAACCAGTAAATGGGTGGAGTAGATCTGCTAGATGTTCTCTTATTACAGAATCCATTTGAAATCAAAGAAATATTATCATCACCTATTCCTTCATTTGGTGGATATGGCTGTTGTTACAGGCTGGCTTTTGTACAGATTGGACTGTAATTTCTTTCAAATTCCACAAAAGAGGCAGTATGATTTATTACAGTTCAAAATTGATTTGGCCGAGTCTCTTTGCAAGACTGGAAGAGGTGTCATATTCAGAAAAAAAGGACGATCTTTCCTGCCCACTCAAAATGTGATGAAGTACTTTGGCGATGAGCTCCCCCAGCACATAAGCACATGACAATTTCCAAGGAGATAAAATTGGTCACTGGCCAGAAGTAGCAGAGACAAGACAACAATGCTAGAATTTGGAATGCACAGTAAGAACCAATATTTTGTGCAGCAAATGTAATGTTCACTTATGTCTCAATAAAAAAAAATTGCTTCAAAACATATCACCTTTAATACAGTTGTTTACAGCAAAAATTTGCATGGCATTGATTTATCAAAGCACTTTCACTCTTGCCAGACAAATGTGAACTCATTTTTTGCGTTTTATATGTAATGTCAAGTTTTTGTGATGTCACCCACATGTAAGTGTGCAAACAGTTGTGCAAAAAAAAGCAGAGCACAAGCTTCAAATAGCTTGATATTTCTTTTGTACGATTTTCACACAAAATGGTTGATCTGATAAAGTATCTAACCATTTTTGTGTTTCATGAACTACATTCTTAGAGTGATTTGTGAGCACTATTTAGCCATGTTGTTGTTGTTGTTGTTGTTGTGATTACCCCTCTTCCTCGGGATGGAGGTACGGCATGAACGGCAATTCAGGTTCATGCTACTATTTAGCCATCGTTTATTTAAATGTAGATCTAAAGATAATTTGTATTTCATTTGTTTCTTGTTTTTTTATGGCTGCTATATTGAGATCAAATTTGTTATATTTTTGATTCTCATTTTCACAATAAGTATATTGTGTATACTTTTACTGCCTGAATCTTATGGCAATTTTTCACTTGAGTCTAAACTACTTGCTACTGCACCAAAGTTCAGCAGTTGAACCTTATCTGGTTGTGTGCATGTTTTCTAAATAAACAACAACCATATTTTTTGTAAGTCTGGGCAATGTGAGACAGAGAGAGTATGATTGTTTGACGACTGTGACAAACTCGTCACAGTCAGCTGGCTACTCCCCCAAACTTGTATCTTGACTATAACCCATAAAAATCCGTTCCTGGATAAAAAGAGGTAAAAAAAAGTTGCTTGGTTTTTTTCTGCAAATAAATCATAATTCCATCATTAACTCTTTCCTTGTGATGCACACGTGTGTCTGCTGAAACGTTTGTGCATCATTGTGATGCGCAGAACATTTTTATTTAAACCAAATTTTTTTGTGTAAACATTTCTGCAAGAATTCTACATTGTATTTTGGTTGAACATGTGATTTAGTTGACCAAGCTTGTAGAAATACGATTTTTGAGCAGCAGCATTTTTTACACACTTCAGAATATGCTAAAGAAAATATTGCCTTTGTTAGCTTTGAAACATGGTGAGATGGGCACTGGGAGTGACAAGAAAGGACAAAATAAGAAACGAATACGTGAGAGGGACTGCCAAGATCGCAAAGCTAGGAGACAAACTTCGTAATGCAAGGCTACGCTGGTATGGCCACGTGAAAAGGAGAGAAGAAGGCTACGTGGGAAAAACGATGATGGAGATGGCGGTGCCAGGTAGAAGGAAAAGAGGAAGGCCAAGGAGAAGGTGGATGGATTTGGCAAGAGAAGACATGGAAAGGGTTGGAGCTAAGGAAGGAGACGAAGTCGACCGGGAGAAGTGGAAAATACTTTCGCGCTGTGGCGACCCCGATTAGGGAGAAGCCGAAAGAAGAAGAAGAAGCTTTGAAACATGGAATTTCTTTGCATAAATAGTATTAAAACAATTTTAAATCAAACTTCATAAACAATTATTAAGATTTTGTGACTTCATAATCCACATTTATGGATGGGCATATGAGCATCCACCAAAAATTACCCTGGAGAGGGAAAGGGTTGAGAGCTTAAGGCAACATTTGCCAGTGATGGTAGTAGGCAGAACAAAAAACCACCAAGCATTAATTTGTTGAAGCAAGTTCAGTAATTCTTGAGCTTCAGAATTTTATTGTTATAAAACAAGAGCTGTCAAAAGATACTAAACTTTTGGTTTCTTGATTAATTTTATTGTGTTTTTTTCTTTGGTTATGTATAGGTCAACTTTTTGCAACGCTTTTTCCAGCTTTGTGCAGATTCGTAAATATTTAAAACTTACATTTCAAGATGTTTTAATCTGTACCGGAATTTCAAAATGCAACTTTTTACCAAATATTGTGCAGCTATTCAGGAGGGATGCAATTGTAAGTGAATATTTGATTTTGAAGATTTTTATTTGGAGATCAATGATTTGAAAGTGATTGATTTGTCTATTTTGGTCATGAACACACTTTTATTTCTTAATTTTACAACTTAAAAACCATTTTTAATATTTTTTGGTCATTGAAGATAAACTGTTTGAAAGTGATTCTTTTGACATGATTGCTCATTACAGTTGTTTAAATTTTATGTATTTCAAAAAGCCATGACATTTACTGATTTTCCTATGGTTTTGTCCTAAAACATGAGGTTGCAGATTTTTTTCAGTTTGACCTAATTTTGCTTCCCCTTAATGCCCTTAAATTTTTCATGTTTAAATCGCTTTAATTAAGGAATTTCCTCTTATTAAAATATACAATCATTATACAAAAGTCTCACTTTTAGACCTTAGAAATTGCGAATTGATTTGATGTGGCAAAGATAATCAATATGAGTTGGAAGAGAACAGGATGGTGAAATGCAATTGTTAAAATAAGCACATGCTACTATCATAGTGCATTAAACACTATGTTAGTATCACAATGTAAAAACACAATGTTGGTGTAATGGCATATGAACGTAATTATTTTTCAAGTAATTGACACAATATCTTGTGTATCGAGAATTATCTCTAAAGTAATTGACACATAGTAAATTAAAAAGTTTTTATTTTTTTACTTTTGCGGTCAATTTCAATCGTAGCTAAAAAGAGATAATACCAAAGAGCTCTCAAACATCAGTTTGACACAAAACATCATTTTTTGAGGGAAGTTTGAAGCTGGAAGTGGTTAAAATGTGTATTTTTTTCTTCATGGTTCAATGCCAATTTCAATAGTGCTTGATAAGATAAGAAAGCTCATAGTTCTTGGTTTCTATTTAGCACAAAAAACACCACTTTTTAGGGAATGATTCAGTTTTTGGTAAATACTAATAAATAACTTTTTTACACTTGCCAATTATGAAAGCTAAAAGTAGAAAAATACTTGAAATCAAGCCCTAAAATGTGAAGCAAAAAAATTCTATTTTTGATCCCTTTAACACTTTGACTGCATGTCTGTGATTGGCAACTATTCCGCTACTGCAACTTTTTCAAACAGTCATTGCATCGGTCACCAGTAAGCCAGCGACAAGGAAACTTGTGTGTCTCTCTACCAATGTTGAGTACAAGCTTCTGGTGTGATGAAATCCGTGATTCATATGTGGTACATGATGTAGACATTGGAAACTAGGATCATTGTGTGCATCGTGCTCTACATTTGGCTCATCATCATACGTGTACCATAGGTGGTGCACGATGCAGGTTGAGCTAAGTACCTGTGTACCATATATGGTACATGATGAGGTTAAAGTGTTAAAAACGTTTATATTAAATTTAGCCTTTTTTATGTAAATTACTTGAAAGGTAATTTGAAATACAGTAAAATTTGCCTACAACTTTAGTGGATTGTAAAAAACTGCTGTTCACAGTTGACCATTCCAGACCTGTCTTTTGATTCAATATTAAAGTGTGTCATCTAATCACATTTACCAATATGAAGAAGAATTACTAATTAGTCAAATCTTACAAAAAGTTTTGCACTGCAGGAAGAAATCTTTTTTTAAAAGTGTAATTGTGTGCGCACAGCTATAGCAGTTTTTTACATTTGCTTGTACAGTGGCAGCAGTAAAGTAGGCGAGTTTCCCTGAAAATTTTTTTCTGAGAAAGGCAGCCCTCTTGCAAATGCAGTAAAACTACGTGGTTTTAATGGAATAGACCTTATTTTTTTGCCTGTTAATGCTTCTAAGTGGGACCCTGTAGTTAAATATGTTGTTACAAATATCAGCTTTTCAATTTTTTACAAGACTTGATAGTGTGTTTACCAGACTCTCGCATTTTCACGCCCATGAATTTCTCTGTTTCCTTTACTTCGGTCAAATTTTGAATGCTTTTGACAAGATTGAATTTCACCTATCAAATATTTGCAAACTCATTTCAAGCATTTGATCAATGGTTAACGAAAACTTATTAAGAGCAAAAACAATTAAATCAGCCATGTAACCACAATTATCATCAAAGGTCCCAAGGACAAGCTTCAGCAGTGTCTCAAAACTACCATTATTTTTGCCACGATACCAAGGTGGTTAACAAGGTTTTACTATTTTTTCGCATTTGGGACAAAACTTCCTGAAAATTAATTTGTTTTTGTGTGTGGTTTGTGAAAGTAGCTGACAAGACTCTGGCGAAATTCATTATCGCATATCAACAATATTACTTTCTGAGATATCTTTAAGAAAAAAAGCAAGACACAAACAGTATGACTACAATGAACAAAAATCTTTATCTTCTCCTTTTAAGGCTACTTGTAAATCTTTTTTAGGGCTAACATAATTATGCGAGTTATTACGTCATTGAAGTGCAACATTACAGTTCTCATCAAAGCACAACTTGCCTCTTCTCTCCACCTAGAAATTTTGCAAACTGCGCTTACATCTATAGAGTTGTTATTTGAACTTGTATTTAGGTTATCTTCAAAGATCTTTAAGGCACAGTTAACTCCAGGTCTTGCTGTGAAAAATGTAACAGAGTAAACAAGATACAACTTGCAAGCTGGCGTCTTAAATTAAAAAATAAAGATTGTACATGACAGATGATGATGGCCTAAATCAGAGATTGTCAATTGATGGACCACAGTTTTCATGGGGCCAGTACTTTATTTACCTTTCTGATCAAGTGAAATTGGAAAATTTTCTTAATGGCTCGTTTTTGATTTTATTTGGGCAACATTCCTGAAATTTACATTGACAACTTTTTTGAGGTCACCTATAAAATTGAGTAAAATTAATGATCAAGCCACATGCCTCTGTAGTAGTGATTCAGTTTCCATCCGGTGTTGTCCCTTTAGCAGAGATGGCCGGATTTACCCCATGGATGGGGATTTGTTGGAGCGAAATTTTTCTACAGGGAGCATGCCCTTGCTTACCCCCAACCTCAGTTTTCTGACATAAGTGGTCCAACCAAGCAATTAAGCTGGCAACCCCACCATTAACAGTCAGACTGCAATTGGTAGGTGCCCAATAGTCGCCTCTTACGACATGCTGGGTAAACAGCTTCACTATTCTTTAACCGGTGAAGCACGGCAGATTGTACATGACAGATGTGTGTTTCAAAAATGTGTGTTTCAAAAATGGGCCACATGCAAAAAAACAGTTGAAAAGCACTGAACTAGGTTTAAAATGCCATAATTGAAAAACTACAACTAAGGGAAAAAGCAAGTGGACGTCATAAATAAAGCCATTAGACTAATTCTAATGTGCAATAAAATCATGGAAACAGTGCATGTGTAGCTTGCAAATCACTGACGCTTAACTGCTTTTGAAAAAGTTTGGAAGAAAGGATCGGAGATCTAAATTGGGGTAAATGACATCTTTGATTTGCTTAGTGTACATACTGACAGCAGTAGCCTATCAAAAACATGTTTTTTTACAACTTTGAAATATGTTACTTGGGCTGGTGCAGGAGTTTGCTCAGCAATGTCCACCAAAATTAATCTGGCGATTTTTGTACATTTACTAGCAATTTCACACTTGCGCTGACAATTATGCACTTACTAAAATCTTAGAGGGAACACTGCATGCAGTTGATGCCTTTACAAAAAGAAAATCTGTGACCAAGCAACGTGATAAAGCTTGTAAGCAGGATATAAACCGAATCCTATTATGTGGTTTGAATAGGCAAATTGGATTCAGATAGTTTGGGATTTAAATCCTTTGGATTCGGTATTCTAGATTGCCCATCTCTTAAAATATTCCATGCAAAATACCATGCAAATAATGGACAGTTAACTAGTAAATGTGATGATGTGTGAAAGTGCAAAAACAACTACCATTTATTTATTAATTTATATTCGCATAGATTTTTTAGAAGTCAGATACTTTTGCTTATGCTGTTTGATTGCTTGATTTAGATTTGACCTTTTTTATTTATCATCACTCAAAGTTAAAGCATAGTCAGCATTAAGTGTTATTCCTCTTTTGACAGCATCGTTTACAACTTTTACAGCTTGGGCAAGAGATAAGCTTGTGTGAAAAGTAGAGTGATCAAGCTCTTTGTTTACTGGAAATTGTAACCAGTCATGGCTTAATTTAAATTTTTGCAACACAAACCAGTATTTAGGGTATATCAAGATTGTTAGTGATAAGGTAAAATAGAAAAATTTGCTAAAAAGTGATCATCAACATGATATGGTACCATACAGCAATCTATTTTGGCTTAGTGTGATGCTGGAGGCAGATCCTTCCCAATAGGAGATTGCCATGAAAAATTGCTAATTAGCAACTAGCAACTTCTATATTTTGTAGACTGTTAGTGATATAAGATTACTAGAAAAAGATTTATTGTGGCTAATAAATTGACGTACTCATTTGTCTAGGACCTCATCTTGCATCACATGAACATCTTCTGGCAGTGAATAATTAATCCCATCCACCGTGCATGACCAGTGGCTTTAGGTTTATAATGCACGACACATGCACATAAAACTGTGATGGTCAGGAAATAGCACAGGATTTGAAGGAATGGAATTTTGGTGGAGAAAGATATATCCAGAAACACTGTGATAGAAAAAGTGAGAGAATGATGGCAATTGTGCTGACTTTGGGTAAGAATTAATGCAAATAGTATTTGCATATGGACCACAAAAGCACAAGACCAGGCATGGAGAGAGAATTTGTTTTTATGATAACATGGTAAGTAAATGGGACTTGGGAAGCTGGTAAAATCATTTTTCCGTGGGTAATTTCAGTAGGCATGTGGAAAAATAAGTTTGGGGGTTTGAAGGTGTGCATGAGGAGAATGGACTTGGAAAGAGATGTGGATGGAAGATTGCTGGAGTTCTGTGTTAAAAAGAGTTCTGTGTGGCAAACATATGGTTTTAAAAGGAAAATTAGTAATAGTGCAGATCGATGTGGAACAGAAACTGACTTAGTGTTTGTTGGTAACAAAAACAGAAAGTTGGTAGGGGATGCAAAGGTGATTTCATGGAAACAATGGCACAGACTGATGATCATAAATCTCGATAACAAGGTTCTAAAAAAATGAGAAAAAAGGAATTCTTGACACATCAGCAGACCTGCTGGTTTCAACAATTATCAAAATGCATACTCTTTTTGGTGTAAGAGTCATTGTGACACTTATTACTGGAATAGTTCTGTAGGTTGTCTGCTGCTTTTCACACCAAAAATTGAAATGCCTAAACCTCACTGGTGGTTTCTCTGCTTATGGCCATAACCTTTGATCACCATTGTGCAGTTTAGAAAAAAGCTGTTGGATTATTACTTGTTGTGAAAGCCCACTGGTACTGCTGTTTTGGAATAGTGTGCATCTGGAAGTAATGTAATGTAAATCAAGAGGCAGCTTCCAATTTTCCAAATCCTTAACAGCATTCTTATCATGACAATAGAAAATAAAAAAATATAATTATGCAGTTGGATTTACCCATAGTATTGAAGTAATTTTGTTGCATTTTTACAAACATTTTTGGGCTTGAAAGATTTAGTAGAAAAACCTCTTGATAATCAGATTGAGCACTGAGCAAGTAACAAACTAAGCCCTCGGTATTATAAACAAAGAGGGCACACATTTCATGCAGAACCAAGATCCTTTTTGAAGTGTTGGAGGTGCAACTAAAATCTACATGTTCCTTCATTTTTTTGTATTTTAGACTTTAGTTTGACTTTTGCAAAATAATGCCCATAGCAAATTTTATTCTAATAATGTATGAATTGGTAGTCACTAAATTTTTGTTTGTGGTGTAACTAAATTTTACTGTTTAATATTAACTCTTTTGCTCCCGTGATCATCAATTAATGATCTCGTGTTTTGAGTGTTTCTCTCAATTTTTTTCAAATTGTGTTACAAAATTAGTTTACTAAAAAATGGATTTGTGACTTTCTTTCTCAACTGATTTTCACAAAATTTTCAAAAGATCACGCTTAATTCCTCATGCATCGGAAGATGTAAAATTTGTGCTCTAACTCTTGGATTTTCTTTTCCAAAAAGCATTAAAAAGACCAAGAGCCCAGTTGCAGACCACAACACCTGCCAATTCTCAGCAAGAGCCAACTACCTTAAAATCAAACTGAAATTACATGTTTACCACAAAACCAAAGCTTTTATCATTAACGCAGTCTGAAAACTACTCTTTTGGAGTATCATTTGACAAAATTTCAAGCAATAATGATAAAATTTACCCATTGAAGTTCACAAATTTTTTGGGGTCTCTAACCCCCCTTCCCCCAAACAAATTTGTATGGTAAGTAGAAAAAAGTAAATTTAGTTTTTAGATAATGTGATATGTTGCTAAATACCAGTCTCATTTGAAAGCTTATGATATTTGCTTTCCAGCAATATATTCCCTTGAATAGTTTCAGCTAAGTGGTATATGATATTTACTGATTAAATATGGGTACTGTACATCATGTCAGTTCAAAACCCCCTAAAATGTTTTGAGTTACCTTCACTAAATTATAATTTTTACAAAAACTACACCCTGTAAAAAGATAAAGCAAATTGCAAATATTTCACCACTAAAGTCGTTATTTTCTAACAAGTTTCCAAAAAATCAGAAACTTAAATACAAGTTTTAAAGCTAGCAGGAGTTTGGCTTTTCTAAATCAAAGTTTGCTGTATCCCCCTTGTTTCTCAACAAATAGCAGGGGGAGTTGTAAAAAAGCTTCTGTTTTATTGTCAGTGACAAGACATTTTATTTAAACTTGATATTTTCTGAATCTTGAAGAAATTCCCATTTCAAAAATACATAATGTTACATGGTTTAGGCTAACCTCTAGCAGATAATGACTGATCCTATTTTAGGTATTACATTTAACTAACAAAATTTGGTACTGGTCAATACCAGTTAACAAAAAGGTCATGGGCCTCAGAAAGTTGCAAATTGTAGAAAACTTAGGCATTTAGGTAAGTTCTGACTGATGTACCTTGAAAGCTTATTTTCTTAGCATCATCTAGCAACCATTTCTAAAAAAAATGGTAAAAAATAAAATCTGTAGTGATCTTTGAGGTAAGGATACTACTTTAACTTTGAAGACAACTCAGCACCTATTTGTGGGAGGCTGATTTGCATATTCAAAAGAAATCTCCAAGAAATGCAGATTTCAACGATATATTACACTTGATGTAGAAGTAAACAAATGAGTAATGATTTAATATATTAGGTTGTCCGGAAAAGAATGTCATTTTTGGACGTAGGTCGTTAAAGATACAAAAACATTTACGTAATAAATATATATTTAATCAAAGTAAGCTCCATAAGATTGAATACATTTGTGCCAACGTGGGACAATGTCATCGATGCCTTTTTTATAAAAGTCGTCAGATCTTGAGTCAAGAAAGGTCTGGAAAGCTGTTTCTGCATCTGTCTGAGTTTCAAATTGCTTTTCCTTTAAGAAGGCGTCCAAGTGTTTAAAAAAATGGAAATCTGTGGGTGCGAGATCTGGAGAATACGGAGGATGAGACAAAACCTCAATTCCCAAGCTTGTTAATGTTTGAAGCGTCAGTCTTGCCACATGAGGACGTGCGTTGTCATGAAGAAGAATAGGACCTTTCCTATTGACCAATGCCGGCTGTTTTTTGCTTAATTTTCTGTACATTGTCTGTAACTCCTCACAGTACTTCACTGCTGTCATGGTCTCCCCTTGTTGCAAAAAACTATGGTGAATAATCCCAAAGGCAGTCCACCATACTGTCACCATAACCTTTTTTTGAGGGAATTCTGGTTTGGGAAAATGCTTAGGCTTCTCGTTTTTGCTAAGCCACTGCGCAGACCTTTTTTTGTTGTTGAAAAGCATCCATTTCTTGTCACACGTAACTATTCATTGCAAAATTGAAGCAGTCTGGTTTCGAAGCATCAAGGATGAACAAATTTGGGAACGACGATTCTGTTGGGCTTCAGTGAGTTCATGCGGCACAAACTTATCCAGCTTTTTCTCTTTCCGATTCTCGACAAGTGAGTGGAAATGATTGATTTACCTGTTCCAAGTTTTTTAGCAAGTCGTCGCACTGTTGTCCCAGGGTCTGCTTCCACCACTGTTCTTAGTCTGACGTCGTCAAACTTGTTTCCTCCCATGATATTGCTTGACCATACAACTTTCATCTCCATTTCGAAACCTTGCAAACCACCGCTGTACTGTACGAACTTCAGCTGACTTGTCTCCGAATGCTTCGTTGATGTTTCTTGCAGTTTCCGTTGCATTCGTTCCACGTTTAAACTCCTAAAGATAAATTAAGCGAAGGTCCTTGTTAATCATGCTACTTATAAGGGTTGCAACAATTGCAAAATAATAACAGTTGAGATCTAAACAGCACGGTTTTTTTTATGTTTAACGAATGTACTGTTATAACAAGCATGATGTAGGTTACTACAACTTGGGTTTGTTGGTTGGTTCATTATATATGTGGTTATTTGCGAAATACGACATTCTTTTCTGGACAACCTAATAGCTTTGAAAAAAGCTGTTTGAGCCATAAGCTTTTCGTGATGCTCTCATCAGTGGTGGTATTGCATCAAAAGGGAAGATCTAGAGTGAATAAGTGTGTTGTATGTGAATAATTTGGATGTTAGGCAATCAAGACAAGCCAATGATAGCACTAGTATTGCAAAGCGCGCCAAAGAAAGATTTTGCAATTGCAAAAGTTAGAGAAGGCGCAGCAGGAGGCCAAATGCCATGATTTTTTATCGAAAGAGTTTGAGAGTGTAAACAAACTCTTTCTGTCTGCATAACACTGGGCATTGGGTCTTGATGTAAGTAGCTTCTAAAAGATTAAGATGGAAAGAGCTGTGGTGAGGATTGAAAACTGCTTATCATCATAGTTTAATGCGCATCGATCATTATCTAAAAGATGCTGACCAATGGTGGAGTCACAATCCGGTTTGGTGTCGGTTCGTTTGCATGATCTGTGTGGTTGAGATTGGCGTGGATGAGTCAATTGCTGTCTTAACCATTGCGGAACATGTTGCTTCATGCAATCCTGTAGTCGTTGAGATGTTCGCCCTACGTACCGACAATCACAGTAGCACTTGTATTCATATATGACAAAGCTTTTCTGAATGGCAGGTAGAACATCCTTGCAGGCCACAGGCAGCATGCGCTTAGACGTAAAGACCAAGCAGATGCTGACGAAACCATAGCAGCTTTCCACAGCGGTTTTGACTTTTTCCAAGTTTGTGGGTGGCTTACCTATCCAAGGAACCCTCAAGCGCATCGGACACTTTTCAGGGCCAAATCACTTATCCAAATCACTTCACCAAGAAAATTGCTCAGTTCTCCACCCTTAAGCGATTTGGCCCTGAAATGTGTCCTGTGTACTTGAGGGTTCCTTGGATAGGTAAGCCACCCACAAACTTGGAAAAAGAAGTCAAAACCGCTGTGGAAAGCTGCTATGGTTCTGTCACAACCCGCTTGGTCTTTACGTTTAAGTGCATGCTGCCTGTGGCCCGCAAGGATGTTCTACCTGCCATTCAGAAAAGCTTTGTCATATATGAATACAAGTGCCACTGTGATTGTCGGTACGTAGGGCGAACATCTCAATGACTACAGGATTGCATGAAGCAACATGTTCCGCAATGGTTAAGACAGCAATTGACTCATCCACGCCAATCTCAACCACACAGATCGTGCAAACGAACCGACACCAAACTGGATTGTGACTCCGCCATTGGTCAGCATCTTTTAGATAATGATCGATGCGCATTAAACTATGATGATAAACTACTTATATCAAGACCCAATGCCCAGTGTTATGCAGACAGAAAGAGTTTGTTTACACTCTCAAACTCTTTCGATAATCGTGGCATTTGGCCTCCTGCCGCGCCTTCTCTAACTTTTGCAATTGCAAAATCTTTCTTTGGCGCGCTTTGCAATACTAGTGCTATCATTGGCTTGTCTTGATTGCCTAACATCCAAATTATTCACATAAAACAGACTTATTCACTCTAGATCTTCCCTTTTGATGCGATACTGCCACTGATGAGAGCATCACGAAAAGCTTATGGCCCAAACAGCTTTTTTCAAAGCTATATTAAAATTCTGTACCACCAACAAGATTTTTGAGTAATGATTTACAAACAAACTTTGGTATTTTATGGTAATAATTAAATTGTAATTGATTATGACAAATTATGATAGTTTTTCACTCTGCCACCATGCGGACATTTTTTTACAATGCTTTTGGGAGCAAAAGAGTTAATGCAGTGTGAAAAAATTTATTTAATTAATATTGAATTTGATTTTCAGGTGATTTTGTTGCTTATATAATAAAAAACAAAATAGCATCAGTTGAACAGTTATTTAAATTTGAGATTGCAAAATTTATGTATTAACATTTTAGTAACTTGTTACCAAGTATATTGGGACATATTTTTGATCAAAACATTTTAAAAAGCAATATTAGGAAAACTAGAAATAGCTCAAATGTTTTTCCAAAATACTGGTGGTTAAATTGAATCAAACAGTTTTTTTTGAGTATAATGGATCTTTGATCTGGAGTAAAATATCTGACTTGATCAAAAACATTACACTCATTAAGCGATTTTATAAAGCACTAAAAACATTCCTATTAGAAACATCTTAATTCAGTAAGTGGTATATGGGTGCTAGCAATAAAATTGAATTATTTTGCCAGGCCTTAGATCATAGTTTTTGCTTTATCCGTTTTGTTGCTGATTTCATTGTCTCAACTTCAATTGCAATATGAAGAAATGTGAGCATTCCTCCTTCCTCTCCAGCTACTACAAAAATTGGATTTTATTTGCCACCCAATATCAAACATTTCCAATATTTTTTTTTTATAAAACTCTTGCGTCATCACCATCTTGGTGATGCTGGCTTTTGGACATCATCCATTAAGACATTTTTTTACCGTTTTACTATTTACATTAGCAGTCAAATACTATTGCAAGTATATAAGGTAGGCATGTACCAAATTAGTTTTTCTTTTTTGTTCTTACAGGTGCAGCAATTACATGCTAATTTAATTTGTTGTGCATTTTACAAATTAAAGTTGTGCATCTGAGCATATATCGTATATTATTCTTTCCTATTTTTGGCTGTTGCTTTGATGCGTTCTTTTGCTTAGCGCATGTTTTGCTGGCCAAAAATAAATGTACTACTGCTACCAGTCTAGGTTAAGAATGCAAGGTTAAGACAAGTTTTCATTGTAAACTTCTGATTCCTGCTGATCTTATTGAACAAACAATGTCAGTGAAGTCTTGAGTACTTATTAGCTTTTTTTCATATCAAATTTTAATCAAAAGATTGTTATCCAAATCTAAAGGTTATACATATTGCCGATGACATTGTTGTTAAATATGTGTTTTTTTTTTAATAGATGATGATGGTGTCAGCAAAACAAAGGCATTTAATGGAAGTTTGGAATGTGCTGAAGATGGTCTTCAAACTAGAGTCATAGAAGATGAGTCAGTACAAACTGGGTGTGTAATAGTTATTGTTATAAATTCTGGAAACAATTTTTTTGCATTTGCTGTGGATATTCAATGTTGCTATGGTATTTATGTTATAATAAATTTAGATGCCATGTGATAAAATACCCAGCATAAACACTCTAATAGTCATTATATTGGCCATACTGCAGCGGACCTGTTTTTCATTTCTTTTCTGCTTTTTCATAATAATCTTCCACTGTTTTTAAAGAATAGTGAAGCTATTTACCCAGCATGTTGTAAGAGGCGACTATTGTGTACCTACCGTTTGAAGACTGGCTGCTAATTGTGGGATTGCCTGTTTAATTATTTGGTTGGACCACTCACATCAGGAAACTGAGGTTGGGGTGAGCAAGGACATGCTCCTCATAGAAGAATTTTGCTCCATCAAATCCCCATGACAAGAAAAAATAAACAAATGCCCCCCAGTTTGTGGCAGCTCTGAAATGGGCAGGAGGTGCAAAGATTCTCTAGGTTTAAACATGGATGCTGAAGGAAAAGATTTGGTTCTTTAAATGTGAAAAGTTTTTGTGGAAGGAAAACAGAAGTGTATGCATAACTGAAAAAGAGAAGAGTTGATGTGTGCTGAATGCAGAAAGTAAGATGGAAAGGCCAAGAAGCTTATTTTGTGGATACCTCATAATGAAGGTATAAACTGTGGTGGTCAGGGAATGATGCAGGATTTGGAGGGGTTGAAATCTTGGTGGAAGAGGAAATACCTGGAAACTTTGTGGAAGTTCAAGACGAAAAAGTGACAGAATAAGGGCAATTGTTCTAACTTTAGGTAGAGAAGTGATGGACAATTGTTGTAACTTTAGGTAGAGAAGTGATGGACAATTGTTGTAACTTTAGGTAGAGAAGTGATACAAATAATATGTATGGGCCACAAAGCGAAAGACCAGCCACAGAGAAATTTGGTTTTTATAATGAAGTGGTGAGTGAGTGAGACTTGGCAAGTTCTAGTGAAATCATCATTTCTTTGGGAGATTTGAATGGATATGGGGGAAATGAGCTGAGGATTTTGAAGGTGTACACGAGGAGAATGGTATTGGGAAAAGAAATGCAGAAGGAAAAAGATTGCTGGAGTTTTGTGATAAAAAAGAGTTTTGCGTCAAGGTGAAGAAAAGGAAACTCACTTACAGGGCAGGTAAATGTGAAACAGAAATTGATTTTGTGCTTGTGGGAGAATAATGCCGAAAGTATGTGAGAATCGTGAAAGTGATTCAATGGGAACTTCAACATAGGCTAGTGGTCATAGATCTGGACAAGAAGTTTTAAAAAAGGTTGTGAGAAAGGAATGCGCCATAGGAAGAAAGATTTGGAAGTTGAATAAAAAGCAAATGATAGTAAAATTTGAAAAAGAGTAAAAGCACTAGTAAGCACAGACACATCAGATTTGTGAAAAACTTTCAAGGATGGTGTTTTAAAGACATGTGATGAAGTGTGTGTGGAAAGAAGACGTCTAGGAGACATTAAGGAGACATGTGATGGTGGAATGAGGAGGTCAAGGAGCAAGGATACCATTGCAAGAAAGGTTTAAATTCCCATGAGAAGAAAATAAGACTAAATACAGATATTTAAGAAATCAAGCCAGAATAATTGTTGCTAGAGCTACAAGAAAGGAAGCTGAACAGGAGTTGAATGATTTATATCAGAATTCTATTGGTGTTTTCTGCTTCCTTAGAAGAATAAAAAAGGAAGAAAAGAATCTTGAAGGAAGACAGTGATTAAGAGGAAGAAACAGACGCTTGGGTTTTATTGAAGAAGATAGGGCAAAAATTTGGAAGAAACACATGGAAAAGATCATGAATGAAAAGAATAAATGGGACCAGATGGTGGAAACTAATGTATTAGAAAGACAAGTGGAAAAAGTTGCTGACAATAAAATTGTGGAAGCAATGCAAAAGATGAAATCAGGAAAGGCAACTGGATCATCTAAAGTAAGTGTGGAGATAATAGTTGCAAGTGGTGAAGATGGGGTGAAAGTGATAATGGAACTGTGTCAGCAAGTATTTGATGGTAGAGGAATTCCTGATGAGTGGGAAACTAGTGTGATTGTGCCTATTTTTAAAGGAAAGGGTGATGTGATGAGCTGTGGATCATACAGAGAAGTAAAACTGCTGGAACATGTCATGAAAATTGTTGAAAGGGTACTAGAGAAATGAATATGAACACTGATCAGTTTGGATTTATGCCAGGAAAAGGAACAGTGGATGCGATATTCATTGTGAGAAGAATGCAGGAGGAATGTCAAAAAAAGAACAAGAAGTTGTGTATTTAATTTATTGACATGAAAAAAGCTTTAGAGAGAGTGCCAAGAATAGTGATGGAGTGGGCCATTACAAAGAAGGGTCTATTAGAATTAGTGGTTTTAGCAGTTATGAGCTTGTATGATAGTGGAAAGACAAAAGTGAAAGTGTGATCTGCATATTTAGAGGAATTTACAGTAAAAGTTGGTGTACATCAAGATCTGTGTTGTCGCCACTATTGTTTGCCATAGTTGTGGACATTATTACAGAAAATGCAAGAAGGAGTGTGGTTAATGAATTACTGTATGCAGATGACCTTGTTCTCATGAGCGAAACCATGGAAAACTTGAAGGAAAGATTTTGGAATCGGAATGATGCACTGGAAAGTAAAGGTTTAAAGGTCAACACCAGAAAAAAATAAGTGATGGTAAGTGGGTCAGAAGAACTATTCCAAAGCAAGATAGATCCATGTGGAGTTTGTTGGAGGAGAGTGATGTCTAATTCAGTGTTGTGCACAAAATGTGGAAACTGGGTTCATGGCAGATATGCAAAAATATAGAGAGGTGCTATTAGGTTGGCAACGTGTTTTACTTGATGGAGATTTAAAAGAAAGGTGGATTTAATTGAGAAGTTGAGTGGTGAAGTAGAGGAAGTGAATGGATTTTGTTATTTGGGAGACAGACTAAATGCTGGTGGTGATTGTAAAGCGGCAGTCACAGCAAGAGTAAGAATTAGTTGGGTAACATTCAGGAATATGGAGGGTTATTGCTGGGAAATAAGTTTCCTGTGAGGATGAAAGGTAAAGTTTGTTATTGTTGGGTAAGATTAGCATTAGAGTGTGGAAGGAAGGCATGGTGTTTAAAAGAAAATATAAAAGCAATTTTTAGGAGAATGAAGAGAGCTATGGTGAGAGTCATGTGCAGTCAGAAAGTTGTTGACAGAAAGATGACTGAAGAACAGATGGACATGTTGGGGTTAAAAAAGACTTTAGACTGATTAGCAATAGTGAATGGAGTTGGATGATATGGACATGTGCTGAGGAGGGATGACGATAGTGTTTTGAGGGTTGCTCTGGATCTTGAAGTGAGTGGCAAAAGAAAGCGAGGATGACTAAAGAAGCCTTAGAAGAATTAAGTGGAAGAGGATACAGAGAAGATTGGTTTGAAGAAGGGGGATGTCCTGAATTGAGCAAAGTGGAGAAATGGAGTGCGAGCAGTTGCAGAAGGAATGGAGTGAATTTGGAAATCTTCACTAAGGGGACAATACCGGCAATAACTACTACTACTATAGGTAGCATAAGGTGATAATTTCAATTTTATAATTTCAAGCTTGAAGGTGATTCACTGCAAGCTCAATGGTTAGTATGTAACCATGTATGCTGGATTGCTGATGTCTAAGGTCCATGTGCTCTATGCTTTTTAAATTTGACTTTAATTGTTGCATTGGAATTGCAGATGAAAGATTGTATAGGTGTCAACAGATAAGTGTAGTTATTTTGGGGTTGCTAAAAAATAGAGGGTGATGCATGTATGATAGTGCAGGAAAGCAGCAAGGTTGAAGTCTTCCTTGATCAAGTTCAAGAACTTTGGAGAATTCCTTTGCTGCTGTTGAGAGAGAGAGAGAGAGAGAGAGAGAGAGGGATATACAAGTTGCCTTTTGATGCACACAAGTAACCTACGTTCCAAAATTTTGCTGTAACCAGTTACATTTTCTACATCAACAAAAACTTTTTCTACCTATGGGAGTAACCTTTGATGCTTTAGTAGTAACCTTTGATGCTTAATGAGTTACATTTGAGTCTTTTGAGTAACAATTGTGTTGGTTACTTTTGAGACTTATTTGTGTAACATTTGATGCAAATTATCCCTTTAAAAATAATATGTTTGATGTTTCCATTATAAAATTATTTGTATGCGACTTCAATCATAGTTGTTAAATGATGAGTAATAAGTTGTGTGGTTTTTGGGCACCATTTAAATGAAAAATAATAGGCATGTTGAAGGATAAGATCAATTATTTATTGGGTACAGTGCAGATTTAAATTTAATTGAGTTTTACTTTTCAGGCTATTTGTGCGTAGTATAACAATTTACAAGTTAGCATAAGCAATTTGATTTTTGGTGATTCATTTAGGTAGAGGTTAGAGTACTGGAGCTGGTACTTCAGTTTCAGACACTAAAATGCTGGTAAACTGCACTTCCTTTAAATAAGCATATTAGGTACGATTTCTGCATTGTCGCTGTGGTAAGGATGAAATAGCATGTTCAGGGGCTCAGTTTTCGGCAGGGGTGCTCAGTTTTTTAGTGGAGTTGAGATTTTGTTAGGAGCAAGCATTGCAGCAATTTTTTGTATTAGGGTTAGACCTAGGGTTATGGTTAGGATTAGGGTTAGGGATAAGGATTAGCATTTAAGTTAAGATTAGAATTAGGATTAGCATATGGTTAGGATTAGGGTTTGAATTTGAATTACGTTTGTATTACGTGTTAAATGCAACCAATCAGATTTGTTTACTGGCATCACGTGTTATATGTAATCAATCAGATTAGTTTACTGGCATTTTAGTGTCTAAAACTAAAGTACTGGTGCTGACACTGTTGCCACTGCTATTCATTTAAAAACAACTACATTTGACACTAATTGATGTTTTTTAAATTTTATCATCAGGCCTGCATAGAAAAGAGCAAAAACAAAACAATTATTTGCTTTTTACTGCACCAGTATCTGAGTATACATGCTTTAAAAGATTAGAGTTATTGAGATGTTAGTTAAAGATAGTGATGGCTAGAGAACAATTGGGAGAACAAAAATAAAGCTGACGTCAAGAAAAATCTGAAAAATGCAAGCTTTCGCAAAAAGTTTAGTCAGGGCTGGGTTATTACGGCACCAGTATGTTTACTCTGGCAGAAGCCAAGACTAGAGCTGGGGTTTATACAAAACTCTAAATGTAACTTTTTTATGAGTTACTGAAGTTTATAAAATTTGATGTATACCAGCTTACCAGACTGTGGATTGATGTTTTGGAACTCACCAACAATAAAATTAGGTAGTAGACTGTTAGCATGATTGCTCAACAAAAAATTAAAGGATCCCTGGCTTTGTCTTCATTTAAAAGCTGGAGCTAAATTTAAAAGCCAAGGTTAAATTTGCCATTTTCCATCAAAGCTGGGGTTTGGGTAAATGCCTGGTGATGGCCCTAATTAGGGGGTGGGTGCTGAGGCAGAGGTTCCATGTAGCTTCTTTTATTCTAATTTTTTCAAAGTAAAAATAATCAGTCTATTTTAAGTTGAAATTAATTGCCTATTGGTTTGTTCAGTATTAGTGCTCTCGCAATTTTCTATTAATATTCAATTTACAAGATGTTTAAAAATACTCTTGATGTTTACTACATTGCAACTTCAGGAGAGTACATCTTTTTCTATGTCATAGGCTAAGCTTTTTTATAGCCTATAATTAAGTCAGCAGTTTTAGCACACGAGTAATGTATATATCAGATTAAAAAAATTTCACCCATTTGGTTATTTGTATAAAGCTTGCAGTCCTGAATGCATTTGTATTAGTTAATAGAAAAAAAAACTCAATTGTTATTAAACTGTGAAATATTAGATAACAGAACAGATCATTAGCATAGATTAAACAAAAAGTGTTTGATGCTAAATTGCAAATTAAAATATCGTTAGTTCACTATCAAAATTGGATGTTTTTGTACTTGTATATTATGTTTAAAAAATGCATTTACAACAAACTTATCAGTGCCATTATGTTAAATTTTAGTAAAAACCGTTAGCATGCTTTAAAAGATAGGCATTAGCCTAACCAGTAACTTCAGGACTAAAGTCTAAGGTGGCCACTTCTTTATTAGTGATGGTGATTCTAACATACACCATTTTTGTAAAAATCTGTATATTGGTTAAATACTAATAACACTGTGCAACAAATTTTCAGTTTGAAGAAAACTCAAGAACAAACAGATGTGCTTTAGGGTAATTTACAGGCACTGAGTCCGAATTTGAACTTGTTTTTTTTATGTAGACATCAGGATTTTCTGAAAAAAACATCTAAATTTCTAGTTGAGATAGAATATTCTTTACATTGTCAAGCACTATTGCCCATAACAAATTTATCTAATATGTGTTCTAATAGGTCTTTTTATGAGTTGCAACAAGTCTATTATATTTGTAAAGAATGCAGTTCCCCAAGTTTAGGAAAACCTGGCATAGTTGGTGATAAAACATTCAAATTTTGACCAAAATGTATTAACAACTTAGCAGCATTTTACCAAAGCAATTTAATTATGGTTTTACAACAACATTGTTATTATGGTTTTATGGTTTTACAACAACATTGGTTGGGTGGTATACTCATTATTGTTTCCTGGCATATTCATTTTAATAAATTGTTAATGCCCCTTACGCCCGTATGTTGCTTTGCCAATTAGTTGCAAGGTTTACAATTTCCTTAATACAATTTCTTCGCTTAATAACATTGTTAGTCTTTATTATAGTTTTTTTGCTCTCCCACCTATTACAAGTTTTAGCATTATCGAATATGAAAACGAAGCTTTAAAATGGAGCAACACAAAAACTCAACAAGAAAATCACACTATGTGCAAAAACTGAACAGAAGTTCAATGTCGTCATCTTTTGTGTTCTTGTTCTGGCTTATCTCATTTCAGTGATCGGCAGTATTCGGCGAGCATTCCAGTTGACCACTTTCCTTTGATCCTCTTTTCCATAACAGCAATGTCCTGGTGAAATCTCTCACCGTGCTCATCTGAAACTGTTCCCAAGTTTTTATGAAAAAATGGTAAATGTGAATGTAGAAAGTGAACTTTGAGTGACGTCTTGCATCCCATTATGTGGTAGTTGTGCAACAAGTTGGCCACCACACCTTTCAAGTCATCAAACTTATGTAAACCAAGAAAATTTAGACATACTTGTTTAAAACTTTTCCATGCAGCCAACTCAGTTTCATTGAGCGTGTTGTCAAACATGTCATTCAGGATAAGTTTTCGTATCTGAGGTCTAACAAATGGACCTTCTTTTATTTTGGCATCAGAAAATTTGGGAAACATTCATGCAAAAATTTAAATGCAGGAGAATCTTTTCTTAAGCCTTTAACGAATTGTTTGAATAGCCCAAGCTTAATGTGCATAGGTGGCAAAATGATTTTATTTTAAGGGATCAAAGGCAAAGCTACCGCATTATGTTGACCTTCCTCTTCTTCTATTCTCTGCGCCCAGGTCTTCTCAACGTAATGCTTATTACGAGCTCTGGAATCCCAGAGGCATAGAAAGCCGCAGTATTTAGTGTAGCCAAGTTGAAGGCCTCGTAACAAAGCCACAACTTTTAAGTCTGCGCACACATACCACAAATGAGAATGGTAATTCAATTTATCCAAAATAAGTTGGAAGTTGTAGTATGTTTCTTTGAGGGTGGTTGAATATGCTACTGGCACGGATGAATAGCGGTTCCCGTTATGCAGAAGCATAGCTTTGATACTTTCCTTAGAGCTGTCTTTGAAAAGTCTCCAGTTTGTTTGATCGTGGATCATGCTAATACTTTGAAATAATGCAGAAACATTGTTGCAATAGCACAGTTTGCCATCAGTAGAGAAATGGGAAATTAGGTCTTGGCTTCTTTGACAATAGAAAGTTACCTTTGTGTCTGGAGCAAGCAAATTCCATTGTTGTAAGCATGAAGCCAAGAGTTTGCTATTAGACTTGGTCAGATTTAAATCTTGCACAAGATCGTTTAAATCTTCCGGACTGATCAAATGTGGTTCATCAGCTTCTTGACTGAGTTGAAAGGTATCATCAGAATCACAACTCGAGTTTTCAGAGTTCTCTGAAGACTCGCCCTTTAGTTCAGGTAAACATGGTGGAGTAATGGGAACGGGTAGATCGGCAGAATGTGGGACAGGATCGATAGCAGATGGGTAGGTTTGGATACAAAATTTTCTTCCTGTTTCTTTGGTTATAGCCTTTTGTTTTGGTTAGACAGAAATAGCAATCAGTGATGTGGTCTCTCTGCTCTCGCCAGATCATAGGCACAGTGAATCGCATATCTACTTTTTTCCCCGAAAACCATTTGCTTAGTTTACCACTACAATCTAAGCAACAATAGTGTGGAGACCAAACTTTATCTTGGTCTCCAACTGCACATCCAAAATAAGCATAATACAAACGCTTAATCTTGTCAGTTAAGTTCCTTCGATATTTTAGCAGAGTCAATTCTTCGCAAATGTAGCAAAATGTATCAGGATCATTTTTACAAGATCATCTCTTTTTTGGCATTTTAGCTTCCTTATGAGCGAAATCAATGTCTAACTGCATAATACGTGCAATACTATGAGTATACTTGTTTTATAGCTTGCTTACAACATACCTAAATGCAAAAATTATGATCAAAAGAATGTCTGCTGTAGGTAAATTACAAGGACTGTTAATTTCTAACTACCTGTAAGCAGCAACTGTGACAGTCTGTTTCTGTTTAACTGATTGGATCATGGGTGACCAGAATCGCTATTTTTTTGTATAGATTGAACAACTGTCAGCAATGGTGCTAATGATAGCTCATAAATCAAGCAGAGAAATTTCAGGCCTGTGCTTTCAAATTAAAATGTAAAATGCTGAAAAAACCTGACGTGATAGAAAAAAAAAATTTCATTTTCATGTTCAGCACCCCCAAATTTACCAAAATCAACTTGTTTTGTCTTTGAGTTTTTTTGTGTTGCAAAGCGTAATTAGTGCAATAACCTCAATATACTATTACTAAATCTGGTTCTCTACCTAGCATTGACTGCAATCCTGAATGCATTTGTATTAGTAATCATAACTTAACCCATTAATGCCCATCATCCTATTTGTAGGACAGTAGCGTATGTCCTAATTTCACAGGGTTATAATCAAACTTTGCTCTTTTAACCTATATATTGGATGACAAGACCCTTCCAGGTGTCATGTCAATAAAGTTTAAACAATTTTTTTGATTTTGAAGTGTGGATTTTGTGGATGTGAAAGTAGCAGTTTTTGTGTTTGCTGACCATCAGTTCTATTTGGGATTGTATTCAAAACCTGAAAAGGAAGGTTTTCAGAGTTTCTTAAAAAATGGCTTTGTTATGAATTGTTTTAGACTATTGATAAGCAAGGTTTTGAACAATTACTATTGTTATCGAGTAATATAAACACAAACATCACTGTCCTATAAATAGGATGCTGGGCGGTTATAAGCACTTATATTGTGATTCACTAGCTATGCTTGTTGAGTTTTCCATCAACATGCAGGACACAAGTTGCTCGTGAATTTCGCCTTAATCAACAAAATCATATGCTTGGCGAGATAGATAAACAAGGCATTGCCAATACCATGGTTGCAAGGACAAGCCTCTCACTGATTGCATTAAGTTTAAAGTAACCTTACGCATATCTTGCTTTCCAAAGTATCACGGGCAATGCAATAAGATATAGTGTGACAAGGTTTTTCAATCTTAACTGTTGGGTTCAATAAATAGCGTCTCCGAAAAACAAAAAAAATTGCATGTATTTTGCAATGGCGGCAGTTACTAAAACTCTTAGATAAGTGCATTTATTTCGCACAAATGCCCAGCGTCCTATTTATAGGTCAGCAATTTCTCTCGAAGTTACATCAAATATTTAAAAAATTCGACTAAGCATCAAAAAAATAAAGTATTTGAAATAAAATGTTGGAATATCAACGAGTTTTTACCTAAACAAATAATTTGGGCATTAAAGGGTTAAGCTCAAAAGTTTTTGTTTTTGAGTTCTGAAATATTATCCTATTTACATCACAAGACTTGTAAAGGTTTCTGTTTAAAAGGTTGTGTTAGTTGTCAAAAATTTCTACATCAACTAGCAGATTTTTTTGCTTATTGATAGGAATTGGATCATTTACTTTGCCCACTAATTAGGCCTCGGAAATAAGGTAATTTTTGTGTGAGGCTAGCTCAACCAGTAGAGCTAATTTTAGTTTTAACACTGCTTGGCAATGTTTTAAATAGTTTTTCATGGCTAGTTGTACTAAAATGAATTGATTTTAGCTGACCAGATGTGCTAAGCAATGCCAGCTAGTCATAGAAACTGTAGGTTCAAATATCAGTGGTTCTGATTAGTACATAAACGTGCTGCGCACAATGTTCACATGATACAAGGTTTTTACTGTGTTCTGCTGAATTTTCCTAATGAAACCTAATTTTGCTTGAGTAAGCATTTTATGAAACCTAATTTTGCTTGAGTAAGCATTATGCTAATACAAGTAGCAGACAGCAATATGATAAATGAAGTCTATGGTATTTTATATTTTTAATCTATTAATTTCAAGTTGCTTATAATTGGACCTATCACAATTTTAAAGATCTTATCCCATTTCCTTAATATAGTATCAAATCTGCTGCAAAAATAATCTTAGGTGATTGCAAAAACAGAAGTTAGAAGTTTGTGCTGGGGTTTTAAAAAACACTTATAATGAAGATATTTGCAGCATTTTTCAGAATACAGTTTTGAGATAAAACTTTTGAGATTTATTTTTCAATAAAACCTAATGTTACGATTCTGAAAAAAGTTGGGCTAATTATTATGATACATGAAGAATAGTATTTTGCAGAACAGTTTTATGATTGGTATCTTATATGTACATATTATTGCAAAAACTGATATGAAGCAGAAACTAAACACTACATCTAAACTTACTTGTGAAACAGAAACAAGAAAAAAAACAAAATGTCCAGTCAAAAGCTGTGGAAAGTCATTATATAACTTACCAAGGCATATGAGGGCTATTCATAAGTGGACAGATAATGAAGCAAAAAATGTGAAAGGGTTATATGGATTAACACTTTCGTTGCGGAAAGACATAATTTTACGTCTTTAGAAAGAATAAATTGGGTGCAAATGGACGTAGATTTATGTCCAAGAAAAAATTTTAACAGTTGGGTGCGGGTACCAATTCAAACGCTTCTACATGGACGTAAATCTACGTTTTTCTTTTCTGTAAATGATCGACACATGTTTAGCAAGTGGCAAAATGCTTTTTATTACAGCAGCTGAGCACTTTAACCCAAAACAAATCGTGGGACACGCGTGTAAGCAAGAATTGCCGTCCCGTAGGTATGACCTTTCGAAAATGTGACGCACCAAAAGTGTTAAGAAAACAGTACAAATTTAAGATTTCAACCAAAACAGTTCAAAGAAGATCTCGCTATCACAAACAATGCCCCATCTATGGTTGCAGATCTGTTGTGATTAATTTATCAAGACATATACAAAAGTCCCATGGCATTAGTCGCTTTACTAATATGCACAAAACATTGTTAAAGGAAGCAATAACAATTGATGCAAGGTCTAAAAAACATGAGTTAAACCAGCAAACTTCTTGTTCTTACAATGAGCCTACTTTCATTTCAAACATTCTAAAGCATAATGAACTTCTTGACAGTGAATCAGATGATGTGTCTTTTTGTTCTGATAAAGGAAGCAATGAAAGTGATATCACTGATTCAACCAGCATTCTGACCAAAAAAAATTGCTGTGTCTACTTGTCTAATGAAAGTGGATCCAGTTTCAATAGCATTAAATCCAATACAATTAAAAATTCCAGTTGCAATAGCCAAGAGTATGAAATATATGCTAATGAAGATTGCTGTGATTCATTGAGTATCATCACTACTGAACATCAAGACTTTGAATCGGACCATGAGAGTGAGTCAGAGACTATAATTGCTCTAGGAAATGATCAAAGAGTAGATCAAGTTTTCCAAGAGTTTTTGGAGTATGTAGTGTCTCCTAACTCAGGAAACCGACACCTAAAACCTGCAACATTGTGTGTCAGCAATGTCAAGCAAATCTTGAGTGTTATTACTGGCCATAAACTTGACCCGCTAAGTTTAATGGATAGAAAACTGGTGAGAGATGTGTTTTTAAAGATACATTGCAAAGAAAAGAAGATGCATTCTAAAACAGTGCAAAAGTATCTCAAAAGCTTGGAGCATTTTTTTAGCTTTGTTCAGAGTGAAAACATCAACAAATTTGAATTACACAAAACGGAATTGGATGGCTTTAAGTGCAAACTTGCAATGTGGCGCCATGTTTATGTCAAAGAGAGTAAAATTGTGACTATGTCCAGAATGGAGCATGAAAGAAAAACTAAAATTACACCACAAGACATTGTAACATTTGAAAATTCTAAAGTAGTTAGAGATACTATTGTAGAAATAGGTCAGTTGAAAGATGATGGTGGAAAGAAGAAAGTTAGTTAAAGTTCTTTTGCCAATATTCGTGATTTAGTGATCACAGAAGTATTTATTGATAATGGACACCGTGCAGGGGTACTTTCAAACATGACTATGAGAGAATGCATGAATTGTGAAAAGCTTGCAGGAAGAAATTTTTGTATCACTGTGTACAAGCACAAGCAAGCCAAAGCTGGACCCATTAGGGTTATATTTTTAGCAAAATTGCAGAGATGGCTATTCCTCTATGTTAAGCATGTACGATCTGTTGTGACAAAAGATTGAAGTCAAGATTGTAAAGTGTTTGTGACATTGAATGGCCAGTCGTTTCAATACTCTGGAGGAATTAGCATGGCAAATAATGTGCTGTGGCAAAAAGCAGGAATGAAAGGTTGTTGTGGAGCAAACAAACTTCGAAAGGCTGCAGTGTTCTGAGAGAATCTTCACTAGCAAATAATCAAATGAATTTGGACTTGGCTAATTTAATGGGGCACTCTAAAGCCACTGCTGATCGTTACTACTACGTGGAAGAAAAGCTCCAGTCAGCAGGCAGAGCTGCAGAACAGCTTCCTGTTGTCATGCAAACTACAACAGACAAGCCAAAAGCATGTTCATTGCCAAATCAAGAGAAATTATCAGAAAGGTGTTCAAATCAATTGATTACTACCGATAGATTGTCACAAAAAGAAACTAGCACATCTTCTGCATGTGACATGCTAAAGTTTTCAAAGCATGTATTTTCACCTCAGGAAATCAATGAGCTTAAACTCAGTTATTCTGATGAAATTTGTTCTGGTAGCATTAGCATGGCAGCGGTACAAGAAAAACAGAAATTGGTAAAATGGTCCAGCTTGTCAACCAGGCAAATATATGATAAACTGAGGCAATTGATGAAAGAACGAAGACATGTTGGCGGTCCTGTTCTTCCCGTTGAAACACTCAGTCAAAAAATTGAAAGAATGGATGATGCATTATCTTGTTCCAGCGACAGTGATCTAAATTTTATTCCTCCAAGCATTTCATCCAACATTAGAGAAAATGTAAAATTTTTGACAAGAAATGTACTACTGCAAAATGAAGTGTTTAACAAACTTATTAAAAAAGGAAGTTGTAAAGATGCAGACATTAAATCTGCTTTACTGATTAATGAAAAGGGAAATTTTCTTTATCGACCATAAAAAATAGAATCAAGTATGAAATAAAAAAAAAAGAGCAAGTAATTAGTGAATTTGTTGATCTGTAGGTTGCTTTGATGTGCGATTTTAAATTGGCAATTATACAAGCAGCTATTTAGTTTTCAATCTTTTGTGGAGCATCGAGTGAGCTGTGCAGTGTGAATTGTTTTTTTGCAATGATTAGCAGTCTAGTTGACTTCACTTGCTTACAATTAATTGACTTCAGTTTCCACACAATGCTAATCAGCTATTTTATTCATGATTAGACAAACAATTACTAAGCTCCAAAATTAAGATATTTCATTGAGTAAATTTGTCAAGTGCAAATTACCTTTTTGCAAGTTGTCATTAGTTAGCATCATTTCATTCATGGTGCTTGTTGATAAAGTGCTAGCATTAAGTTGATAAGTTAAGAAAATAGTGCTGTGTAAAGTATGCTTTTACGAGAATGCTAGTAGCTGATATTATTTTATGCATAGTGCATTTGTAAAGTAAATTTTTAAGCTGAAATCTGTTAAATACGCTAAAAAAGCCATTTTTTGATAAAAAAAGACCCATACAAATAACAACAATATCTTAAAAACTACTGCTCCGATTGTTTAATTAACACCATCATTGGATTCAGCGTAAAATTTCCTATAAAGTTCATCTTTTATCAATGCTAAACAATTTACTAAATAGTTGAAAATTGTTATCGATTAAAATTTTTTAAATCAGTGAATGCAATTGAAAATTTAAACTTTAGGTCTATTTATTTACATATATTAATAAGTCAATTTTTTTGTGAAATAAAAATACCACTTTTTATTTGTTGTTGGTTGACAAAAGGGAACATAAAAAAGTTTAAAGTTTCCCTTCCACTTGTTTCCATAGAAATATTGAGAAAATTGAAATTAAAACAATGAATCCAATCGTATGAGTAACATCTGCTACATTTATCCCCTCAAATTTACTCGGGCACCCCCAACTGACTTTATCTTTAAAAAAAATTGCTATCAGAAGGTGGGAAATACAAAACCAAACGCTTTCACTTAATATTGAAACAAACCAACAATTCTGAGTAGAGTCATTCCAAAATGAGAATAATGTAGCAAGAGACCAAAAGTTTGCACATCTAGAGAGAGAGAGAGAGAGAGAGATTATCACAAAATAAGTTTAGATTGTAAAGGGAGAAGGAAGGTAGAAAAGTACAAATTCTCTGGAGATATGAAAGAAAAGACATGCATGGATGGTGCATGGATGGACAATATGCTTGCAGCAGCTATAGATGATCCTAATTGAAATAGAACACAAAACAAGATTGTCAAACGAATGTCACTCTCACAGAAGATAAGGGTGAAATGAAAGTAAATGGCTCACTAAAGTGAAATCAAATTTTCAGGTAGAACAGAGATAAATTTGATTGAGATTTTGTGATGGCTTTTTGTTTTCTGCTGGATGAAAATACTAGAATTTGGTAATGTATGTACAAGAAGAGTTGGTCAGAAAAGGGTGTAAAAAACTGGTGAACAGTAAGATGGGTATCATAGAGGGTCACACAAGTAACAGAGATTGGAGTAGGGCCTGGGAATAAAAGAACTTAAGTTTCAAGTAAATGGATACAGGTAAGTTTGGAAAACAAGGAGTGCTGTTTAGGGTGACTTGGTAGAAAGGTGGTAGGTTGAGGTTGTTTCTCACAATTTCATGTTTTTGACCCAGTAACATTGAAATGGGTGATTTCCTCTAAAGTTGCAATGTTTTTGGAACAAAAAATTTTGTTGGTGGTACAGAATTTTTGTACAGCTTTGAAAAAAGCTGTTTGAACCATAAGCTTTTTGTGACACTCTTATCAGTGACGGTATTGCATCAAAAGGGAAGATCTAGAGTGAGTAAGCGTTTTATGTGATTAATTTAAACGCTAGGCAATCAAGACAAGCCAATGATAGCGCTAGTATTGTAAAGCACGCCAAAGAAAGATTTCACAATAATGAAATGCTAAAGAAAGCACAGCAAGAGGCCACATGGAAATGCTGTGATTATTGAGAGAGTTTGAGAGCGTAAACAAACTCTTCCTGTCTGCATAAAACCAGGTGTCAGGTCTTGATGTAAGCAGTGTCTAAGAGATAAAGATGGAGAGAGCTGGATGCTGTGGCAAGGTTTGAAAACTGCTTGTTGTCATAGTTTAATGCACATTGATCATTATTTAAAAGATGCTGACCAATGGCAGAGTCACAGTTTGGTTTGGTGTTGTTTTGTTTGCATGATCTGTGTTGTTGAGATCAGCGTGGATGGGTCAATTGTTGTCTTATCCATTGCAGAACATGTTGCTTGATGCGATCCTGTAGTCGTTGAGATGTTCTCCCTACGTACTGACTATCACAGTAGCACTTGTATTCATACACGACAGAACTGTGACTTTGCCATTGGTAAGCATCTTATAAAAAATGATCAATGTGCATTAAACTATGAAAACAAGTGGTTTTCAATCCTTGTCGCAGCATGCAGCTCTTTGTATCTTAATCTCTTAGAGGCTGCTTCTATCAAGAGCTGGCATCCAGTGTTATGCAAACAGAAAAAGTTTGTTTACACTCTCAAACTCTTTTGATAATTGCTGCATTCTTATTTGGCTTTTTACTAGGCTTTTTTTTGCATTTTGCCATTGCAAAATCTTTCTTTGGCACACTTTACAATACTAGCACTGTAAGATACTTTACGCGGCTCCTGGTTAGCCCCAATATCCTACATAGAACTGCAATGAAACGCGCCAGTTCACCCTCAACAGCACAACGATTTTATTGTCTCTTTCACGAATACAATTATGTAAAGCGGATGAACAAAGACGGTTTCTAGAACATAAAGCAAGATTTAAAACACAATCCAACACAAAGCACAAGACTTACATACCGTTTACTTTTGAACCAGGATTCCTTGTTGTTACTGCTAGACGTACCAAGTATTGATTAAATTGAAAAACTGATATCTTTACATGAAATTGGTCACACAAAAGGTAATTAGGCAAAGAAACGTTCCGATGATTACACTAAATGTGGCGTTTAAAGACGTGCGTGATTACATGATAGTAAGTCTTGGCATGTGTGGAACAATAGCTTGAGTGGCCCGGGTTTGAGGCTCAGTAGAACAAGATACTATGTAACATACCCCCGGGCAAAAATTAAATAGAATTTACATTTTTCGATTATACAGTCGTATCATTAATTTATACACACAACAATACACAAATCACACTTCATCAGAATTTAGTATTAAGCACAACTTGAAATGGGTCGTTTTAAAATGGTGGTACTCGTCTTCACATTTACAGTTCGTACTAGTCCGTGTTTGTCCATGAAGGTCTCTACTACGCAACCTATCATCCACTTGGAACAGGGCAGGGAATCATCGACGATGAGCACTATGTCTTCCAATTTAAGATTTTGATGCCTTTGCTGCCATTTTTGGCAGTAGGTAATATTTGGCAAAAACTCCCTCACCCAGCATCGCCAAAATTCATTAGCTAGATACTGAGTTTGGGCCCATCGTCGCCGCATGCAATAGTCTCTTTTGTCAAACAGTCCTGGAGACAAGTTAGCGCTGCCTCTTGACAATAGCAAATGGTTGGGTGTCAAGGGTTAATCGTCCAGATCGAAGGTGACGGGAACGAGTGGTCTTGAGTTGAGAATTGATTCAACTTCGGTCATCAAGGTATTCAGAACTTTATCAGTGACAACTTGTTCTTTCATCAAGGCACAAAGAATGCGCCGCATCGAGCGAATCAATCTTTCCCAGGCACCTCCCATGTGGCTTGCAGCAGGAGGATTAAATGACCATCAAACTTCATGTTGACAAAGATAATCATGAATTTGTGACTGGTTCCACAATTGCAGCAAATCTCAAAAGATTTTCTCCGGCCCCACAAGGTTCTTACCGTTATCGCTGTAAATTTGTTGTGGCCTTCCTCTGCGAGATATGAATCTTCGAAGAGCTTGTAAAAAAGAATCAGTTGTTAGATTGTGAGCTACTTCTAGGTGAACAGTGCACATGGATAAACATGGGAATATGCATCCGTATCGTTTTACTTGGCTTTGGCCTTGCTTCACAAGAAAAGGCACAAAGTAGTCAATTCTGACATGTGAAAAGAGTGGTTCGTTAACTTGAAGACGACCTAAGGGCAGATCAGCCATTAACTCTTTTGCTCCCGCGTGAAAAGCGAAAAAAAATGTCCGTAAGGTGGCAGCGCGAAAAACTGTCATAATCAATCATAATTAATCATAATTATGTACCTCAAGTTTGTTTGTAAATCATTACTCAGCTGTCTACTTCTACATTAAGTGTGATATATCGTTGAAATCTACATTTCTTGAGGATTTCAAATATAATAAAAAAAATTATTTTGAATATGCAAATTTTATGCAAAGGAACCCCCCCAACTGGGGGGTACTTGTCTTCAAAATTAAAGAGGTACCCTCACCTCAAAGATCACTACAGATTTAATTTTCTACCAATTTTTTTAGAAATGGTCGCAAAATGATGCTAAGGAAATAAGCTTTCAAGGTACATCAATCAAAACTTACCTAAAAGCCTAGGTTTTCTACAATTTGCAATTTTCTGAGGCACATGACCTTTTTTTGACCGGTATCGACCGGTACCAAATTTTGGTACTTAAATTTAGTACCTAAAATATGATCAGTTATTATCTGCAAGAGGTTAGCCTAAACCATGTAACATCATGTATTTTTGAACAGGGAATTTCTTCAAGATTCAGAAAATATCAAGTTTAAATAGAATATGTTGTCACTGACAATGAAACAGCCGCTTGTTTACACCCTTCCCATTTCTTGAGAAACAAGGGGGATACAGCAAACTTCGATTTGGAGAAGCCGAACTTCTATTAGCTTTTAAACTTGTATTTCGCTTCTTGTCTCCTTGGAAATTTGATACAAAATGACGACTTTATTGGTGAAACATTTGCAATTTATTTTATCTTTTTATAGGGTGTAGTTTTTCTAAAAATTATAATTTAGTGAAGATAAGTCAAAAAATTTTGGAGGTTTTGAACTGACATGATGTACAGTACTCATTTTTGATCAGTAAATATCATATAACACTTAGTCTAAACTATTTAAAGTTATATATTGCTGGAAAGCAAATTTCCTAAGCTTTCAAATGAGACCGGTATTTAGCAACATATGATATTTTTTACGCACTAAATTTACTTTTATCTACTTATCATTCAAATTTGTTTGGGGGGGTTTTGAGACCCCTAAAAAATTTGGAAATTTATAAAAGTAAAATTTATTATTATTGCTTGAAATTTTGTCAAATGGTGCTCCAAAAGAGTAGTTTTCAGACTGTGTTAATGATAAAGGGTTTGGTTATGTGGTAAAGATGTAATATCAATTTGATTTTAGTGTAGTTGGCACGTGCTGAGAATTTGTCCGATTTTGTCGTCTGCAACTGGGTTCTTGGTCTTTTTAACCCATTTTGGGTATAAAAATCCAAGAATTAGGGCACAAGTTATACATCATCCGATGCGTGAGGAAATAAGCGTGATCTTTTGAAACTTTTGTGAAAATCGGATAAAAAATAAAGTCACAAATCGATTTTTTAGTAAACTAATTTTGTAACTCAATTTAAAAAAATTTGAGGTAAACACTGAAAACACGAGATCATCAATCGATGATCGCGGGAGCGAAAGAGTTAACTGCTGACCGACAGAAGCATTTTGTTTTTTGCAAAAGACACAGTTGCCGATCACCTGTCGTACTGTCACACTACCTTTCACAATCCAGTACGACTGCCGCGAAGATGCCCACATGTGGCCCATCCCTGAATGGCCTACCAATTGGTGATGGTGTAAGATCAAAAGCACTGTAAAATGCTAGTCGCTTGGGAGTATTATGGGATGCTGAACAGAGAAGTTGACCAGTGCTTTGTCTAATCTTCCTCCAATGTGAAGGACTCCATCAATGAGAATTGGTTTGAGCTTCAGTAAGTAGCGAGGAGAGAAACCTCTAAGTAAACCGTCGTTAGTCATAGAGCTAATTATGGCAGAAAATTCTCTATTTTGGATATATTTAATCAAACATAACTCTGCATTTTGCAATTCGTCTACAGACAATGCTGAACAGTCAAATTTAGAATCATTGTTTTTAACCTTTAAATGTAAAAAGTGTTTGCATTGAATTAGCCAAGCTACACATTTTTTTAATCGATCAAGGGAGGAATAACGGTTGATCAGGGTTTCAATTGGACAAGGCTTACTTTTGCTTACTGCAGCAAGTACTTTAGCTGTAGAAGGAGAGGATAAAGGAGAAAGATCACTTGGTAAGTCAAGAACTAATGGAGGTGGTTCCGGCCAATTATCCTGAGAAAGCAACAAAAAACTTGGACTGTTCAACCAAGTTTTGGAATTCAAGAATGCTTCCACAGTGATTGGTCTGGTAGTAGTATCTGCAGGATTGACTTTAGAGGGAATGTATTTCCAGTCAGAGACATCAGTATGACGCTCAATGATGGACACTCTATTAGCGACAAATACTGGAAAACGTTTCCTTGAGTTGTGAATGATGTGAAGCACAGCAGTGGAGTCGCTCCAAAAGGTTGGAGTGCAAGCCATAATCTGTAACTCTTTTCGAAGCAGTATATCTAATCTCATCGAGAGAACAGCTGCTGTGAGTTCAAGTCTTGGTATGCTCACTGTTTTCACTGGAGCGAGTCTGGATTTTGCTATAACTAATGAACATTGTATCCTACTGTGATCATCCTCGACACAAAGATAACTGCAGGCACCATACGCGTTCGCAGAAGCATCAGAAAAATGATGGAGTTCGTACGAGATAATTCTACCAAAGTCGACTGATTTGTAGCATCTGCTAACAGTAAATTTTTGCAATTGAGTTAATGTTGGAAGCCATGCTTGCCAATGTACTGCTTCTGTATCTGATATATCATCATCCCAGTTCAATCCCTGCTTGCAGAGATTTTGAAGCAAAATCTTGGGGTTTAAAATAATAGGGGACACAAATCTTAGGGGATCAAACAAAGAGCTAAGAGTCGACAAAATGCCTCGGTGGGTTAAGGAGTGTGGCGGTATGTTTACCCTGAACTCAAAAACATCTCTTTTAATGTTCCATCTTATGCCCAGAACCCGCTCAATAGAGTTGTCAAGATCGAGGTTTAGCAATAGAGTAGAACGTTTTGGACCTGGAACAGCCTGCAAAACAGATGAATTATTAGACGACCATTTGGTTAAATGAAATCTGCCCTTCTGTAGCAGTTGTGAAAGTTGAGTCACAATTTTTACGCCTTCTTGTACAGACGAGACAGAACACAAACAATCATCCACATAAAAGTTGTGGTACACTACATTGGATATGTCAGGATCAAATTCACTTCCGTAATCATGAGCTGTTTGTCGTAGACTAAAGGCGGCACAGCTAGGTGAAGATGTGGCACCAAACAAGTGTACCATCATCTGGTGGACCTCAGGTGGTGCTGAAAGATCGCCTTGAGGCCACCACAAGAATCGCAGAATGTGGCAATGCAAAGGATCGACATGAACTTGATGAAACATGGATTCTATGTCAGTGGTGATTGCCACTTGTTCTTTCCAAAAGTGAATGAGAACACCGATGAGACTGTTGACTAGATCGGGACCTTGCATAAGAGCATCGTTCAGGGAAAAACACCCTTGGACTTAGCTGCGCAGTCAAACACCACTTGAAGTTTGGATGGTTTCTGGGGGTTTAGCACTGGGTGGTGAGGCAGGTACCATTTTGTGGCATTAGTATTGACTTCATGAAGAGGAATTTTTTGAGCATGTCCTTTTTTCAAATACAGCTCCATAACGTCTGTGTATTTTTGGTGCAATGCTTTATCGTTTAAGAAACGTTTTTTCAAACTTGCTAAGCGTCTCTCGGCAATGCCTCGGTTGTCGCAAGGCAGAATAACGTTTGGTCTCCATGGCAATGGAAGAATGTAATGTTTGCCTTCTTGTTTGACAGATTGCTTCACGAGTTTGAAAACGATTCTATCTTCTCTAAAAGAAGGCACGTCTAATACCGACGTTGCATTGCCAAAATCGGTCTCCCAAAGACTTTCAATTTGGCAATGCACAGCGTCCTTTGTTACTCTGACAAAGTTTGTTGAGAAATTGTTGGTTGTAGACAAGGAGAGTGATGGCCCAAGGAGTGACCATCCTAAGGGAGTCTCTACTGCAATGGGTTGACCCTTACAACCCACACAAATGTCTCGAGTGCAGAAAATTTCAGGGTTATTTGCACCAATAAGAAGAGTGACCGTTGCACCAGGAATATGTGGGAAACTAAGGTCCTTTAAGTGACTAAACCTATCGAGATCAATTTTTGAAGCAACAGGGTTAGGAAGAATAGGCACTTCACTCACTGAGTACACAGCAGGAAGAACAAAGTTTTCATCACCATTCAGCGAAGAAACTGAAAGAGAGACATTGATACCACTATGAGCTTTGGTACCAGTAAGAGTTTGAAGTGTGAATTCATTAGCATCTCCACGCAAGTCAAGAGCATTCACCACGAGGGCTTTGCCGCAAAAGGAATGAGTAGATCCTTGGTCTAGAAAAGCATAAGTAATCACACACTTAGTATTTTAAAGGTGACGTTTACTGGAACCACACACAAATATACATTCTGTAATGATTTACCATTGCATTTATACACTCCACTCAGAGAACAGACAGTGCTAGAAGAGCTTTCTGCTTGAGAAGATGCAGAATTAGAAACGCTAGGGCAAAGAGAGTCGGAAGTGTTAGTACTTGAAGGTCTAGATCTTTGCTTCCATGGATGAAGCAGAGTGTGGTGAAAAGTTCCAGTACAACCGGTAACTGAGCACATATTTTGCTTAAAACAAGATGGTGCTCGATGATTCGGGCTTAAACACTTGTAGCATAACTTAAGTCCCTTAACAAAGCTGGAACGTTTGGCTAGAGGAGTGGCCTTAAACTCGGGGCATTCAAGAAGTCTGTGAGAAGGGCTCTTACAGAAGAAACAAGCAAAGTGGTCAGATTGTTGAGGATTTTGAGTACGCAAAACGTTTACATTGTATGACGAGAGTGCAGACTTCCGACAATCACCTGATCGCAAAGTACTAGAAGAATGAGCCTCAGGACGCGCTCTAGAAAGTGTACCAAACACTCTCCGTCCATACAGTGAATTCGCTTCCTCTGACAATTTTACAACGAAAGAAACAAAATGAGAAAAATCTGCTATCTGACCTTATTGAGCTTCTACAGCAACAGATTCCTTTACCCAAATTTGCCGGAATTCAAAGGGAAGTTTGTTGATGAGCTGAGTCATGACATCCAGAGTGTTCAGGCTTCCAAAGTAATCGTAGTTTTTTCTAAAAGATCAGAAAAACATTTAAGGCTTTCTGGATCATCAGGTTTTACTGCCTTTGCAGTTCTAAGCCGTTGCTCACAGGCATCGACTATTATACATGGACGATCGTACTCTCGTTCAAGTCGACCCATTGCCAATGCATAGCTTTCGCTTCCTTTATTGGAGAAATGGTTCAATTTTTCTTTAACATTGAATTCGCAATGCTGAAGAAGATAACAAAAGAGCATCTCACACTATCCCTCACTTTAGGTTTGACGTGCTTTTCAAAGTTTTGAAGGTCGTAAAATTAAGCGGGTTGCCATCAAACTTTACAAACTCTGGTCGTGGCAAAAACTAATCGTCTTTATGAAAAACACAAGGTGTGACATGAGGGTGTGGGGTGCACACTTGTGGATTAGAAACGGGAACAAAAGACTCAGGAAGGTTAGCAGGGTAATAATCTCCTGGCATCCCATGCGGTTGACGTAAAGCGGGAGGCCTGTACCCACCTTGGCTTAAAGCGTTATTTATTGCTGAAGATGATACGTAAGTAGAAGACAAAGAGGTGTTGTTGAAATCTTACAATGGAGTAGGACGATTACTTGAAGGGATGTTGTAATAAACATTTTCATCAAATCTAACCTGAGGAGCAGCAATTGGTGCTGGAGTAGAAGTAAAGGTTTTGGGCAAACTTTCAGCGTGCTCGCTACCTTGAACCAACGCTGAACCGGACTGCTGGTTAGTATGATGGAATTTCAAAGGTTTTGTAACATCGTACCTTATGTTTTCATCACTAGTTCGATTCACCTCCTCGTCACAGAGCTTCAGTTCCAAGGTAGCTCATTCTACTTTGCATTCTACTTCACGCTGAGCATGGAGAGAACCTTCTTGTACTTTATGCTGAGCACGGAGAGAATCTTCTTTTGTCCTTTCCGCAGTCTGCTGGGCTTCAAGCTCTGCCAACTTAAGTTTGATTATAGCCTCTTGATGCTTTGAAGAAGATCTAGACGAGGTGCTTGAACCAGCTTCAGAAGCACCGACTAAACTGGAAGTATAACGGTTATGTGCAGAAGTCTGAAAGTTGTCTGGTTCAGACAGAGGCTGTCTCGCTTTAAACCATTCGCTCAAACGAGTATCGAACTCTGTTTTTTCTTTAGTAAGAGAATCAATTGCCTTGTGATCAATTGGATCGCCCGATTTAAGATCGTCGGCAATGGTTTGGAAGTCTAAGTCGATCTGAAGTGCTACAGACTCAAGGGCATCAATGCAGTTTGTTGACCTCAATGACATTAGTCGTTCAGCCTTTAAATAGAGCTGATTTAGGGAAGTCCTCATCTCCATTTCATTTTGAAGACTCATTTTTTTTGGATAGCACCAGAAGAGTTATTAATTAGCAGTAACAACAAATTAAATGAAACTTTATGTAAGATACTTTACGCAGCTCCTGGTTAGCCCCAATATCCTACATAGAACTGCAATGAAACGCGCCAGTTCACCCTCAACAGCACGACAATTTTATTGTCTCTTTCACAAATACAATTATGTAAAGCGGATGAACAAAGACGGTTTCTAGAACATAAAGCAAGATTTAAAACACAATCCAACACAAAGCACAAGACTTACATACCGTTTACTTTTGAACCAGGATTCCTTGTTGTTACTGCTAGCCGTACCAAGTATTGATTAAATTGAAAAACTGATATCTTTACATGAAATTGGCCACACAAAAGGTAATTAGGCAAAGAAACGTTCCGATGATTACACTAAATGTGGCATTTAAAGACGTGCGTGATTACATGATAGTAAGTCTTGGCATGTGTGGAACAATAGCTTGAGTGGCCCGGGTTTGAGGCTCAGTAGAACAAGATACGATGTAACAGGCACTATCATTGGCTTGTCTTGATTGCCTAATGTCCAAATTAATCGTGTAAAACACTTGCTCACTCTAGACTTCTTTTTTGATGCTATACCACAACTGATGAGAGTGTCATAAAAAACTTATGACTCAAATAGCTTTTTCAAAGCTATAGTTATTGTAACACTTGTACTGTTCAAGCTAGCAACAACATTTTGTTTCAAATGATTTAGAAAGGCAAGATTTCTATCTATTTCAATAACATAAAAGTGAGTGAATTTCCATAAGTCGCAATTTTGTAATAGCTCATGTACTGTTAGGGCTAGCAACAACATTTTTGTTTCAAATGATTCAGAAGGTCTAAGTTTCTATTTACAATACTAGAAGGCTTTTTGCTCTGGTACTTATCAGAAAAGGCTTTCACTTTGTTGTTACCTTGTTATTTGGATAAAACTGGCTTGTATTGTATTCTTTTGTCATTATGAGTAGAATTTGGCTCAAACGAAGATGAGTAAATGCAAAAAAAAAATAAGGCAAAAAATGAGCAAAATACGGCAAATTTTTATGTACAGTAGATTCAGCTTAATTGGGCTGCCGGTTAATCGGGTCAGCTGTTTAATTGGGCCAAATTGTTAAGAACAAAAGCCAATCAAAGATAATGCACTACGTTAAATTCACATAATCCGGCCACTATTTCGCTTAATCGGGCCACAACTGTAGTTAGACATACACTGGTTTAATTCCAAAACCGCCTTTGTAATGTAATAGAACTCATTATCATAAAGCCAACTATATTATGTAACAATTGAAAAATACAGGCGCAAATTATTTTGTCATTTCATGCCCTTGGACATGGTAATTGTTGTGTTTTGTTGCAAATTTTGTGAAGTCCCAAGCAGAGATGCCACAAAAAGAAGTAACAATTGCTGAAAGGGTTGTTGTCCTTAGAAAAATTAGAGAGCAACCTCCAAACATTAGTCATCGCCAGCTAGCTGAGTTAACTGGTGTACCAAGGACAACCCTGGCACAGATACTGCAAGACTTCAAATAATCGGGTCAGCCACTTAATCGGGCCAGCCACTTAATTGGGCCAAATGGTGTTTATCCCAATGTGACCTGATTAAGTGGAATCTACTGTATTATGTACTAGTATTGGCCAATGCTAGTAAATGTGCCAAACTTTTCTTTTCTTTGTCTTTTCTTTTTTCTTGCAGCTTCTGGCATATCTGGCCAGAAGTATTTACGTGCTCGTCACTATCAGATCACAGTGGGTCTGGTCACTTGTTTCTTCTTGATGATGATGCAGCTGATAAGCTGACCCAATAAACTGTTCTGCTTCAGTCATTTAAAGTCACTTGTATTTTCATATCTCTCACATCTACTCATCTCTTGTTTTTGACCAGAGGTATAGAGCCTCATTAAAATGTTTCAACAAAATGGTTCTCCAAATCTCTACTAAGGAACTTATATTTCCTTGTCATAATCACAGTGCCCTCTTTTGTCTTTTCTTCAATTGACACAAGCCTTTTATTGAATTCTTGTTTTTTCAGAATTGAGATTCATTCATGCAGTGCCTTTTGTTACTCGATTTAGGTTGCTGGTTATCTCGCTATTGCCTTCTTGGTATGGAGTATCATACCTTCTCAAGAGTCTAGTGTAAATGTGGCACAATGGGTGGATAGTAGTTGGAATGCTAAAAGGCTGGGTAACAGTTTAAGGCTCGATGCTTTTATATATGATGAGAGATCCAATCCCTATGGTTTGAACTTGCCTTGACTTTTGTGGGTGAAGGGTAACCATCTTAAAACTGGTGTGTGGTGTTTCCACTGATGAAATTTTGTATAGGACTGGCTCCAAGTGCAAGATGTTTGTCTGCCACAATGGAGCAAACCAGCAACCTAATTGCTCTTCAGTGCTTGAAATATCATGCACTTATTGGGACAAATGGCCTCATGATTTTGAATGATATGACCCAGGTATGGTTCAACAATGCTGCCCTAACATATAAGTAGATAAGCACATATCAGCTTCATACAACATTGACTTACTCATTATGGCACATGCATTGTGGCAACTTACTTTGGCATTGCGGTAATGACCTTGGTTCAGGCTGTGGGGAGTTTCCTGGTTTGCAAGGCTTTGGTGTCTTCAACGTGCCCTAATTCTGAGGAAGTAACAATAACAAATAACCAGGTAACAATAATCATTACAGTGGAATTCGGTTAATAAATCCACGGTTAATAAATCCAGCTGCTTATTACATCCAATTTGCTTGGAACGGAATCGTCCCAATCCTTTCCCGTTATAAAAACTTCGGTTAATAAATCCAAGCGCCGCTTAATACATCCAGTTTACGTGCTTTATGCAGTCAAATTTTTCTTCATTATGTACTAATAAGTACAATATTGCAAAGTGACGAAACAATATTGGATTATCAGTTTCGTACAGACAAGTACGTACATGTCCTTGTGTACTGGTAGGCCTAATCAAGCAGACTAATTGAACACCAGTCGTAGGAGTTGTGCAGTTATTGTTGCAACTGAAGCGGTTTTATGAGATTTAACTTAAAGAAAAGTTTTCTGGATCCATTGCAGAATGAATAGATCAAGAAGACATCATAAAACAGCAGCAGAAAAGCTAGAGTTGCTCAATCGCTACATTTTTTGTCGAATAAATACTGAAAAAATACTACATTTTGTGCATTTTAGAAAACGCCGTTTATTAAAGCTGCCGCGTATTAAATCCAAAACCGGCTGTCCCGAGGTGGATTTATTAACCGAATTCCACTGTATTTCTAAAAACAGATTTCTTTGAGCATTAGTTTTCTCTCAATATAGTCTTTGTTTTGACACTATCAACTTTATTATCCTCTATGGTCAATACCTTATACCTTATTAGTTGAATACATTAGAGATTGTTATGCTCCACCATCAATTGAAAACCTACATTGGGATTGCAAGCTTGAAACTTTTTTAATGTCACATAAATGTGAAGTATAGAGACTACTTGCCTTGTTTTTTAGGATACAAGATCAAGCTTTATGAAGTTTTAGCACTCTCATAGCATAAGTTACAAAGTTACTGATTTATATAGCAAAACTGCAGTTTTGCTATGTGCATCGCTAGCCTCTTGCATTACTATACTGATTTATATTTTGCACATTAAGTTTTTTATGTTTGATTTCAGCCAAATTATTTAATATTATTTACTTCATCAAAAGTATTTAGTTATAGTGATTATGAGTTTAATCTTCTTTCTTTCTTTCTTTTAGAAGGGATCCACATCCAACTGTTTCAAAATCAGATGCTGGCAGTGATGGTACTCACCCAACATTGTGTGTTGACATTAAAAACCGTCAGTCCACGTATTCCTTTGGGTGCCCGATGTACAGGGCATGTCAGAATAATGTGTTCTGGGGTTTGTTCTGCAGTGCCACACTCGCAATTCGATGTAGGAGCAAGGCCCCATGTGTGCATGAACGACTGAAAGTGCCCAACACCAGCCCTCAAGCGGTTGAGTCTGACCCATGATGATCTGGGCAGGCCCATCCCCATTGGCCTAGTGCTCGCCCTAGAGATGAAAGCACGGAGATCAGATGAGCACTCCAAGTATTCCATGCCTCATTTAAAGTCTGTCCATTGAGCTGCACGAATATCCAATTCAGTTAGATCTTGCAGTAACTTCCATGCAGTGGGCACAAAGGGGCATCTAGATTTTAGTCTCTCTCTCTGTGGCCGTCTGGGGACCCAGCCAGTAATTCATAGAGAATATGGTCAGGGTCCAAACTGCCACGATATGCCAGGGAGAGTGTTGCTCCTAATCGGCGAAGCTCAGCCAGCTGGATACCTGCAAGGACGGGTAAATAGTCTGTTGGAGTTGGACGCAGGCATCCAGTGACAATGCGCAATGTGTCATTGAGAACACTATTGATGAGGCGAGTGTGTGCACTGCAACACCAAACTGGTGCACAGTACTCCGCAGTAGAGTAGACCAGAGATAGGGTGGCTGTACGCAATGTTTTAGCTCCAGTGCCCCAACCTGAGCCTGCAAGTCGTCTCATCAGTGCAACGCGCGTTGTTAGTTTTTTGCGCAATGCCTCAAGATGGTGACGAAACGTGAGTGATCTGTCCAGTTTAACTCCAAGATAGGTAGGGACTGGACAGAATGGGAAGCGTTTGCCATTGTAGTAGATATTAAGCTCACGTTTGGCCTCTCTGTTGTTCAGGTGAAAGGCCGTTGTCACCGTTTTAGTGTGGCTGAGGTGTAGCCTCCAAGTCTGGAGATATGTTGAGATTGTAGTTATGTCTTGGCTTAAGACCCCCTCCAGGTCCTTCCAGTCATCAGAGGAGTATAACAGTGCCAGATCATCAGCATAAGCATACCTTCTGGAGACTGTTGAAGGAAGATCGTACACACAGATATTGAAAAGGAGGGTTGCCAGGACCGATCCCTGTGGGACGCTGTTTTTCAGACGTCGCAACCTGCTTTGCTTGCTGTCACTGGTAGTAAGGGTGAAACTTCTATTCCGGACAAGTTCCATGATCATACAAACCATGTGCTTATCCGGGAGAAGTCTCAGCAGCTTGCAGGTGAGGCCATGATGCCAGACAGTGTCATATGCAGCTATCAGATCTACAAACACAGCACCGGCCTTCTTTTTTGCCTCAAAAGAATTCTCGATGTTTTGTGTTAGCAAGACAACTTGATCTACTGTCAATTTTATCATGTCAAAACCCAGCCTCCCAGCCTGTCGACAATAGGCTCAATACAAGCGTAGATCAGTTGTTCAAGGATCTTGTAGGGGAGGAGATGGGACGGTAGCTCTTTGGGTCCTCTACAGATTTGTTTGGCTTTGGGATCGCAACTACAAGTGCTCTTCTCCAGAGTTTGGGAATTTTGAGTTGGCACAAGTAGGAAGAGAGGAAGCCACATAAACAGGACTTTAAAGTAGTTCCAGCATGGATTATAAGCTCCGGACAAATAGAGTCAGGACCCGGAGCTTTCCCTGGCTTAACGTGTTGGAGAGCAGCAGCGAATTCTCTGGATGAGAAGTCACCAGAGAGATTCACTGGAGATGCTATCAAGGCCCTCCAACAGTCAGATACTTCTTGAGAAATGAGTCGAGACGACTCACGATCAACACCCTCATATTTCCCGTTTCTTACCAGCTGAGCAGCAATGGCGTTAACTGAAACGGGACAGTTATGGGGGCTGTGTTGCAACCTGCCAGTGAGGTTGTTAATTGTGCTCCATGCCTTTCTGCTTGAGTGTGAGAAGTCAATGTTTTTGACTGCCTCAGACCATCGGTCTCTGTGTTTCTTGTCAAGCCAAGTTATTAGGGCTGTAGCAGCCCTGCTTGACTGGTCTTCAGTGGGAGACTGCAGAAACGTTTGGTAGAGGGCCTCACACTTAGCATCCCAACATGGTATGTAGGTGTTATGACAACTGCGTGGGATAGCTTTCTTGGCTGCTTTGCTCAGGGTATTGCAAAGGTCCTGGTTGGCCTGATCCATATTTGTTGAACCAGGTGATGGCAAATTCCTTGCAAGCTTGTTTGTCAAAGACTTATGGTGGCTCCAGTTGGCCTTGCGGAAGTTCCATTGCTTTACAGGTCTTCCCAGTACCGAGAGGGAAAACCTTGGTGGTGTTATAAGTGAAGGTCGATGTTGTGACCACGGAAACTTCTCCAAAATGCTTTTATAAGGCAAGCGACTATCAGGATCGACAGTGGTGAAGGCAAGATCCGGGTTAGTGCCAGTGTTCCAGTGCCCTGAGTGAAAGCTAGGTTCATCCTTGGGATCGTGAAGAAGAGCAAGGTTATTGGAGCTTGCCCAGGCCAGTAGGTAGTCTCCATCCGCGCTGTTGGTGTTATAACCCCAATCGACATGGGGGCAGTTGAAATCACCTGCATATAGACAAGGGTGAGTGAACACTGGAAGGTTGGAAACTTGCAACCGCGTTGGTGGAGGTTTGTAGATGTTAACGATTTTATAACCGTCAACATCCACGCACAGCCACTCAGTCTTCGATGTCATGGGAGATGGATCGTATAAGGTCCATTTTAGCCGCTCATGGACAAATGTGGCAAGGCCATGCTTTCTGCTTAGGGAAAACCCAGCTAGTTGATAGTTTGATAGCACAAGCTTATGTGCTGTGGGTCTCCTGTAGAAGGATGACGAACGCCTCAAGCTGAGTAGCAAGATGATGAAGAACGTTCATCTTGCTGGCTGTGAGGCCTTCAATGTTCAGTTGTAGTATTGAAAGCCCTCAAAACTTTTTGATGATGTGCCCTGAAAAGGTCAGTTTGTGTGCAACGCACTCATCACCCCGTCCTGAGAAGGACGTTTGCTGGTTAGCAGGCCCTTGAACATCGGAATAGGTGGATATCCTTGTGGGTGGGCACATTCGGTTTCCACAGAGCATTAGAGAGACTTTCCAATTGCTAGGTGTACTCACGACCTGTGCTGCATGAAAGCATGTGCCGTGCAGGCCATGAGTTTAATATTGTTGTGCTATTGAAAAAGGTGCTGAACAGCGATTTTCTCTGCTTAATTACTGGCTGGTGGTAAAAATGTACTGTGTCAACAGTTGTGGCAACTTCAAAGATGATTTGAACACCAGGATTTACAGTATTATGCATAACCACAAAGCTTTCCTCATGATTGGAGGACAAAAATATAAATTTTAATTAGTAATAATAAATTTAATTTGAGTTATTCTAAATATCAAGTTAACATGATCAAGTTTTATGGTAATGGTTGTTTCATTGGAAGCAAATATGCTCTAATAAGATTAAGTGGCAACTAGACGACTACTGTATGTGAAAGAAACATTGAAGAATTCCTTAACGTTTACCTTTTGATTTTGTATTCAGATTTGCCATTACTGTTTCTGCAGCAAACCCAATTTTTTCAAATTCAGAGGTGTTTAATTTTGTAGTTCAAATTCTGCAAAATGATTCCTTTCTTTTGAGCTGGTAGCCATAAAAGTCATAGAAAAAAAAAATTCTTGTCCCCTTCAGATTTGCAGTTTGAGAAGGCCTTAGTTTTTGCAATGTATTGCAATGTAATCATACTACAATTAAAAGTGGCTTTTGTAAGCTGAGAATCTTGGGTTTGTGGGTTGGCCCTGTCTGTAGCAGATTGACACCCTTTTGTTTTGGTGATGATGGTTTTGTAAACAGGACTTCTTCAGAAGTTAATCTTGATCATGGATTTTCTCAGGAAGCAATTCAGAAATCAGTGTGGAGTGATTTTAGTAATGAAGTAAGATTAATTGTTATTGACTAATGTTACGTACTAATGTTACTCATTATGAACTCAAGAGTGATTGTAAGCAAAAATTTATTAGTCATAATGAACTAACACAAAGCACCACAGATTTTTGTCTACAGGTTTTTTTTAAGAGCAAAATTACCTTTCATACAAAATAATTTGGTTGTAGATTTGATTTACGAACCTTAACTGGGGTTGACAAAACCAGTGTCATCAAAAAATAACATTGTAACCCTTTAAGGATCATAAGGTGCTATGTCATAGCATTTGATACAATTTATTGATTGTTTGGTTACAACACGAATACAGTGAATTTCACAAAAATTGTTATTTCATAATAATGATATAACTAGTGGCAATAATTTGGCACGTGTTTTACACTCATCCTAAAACACTTTACTACTCAATGAAAAAGTGCAAGAGTCACTTTTGAGCAGTGAAGTTTTGAAATGTTGCATTTTTTTCAAACTGGTCTCATCTCTCATGTACTAAAGTCTAGTTCAGCAAATTATACCTACAGTTAAATTATTTTGTGGTAAAGGAAAATTTTGGTTTGACAAAGTCCCTGTGAGGGAATGAAAATGATTGCTTCACATTTACGCGTATGAGCTCATGCTCGGTTTGCATGTCTTTCGTCAGACTGGGCCACCACGACGAGTAGACTGCATGGCCCCACCATCTGTCTGCCACATAAAGACAGAGGCATCCCGTTAAGTGCCTTGCCCAAGGACACAACAAGCAAGCTTGCCGGCTTGTTCTCCAAACTATCCCTTATGTGCTGAGCGCCAAGCAGAAAAGCTGTGAATACCATTTTTTAAAGTCTTTTGGTATGACTCCACTTGGGAAATGAACCCCAGGTCTACCAACTGCAAAGTGGACGTTCTAACCACTACACCATTGTGCCGGTTAATGATTGCTTTTAAAATTAAAGAAATAACTATTAAGTGCCAAGCCTATTTTGGGATTTGGTGCTGCACCTTTCCTGTTTATATTTGTGGTATTAAGTTTTTTTGGCTGCCCTATTTGCCTTGTTTCCATCATAGTAACAAAAGCAGCTATGCCTTTTCCAAACTCATTCACTATATTTTAGTAGGCACCCATCAGGCTGAGTTATTATCAAACAACTGTTCTCTGTAAATTCAGCTTTACAGACTGTTAGCTTTATTGATTTATTTTAAAGTTTGTTTTAAACTTGGGGTTTTTATACATTGCTTTAAACTATAGTTGTAAATAACTTAATAGACAGCATATCAGGAAGAGAAAAAATCCTTGCTTCATTGTATACAATTCATTCAAAAAGTCTGAGGATACACTGTTTTTTAGTGAATTTCTGTGTTTTGGCTATAAGTGATGTTTTTACTCATTGTAGGTCTGCAGGCTTCAGATATGTCTTTGTTCTGCAAACAAATCGCTTCAAAATACAAGAGTTACAGCAACATAAGTCATGCACACATCATACATGCCCACCAAAACATATAACAACACAAAAGTAGTTAAGAAATCACAATGTCCCAAAATCATGAGACACATTCTTCTCATCAGTATGGCTGCCTTTTCGGGCAATCACTGCCCGACAGACACTAGGCATATGACATGTTAGTTGTTTGATAAATGACAACCCTAATTTAGCTCACTCCTGGTTCAGAATCGTCATCAGATCATCAGCTGCTGTCAGTAAAGTTGGCCAAATTTGACGGCCACTCTCCAATTTAGCCCAGCATAGTTCTGTCGGGTTTAAATGAGGTGGTTGTGGTGGCCATGCCATCACCTTCAAGACCTTTCACTTCACCTTCTCCTTGGGTGCCTCCTTGACAATGATGGCTGTGTGTTTTGGGCCATTGTCTTATTGGAAGACAAAGCCCTTGCCACATAGCCTTGTTGCATCTGGGATAGCAACCTTCAGAAGGATCTTTATGTAGACATCTTTAGTCGTTATGCCCTCTATTTGGTAGAGTACACCAGTTCTACCACTGCTGAACCCTTCCTAGACCATGACAGATCCACCACCGTGCTTCACAGTCTTCTGAATACAGTCATCCTGCAGTGGTTCTCCACTTTGTCTCCAACAAAACATCCTCCTTGATGTCCCAAAAATCTGAAACTTTGACTCGTTGGTGAAATACACTTTGAATCAGTCCTCTAAAGCCCAATTGATGTGGTCTTTATCCCACTGCAACCTCTTAGCTATATTCTCTGGATGAAGTTGTGGTTTCTTGATGCAGACAAAGCTATCAAAACCAGCTTCATGTATATGGTTATATGCTGTTGACTTTGATATAGAATCTGCTAGAGCACTGTTGATGCTAGTCTGGATACTACTGAGTGAGTCACACTGCCTTTTCTTCACAGCCAAAGTGATGGCATGGTCAATAGTAGAAAAAGTAGATTGAGGATGCCCGGACCTTGTTTTAGGCTCTGATGTCCCTCTTTCCAAAGTGCTTTCAACTGCTCCTTTTGATATAGCCAAAGTACTCGCAAATTTGCAAATAGAAAGACCCATTAAGTTTAGAGCTAGTACTGCTGATTGACATGCTTTAGATAATTCACAGGCTTTTGGCTGTGGAGGCAAATACTATAGAGCACTTTTACCTCTTCTAAACTTCCGCAGTATTCTACTACCACAAGCCATTCCAATCAAACACACCAACTATTATAGAAATCTAAATCTTACACAACGCTCAGATTTGCACTCTTAAGAAATGCACATGTGAGTTTGCTACATTCACACTTTGGCAGGCATGTATGATGTGTGCATGACTTATTTTGCTGTAACTCTTATATTTTGAAGTGCTTTATTTGCAGAACAAAGACATATCTGAAGCCTGCAGGCCTACAGTGAGTAAAAACATCACTTATAGCCCAAAACACAGAAATTCACTGAAAAAACAGTGTGTCCTCAGACTTTTTGAATGAACTGTATGTCAGCATCACTTGCAGGGTCTCCATCAGTAATGCCAGGATTGAGAATGTCAGTTCTACTGGCCAAGCCTGCTTCACCCTTCAAACACTTGAGTGAACAGTAGTAAAAATGTTATGTTTTTGTGTACACAAGATTTTTGCAACTTGGTGCCCTCCTTTTGTGATAGAATTTTTGATTTCAAGGTCCTGGCTATGTCTTAGATCTATGTGCTCTCTTCATTTCTTATGTGAACCCAAGAGGGCCTTGCATTTCCCTGAGTTTGGAAGTAGGAAACACATTTGTGATATTAAGCTATTTGCAAGCAAAATAGCAAAATGGTTTTCATATGGTGCGACTTCACACAGTGGCATTGCTTCTTTTTGATTTTTCTTCAAACTTTCTCAAATCCTCGCTGGCTAGAGATTATGTTGCATGTTCTTATCTCTCTGCTTTGCATGCCCAGGGGAGTTAAAAGAGTTCTTGCTTTTCCCCAAGTGCTTAGGCTTCATCCCAGTAGCTCTATAAAGCAAAATACCATGTGGTGCGATTTATCCCAGTGATGTTTTTTTTTTATTTCTCCTCAAACTTTTTCAAGTCCCTGCTGGCTATGCATTATGATGCATGTTTGTTTTACCTTGCTTAGGTGTTCTCAGAGGATTTAAAAGAGTCCTTTTCCAAGAATTTTAAGCTTTGATCCTGGTGACTTTATAAAGCTATTATCAAACAAAATAGAAAAATTGTTTCCCCTAAGTATGGTGCGATTGTACCTCAAAAGGTTATGGCATCACCTGTACTGATTTAAAAAGTATTAAATAAAGCAGCTGTTCCAGCTTTTACCATACAAGCATTTGTGAGAGCAGCAACCAAACAACCAAAAGTTTTAGAAAACATAGGCCATGGCTCCTGTACATGTAATGGTGGTAGTGTTGGTCTATAATCAAGACTGGTAGTATTCCAAAAGAAAGAATGATGTCACAAACTATCATTTGTTCTTTTTGAAGCTTTAAGTAAGGAGAAAGTGAAACATAGTCAATGCTGATAGTGGCCAAATGATGGTCATTTTGACAATTAAATAAATACAGTTTTTGTAGTTTTAAATTTGTTTTATGATTTGATGGGCGCTATGTATTTACTTTTGTGACATTAAGTTCTTCGGCTGTGATGATTGCTTTAATTCGGCCATGCGTATAAAGGAGCCATGTCTTTTCCCAAAGTCATAATCTATTCCAATAGGAGCCAATTAAGCTTTTTTCAAGCAAAAACGTTCCCTTTAAATCCGGTTTTACAAATTGATGCTATTATTGTTTAATTTTGATTTTTTCTTAAACTTGGGATTTTATTACATTTAACTTTGCCCCTAGTCCAGACTTTCCTACTTTTAAATATAGATTAGTGTTTCTTACTGATACAAATATCCAATCAATTGCAAATTTCAGTAAAGGGCTTTACTGTTTATGCTTACTATCAAAATAATAGTGAATAATTATGTTGCTTATTGCTGTTCTCACTATATAGCGGCAAGCATTGTGATGTCATTTAAGATTATGATGGAACACTGCTTTGTAAAAGGATTCAAGATATAAGAATAATGCATTCTTAACAAACAAATAAATAATTCTGTATTGCACCTTGATATAGCGTAAGTTGTCATAGAAATACTTTTAGCAAAAATTAATGTTGTTTGGAACACAATTGATTAAAAAACAGTATGAGCTGGTGTGCATAGCCACTACATGTCTCCCAAGTTTATGGCATGTGGGTAACGTCATATTTGCCCTGTTATCACCATAGGTATTTTTACACTAAACAGACTTTTATCCATTAAATTCAGCAAGTACTTGAAAGCATATCAAAGTTGTGGGAGGGCACCAAGGTAATTGATATGTATTTCTTGGATTAAGCCATTAAATGTTAGGACCACTATATATGACTTTTTTGTTATTCTAGGAAAATTTGTATGAGTTAATGCCTCTGACTGTGTGCATATTGCTTGGTCCTGGCATAATTACAGACATGCATGAAGCAAACTAACCCTAAATAAAGCACCCATAGTTACGTTACTGCAACAGAAGGGTCTTCATTAACCCCTTCATGCCGATTAGGTCATTTTCATCATGCTACATTCAAACTTGTTGTAATGCGATTCAAAGCAGCTTTTCACTTAAACGTTGCTTGTTTCATTTGCATCAAGATAAGTGCTTTTAAAAAAAAATGGTTGGTGCCTTTAGTGTTAATGATCACGTGGCAGTGCAAGCCAGCTTGTGTGATTTTTCAAAATTTTGCAAGCTGGGTGGAGGTTACATTTTATTTGTCAACATCAGAATAGGTAAGTTATTCAATTTACAATTTATTCAATTTAATGAATTTACAAAATTTTTGTTAAGATTATGCAAGCTTCCTTAACCGCCCTGCATGTTGTTTAGTTATCTATTATGTGCATTGTTGAAGCGGGGAGTGTATAGACCTATGTGCCAAAAACGGCATGATAGGTATTCCCAGTTCAGAAATTTGTAATAAGTCGATATAGTAATTAGATGCAGTAACTTCATTTTGATTGTTTGTTGGCCAATTTTTTAAAAGTATTTTTGTATTTACAATACAACTTACTGATCAGTGGTATATTTGTTTGCACATTGTCTAGCAATTACTGCTGAGTTCGATTCCCTGTTTAGGGAAATCTAACACAGTGCTGTTAGAAACTTGCCACTGTGGAAGCACCTAAGTATTGTATATTTATAAGCTGTAGGTTACAATACCTAACACAAAGTAAGCGGAATAGATACGATTTTATAAAAAAGTAGGCTACTATAAACATTTTTTTTCAAGATATCAATGATTTTTTTTGGTTTTCAGAATTCAATCAAGAAATTTTTATAGAAAATAAGTTTACAAACTTAGGCTTCCTCCAAATTACAATAGTGATGACAGCTGTCTTGGCGATAGTGATAACAAGTATCTTCCTCTCCCGTAAAGAAGTTTGTGTCCATCAAATAGCAGCTCAGACAAAGAGTCCAATGGCTCTGATGACCAACCATTTGGATTTGCTCCCATTGAGAATGAAGTTAATGCAAGTTCTGAAGTGGGTGTGGAATCAGGAATACTTGGACTTTCAAATCAAACCGCTTCTCATGGGATTATTTAGAACAGTATTGCTCCAGCTGTTCTTCCGCCATCATAGAAAAGTTCCTTGCCAGAGTCTGCAGATTTAAAAAATCCATTTCAATATTTCTAGCAATTTTTGAACAAAGAACTATTCGATCATATTGTTGAGCAAAGTAACCTGTATGCTGTGCAAGAAGATCCTTCTAAACTGCTACTTCTTACACGACTTGAACTGAAATAATTTCTTAGGACAGTATTTATATGACAATACTGCATTTATCTTGATCAAGAATGTACTGGGCTGCAGAAACAAAGAGTGAGCAATATAGGATATATTATGGTAAGAGATCATTGGGAGCTTATAAAAAAGCATCTTCTTTCAATGACAACTCGCTGATTTTCGAACAAGATCCAGCAAATCTAAATAGATTGTTTAAAATCCAGCCAGTCATTGACCATCTATTGCCAAAATTTCAAAGCATATCGCAGCAGCAGGTTTTGTGTTGTGACGAGCAAATGGTTTGTTTTAAGAGACATGTAGCTCTGAAACTATGCATGCCGAGAAAACCATACAAATGGGAATACAAAGTATACATGCTATGTGATACAACTGGAATGGTTCACAATTTTGAAATTTATGCAAAAAAAATAATACCTGCTGTTAATTTTTCAGATTTGGGAGCATCTGTAAACATTGCTTTTTGACTTGTTAGCGTGGTAAAATTAGATGTCAACCATATTGTTGTTGTTGTTGTTTACCTGACCCCTTCCGAGGGATGGGGGCATGGTGGAAGACCATGGAGCCCCAGAAGCCGGGCAACTCCCCAGGGTCCGGACCAGAGGTCATAAAGAGACAAAGAGTCGCCAAAGAGTAAGCGGTGTAAAGAGTCCGTAGCTGGACAGTGCAGAATGAGATGAGAGATGTCCTGGGACGAGTGTCCACAGGCACTGGAGGAAGAATTCTCGATTCTGCCAATCCTGGAGAGATAGGAACCTAAAAGAAGGCTGTGTCCATTGCAGCGAAGACGAGAGAGGACACAGTGAGCATGACGAGGGAGCACAAGTTCCTCAGTGGAAATTGAGGGAACCTGTGTGTCAAAATACTTTGAAGAGACAGTACGCCTCCAGTCCGAGATAAGACGAGAGTGGATACGAGAGATAAGAGGAGAGAGACTACAAGGGATTGCGGAGAGCGCAAGCAGCGCTCCCCATCTGGCAAGCTCATCAGCTGTGTTGTTCCCCAGGAGAAACGAGTGTCTGGGGACCCATTGTAGCCTGATAGAACAGGCGGAGAAGAAGGACAGTTCCTGCCAGATCTGCCACAGAGTTTGAGATAACAGGAAAGGTGGAGGAGAGGACAGGGTGGCAAGGACAGAACGAGAGTCAGACAGGAGAAGAAGAGAAGAAAAATGGCAGACTTTATGGTGTTGCTGAGACCAGCAAAGAGCGTGCAGAATGGCGCAGGCTTCAGCGGAAAAACTGGAACAAACTGGGCCTGCCAAAAAGGAAAGAGTGGCCTCAGTGCCACAGAGAGAGCAGTTGGCAAGAATGCCGGAGCCGCCCTTGCCAAAAGGAAAAGGAACAGAGCCGTCTGTCCAGAGTACAAGATCATGAGGGGGGAGAGAGTCAAGGTGGGCGAGAGCTACACCTTGGCGAGAGTGAGGGGGATCAGAGCGAGAGCATGGAGAGGAAAGGGTGGACTCGACTGTGAAGGAAGGCAGATTCCAAGGAGGAAAGGGAGGGCAAGCAACAAGAGCCTCCCTAGAACAAGTAGAAGGAAGCATGAGCGGGTGAGTGGATGCAAAAGCTCTCCAGGACGATCTGCAGAGTATTGGTTTCACTCCAAGTCTGGCCAAACCTGAGATGGGAAAGGAGGTTGGGAGATGAAGAGCCCGCTTATGAGAAAAAAGAGTGAAGTGAGTCAGAGTGACTCGTAGGGGAGGTAGAGAAGCCTTGGTGAGTAGTAGAGGGATAGGGGAGGACGAGAAGCAGCCGGTGATGGCGCGACTGGCCGCTTGGTGAAGGCGTTCCAATTTGGTGATATTGGTGGTGCTTAGGAAAGGAAACCATTTGGGTGAAGTGTAAGTGAGAAGGGACCGAAGAAAAGATTTATACAGAAGAGAAAGAGACTCCTTAGAGGGACCCCATGAGGAAGCAGAGATACAGCGTAAGGCCTTGAGACGTGGGAAGAACTTGGCCTTCAGCAAAGATACATGCTTAGAAAAGGAAAGAGTGTGGTCGAAGGTGACCCCAAGAAAAGTTGGAGTGGGATTAAAACAGAGGCAGGAGCCGAGTAGGAGGAGGTTGGGCTGGAGGTTAGCCTGGTGGGGATCCACTGAAAAGAAGGAGGCCTCACATTTGCTCGGATTGAGAGGAAGACACCAGTACTCAGACCAGCGCTCCAATCAAAACAGAGCTTTTTGTGTGGCCTCCACCGCAGTGGGGACCGAGGGGGAGGAGGACCAAATGGCCAGATCGTCAGCATAAAGAGAGCAGCTAACGGAAGAAGGCAGAGAGACCGGAAGATCATTAATGAAGAGAGAGAATAGTACAGGGCCAAGAACGGATCCTTGCAGAACACCTCGACGGACTCGAAAGGAACGGCTTTTGTGATTTTGAAAAACCATAGAAGCGCGCCTGTCAGAAAGGAAAGATTGAGTCCAACGAGCAAAGCAAGGAGGGAGGCCAGCCAAAATAAGTTTGTGGAAAAGGGCGAGATGCCAGACCGAGTCAAAAGCTTTAGAGAAATCGATAGCAGACAGGATTGTCCGAGAGCCCGGTCTGGGTTTGTTAAACCCATTCGAAACGGACTGAGAAAGGTAGAGAATTTGATCAAGTGTAGACCGTCCAGGGCGGAAACCAGCCTGGCTGGGAGAGAGAATGGAATTAGATTCCAGAAAGAAGAGAAGACGGGATAGTATGATGCGTTCAAACAGCTTTGATATGCAGGAGGTGAGAGAGATAGGCCGGAAGGAAGCAGGAGAGTTGAGAGGTTTTCCCATCTTATGTATGGGAATAATAGAAGATGTCTTCCAGATGGAAGGAAAGGAATGTGAAGACCAAGAAAGATTGAAGATGTGACAAAGAAAATCCATGCCAGAGCGAGGAAGATGCTTTAGCATGGGATAGGCAACTTTGTCTGGGCCAGTGGCAGTGGATGAGGAGAGGTTGGTGGCAGCCGCAAGAAATTCAGTGGGAGAGAAGGGAGAGCAAAAGGACGAGTGAGACTCCACAGAGCACGTAGCTTGGCGGAGCTCAGTGAGGTAGCCTCTGGCTCTGCTGCGCAGGGCCTTTGGCTGAGACACGGAAAAGTGAGACCTCAGGTAAGCGGCATAAACCAAAGCCGATTCCCTGGGAGAAGAGTAGTTAGGAAAGTTAGGAGAGGAAGAAGACGAGGAAGGAGAGCCAGCGATAGAGCGAAGAAGAGAGTGCACAGATTTAGGATTAGAGATAGGTGAAAGAGAAGTGCAGGTCGTCTGCCATGCCTCAGCCTCAGCCTTGGCAATGACCGACGAGGCACGTCGAGAGGCGGAGATGTAAGCCTGGCGATCTTCATCACTTCTGTGAGCAGTAGCGAAAGCCCTGCGTCTTTCACCAACCGCTTCTTCCACCTCAGCAGACCACCAGGCTTTAGGAGGGCGTTTGATGCGGCCAAAAGGAACGGAAGATTTGGCCGCATTCATTGCCAGAGAGGTAAAAAGAGCAGCTGCAGAGGAAAGAGAAAGAGACGAGTATACCTCTGCAGTAGGACAGTGAGAGTCAATGTAGGAGGCAAAGTCATCCCAGCGAGCTTTCTGAAAATTGAAGGAAGGGGGGCGCTCGTTGGGGTGAAAGACTGGAGAGAGATGGATAGATAGAAGATTTGGTAGGTGGTCAGAACCAAGGTCCTGAAGCACCTCCCAGGAGCAAGAAAAAGCAAGAGTAGAGGGAGCAAAGGAGATGTCAGGAGAGGAGCGACTGCCAGAGGAGCGATGGAGAAGGGTGGGTGTGTCAGGGTCATTGAGGGGGAGGAGGTTTGAGGAGATGACCCAGTCGAATACTTCCTCCCCACGGTGGTCGGAAGTACCTCTTGAGTCCCAAAGTGGGTGATGGCAATTGAAGTCCCCCAGAATGAAGAGATTTCTGGAGGAGGGAAGAATTGAGGGAGAGAAGGCAACCATATTGTTTGCTTTGGCAATTGGTTTGCGTCCCTTTCTTTGGTTGTCAAATTAGCTAAACACAGTATCTTTGCTTTGGGCACAATAAGCTCAAATCAAACTTTTGAATGCAACTTTTATACTAATGTTGACATGTGCAAAAGAGGAAGGTGAGCATTTGAAGGGAAGGGTACTTCTATAGACTGAGTGCATTCAAATGGTATAACAACAGAGCTGTTTAGTTTGCAAGCTCATGTTGTGGTGTACAACCCTTATTATCTGTGGAGTGGTGGGACAGGTCAAAAAAGCAAAGCGTTTCCATGAACTTTTCAGCAATTGTTGATATGTATAATAAATTGATGGGAGGTGTAGATGTAGTTGATGTGCTTATTTCCTACTACCAGATTCACATGAAGTCAAAAAAATTTTATTTACAAATTTTTTTTCATTTGGTGAATTTGTGCATAGTCAATGCATGGCTGCTGTACCAAAGAGACTACAAATCAGTTGATTTGCCTCAAAACCAATAAAAAGTTTTGTTGGCATTCAGAGTAAGCATTGCAGATGCACTCTACAAACACAGTAAAGATCTTTTGCCAGTACAAAGAGGGTAACCATCTAAAGAACAATGGCGGGACACTTTAGGTGGAGCACAAATCTCATGATAAGGTCTCACTCACCCAGGGCTTTACATCCTTACAAAGAAAGCAGAAAAGAAGGGTTTGGTCACTGGTCTGTTGTAGAAGCAAAACGACAAAGATGTAAGAATGGGAATTGCCCTGGGAAACCTGTATTCAAGTGCAACAATTGCAGAGTTCATTTGCATTTGAACAGCAAGGCCAATTGGTTTTTAGAATACCACAAATAAACATTGAAATCATGTTCATTTGCTAGTTGTATCCACGTCTTTTCTGTATTGATTGTTTGAAATAATGCAACAACAAAAGTATAATGTATACAATGTTTGTAAACGCACCTAATTTTAAGTAATATGTAACTATGTCTCAAAAAATTGCTGGCTGAATGCTGATTGTCCTAAATTTGGTACAAAAAAAGCAAAGTACTCCCAAAATTGCCCATCAAATGTTAACACCAAAAACACGTTTGCCGTATTGGTGTTAGCATATTTGGCTAGAAGAAACATTTTTTTGAATATTAAATCATTATTTTGGCATGAAGGGGTTAATGATGTCAAGGTTGAGAATATCAAATGAGCTGGCTGCACCAGCCTCACCCAGTTGCAAAGGAAATGGCTTCAACATTTAGATGATATGTAGCTCGATACTAAAATTTTGTTGCAAATGATAGAACATGATCATCAATTTTCTTCTTTTTTTCTTGGAGTATTATCAAGTGTTTTGCTTCAAATAGGCTACATATCAAAGTTTTTGGAGACTTCATTCTTCAACGAATCTTTTTAAATATTTTAATGGATATTGCCAATGATCCATGCTACTGAGAAAGAATAGAAAAAATGCACCAAAGTAGTTAGTTTTTGTAGAAATTACGATTTTGTGAAATGCAACCACCAAAATTATGAGTGTTTCTAACTAGAAGGCTACATTTCATAAACGTTTAAAGACTTAATTTTTTCATAAATGTTTTTGAAAACGTTGAGAGATAATGCAAAAAAACCATGCTTGTGAGGAAAAGTAGTCAAAATTTACTAAAGAACAAACTTTGTCTAACAGCTGCTGGCTGTTATCCTTCGCCCTAGATAATTAGAGTGATAGATAGCTTTCTATTATATCGTTTTATGTATCAAACTAACTTTTTTTACTCAGCTTACCACTTTTCGAGAGGGGTAAAAAGTTTCACTGTCAGTGATAATGTTCAGTTTTTGTAGAATAGAATAAAATACTAAAGACACATATTACATGCACTCGTGAACAAAAAAAAACGAGCCAAGCAAGCTGAAGTAATGATCTGAAAAATAATAATACCCAAAGTTTGTTTGTAAATCATTACTCATCTGTTTACTTCTACATCGAGTGTTAAATATCGTTGAAATCTCCATTTCTTGAAGATTTTAAATACAAAAAGTTTTTTGTATTTATGCAAATTTTGTGTAAATTATCGTCTCCCAGAATAGGTGCTGAGTTGTCTTCGAAGTTAAAGTAGCCTTACCTCAAACATAACTTTAGATTTGATTTTTGTTCCAATTTTTTAGAAATGGTTGCTAGATGATGCTAAGAAAATAAGCTTTCAAGGTATATCAGTCAGAACTTATCTAAAAGCATAGGTTTTCTACAATTTGCAACTTTCTGATACCTATGACTTATTTATTGATCGGTGCTAAATTTTGTTAGTTAAATTTAGTACCTAAAATATGATCAGTCATTATCTGCTAGAGCAGTGGTTCTTAAACTTTTTCAGTCGCGCCCCCCTTGACATTTATCATTCATGCTCACGCCTCACCTAGCCTCAAAAATCAAATTCACGAAAAATAGAACAATAATTTATTTGCCACTATCCTGCTTAGTGTGAAGGATGCAACTGTTTTTGGGAAACTTGTCATTTAATTCAAGGCTTTGTTGAAGACAACGCGCATCGAAGATTGGCTTCGCATTCCACTTTGTTACGAAATTTTGTCTTCATATTCACAAGTGCTGGAAATCCACTTTCACATAAATATGTCGATGAAAATGGAAGAAGGGTACGTATCGCCACACTGCCCACATTCTTATATATATGCAAATATTTAGCCCAGAAATTGTTAAGAGACATTGCTTCAAAATCATCTTTAGCATTGGAGTTGCACTTCATCTCCAAAAACTCTTCCTGCAGTTCTTTCGAAAGAATATCTTCTTTGATTCGAAAGGGATTTCTCGTCATCTTCCACTCTGTTAGTTCAACATTACCCAAGTCGGGAAAATAGCAGTCATATTCTTCTTTCAAAATTTGGAGGTGGGATTCCGCTTCTACCTTACAGTAAGTTCACCTTCCAGTTTGGCTTTGCTGTTCTCAAGTGCTATGTCCAAGGTAGGAAATGAGGCTGCATTTCCCCGTTGAACTCGGCGATGCCACAACCCCAGCTTTGCTATGAATGTCCGTATCTCATCGTAATCTTTCATACGGTTCATGTTCTTTCCTTGCAACAATAGATTGAGGCAATTGAGAGCTTCGAAAATGTCAACAAGGTATGCCATTGCCAGTTGAAACTCTTATGATTGGAATGGTAACAGGAGATCTTGTTTTCTCTGAGATTCAAGAAATACACTTACTTCATCTTTCAAACCGTAAATGCAAGCTAACATATTACCTTTTGATAACCATTGAACATTTGTAGGAAACAACAGATTTTCATGATTGGAATCCTTGTGTTTACATAGCTGGGAAAATAACTGGGAATTGACAGCACTTGATTTGATAAAGTTAACAATTCGTATATTTATGGCAAGCTTTTTCTTCATTGCAGCAGGCAAAGTCTTGGAGGCCAAAGCCTCTCGATGGACTACGCAGTGAGTTCCAACTGCGTCCTGATTTTCCGATTTGCAGAATAGCATTTCTTCCTCAATTGTAGCAGATCCAACCAAACGAACATAGACCATCAACTGTGACAATTGAGCTACGTCAGTCGTTTCATCGCACTGAATGGCAAAATAAGGTGATGCGTGTTTCTTTTGAAGAACTTGACATTCAATATCATTTGCAAGCACATCAATTCGTGTCTTAACCTGTTAAGTGTCACGTTTTTAACCTGTTAAGTTTTTTCCTGCAAAGTTCACCATGAAATTTCCAGACAGTTTTTCTTTTCTCCTTTCTCTCTCTCTATGCGAGAAACGGGTTACCTCGTGGCTGACAGCTTTATGTAAAACCCTATCTCTGAAAACGGCATATGCCGTTGGTGACAGTTTTAAGCAGAAAACTGGCAACGGCATATGCCGTCAGTGACGCTTAACAGGTTAATAGTGGAATCTGAAAGAGAAATCTTTGCTAACTTTTTGCTGTTACTTTCCCCCAAAACAAGGCTACTTGCTTTCAACATGCATGGTTTAATCAAAGTTTTGCCAATATTATGAGGTTTTTTTGCTTGAGCTATCATTTGAGCAATTTTAAAAGATGCTTCTACCAGCTCTGCAGATGATAATTGGCTAAAATTCTCTGCACAGGCGATTTTCATTTTTTTAAAAGAATCCTTCTTGCTTTGAAAGAAAGCCAAGGGTTTCGTTTGATGAAGAGGATGTTTTGTTAGAAGATGACGCTTCAAGCGATTTGGCCTCAAAGCATCATTGCTCAACTTTTCGAAACATATAACGCACTGTGGTACAACTTGACCATTCACTGCTGCATCAGTAAAACCATACTGCAGATATTCTTCATTGTACTTCCTCTTTTTTGCATTCATTTTTATCACCGCAGCTAAATTAAATACCACTTATTTTTCAAAGGTCTAAAATTTGTAAATTATGGGGGATTAACAAGTTTGAAAAAGTTAAAATTAATCAACCTCAAAATAAAAAACAAATAGAAAATATATTTCGCTTTAAGAAAGCATCATCAGTTCTTAAAAAAAAGCAAACAAAAGTCACAACACTAAGAAAACTACTAATAAATCCTAGCAAAGAATTTTAGCTGAAAACAACCAGGTACTGTCCACTCCAGGACAACGTTAACAATGAATCTCGCTCGTGAACCTTCAAAAAGTTTGGAAAATACGGTTTAACGGCGTGGGAGAGAAAAGAACGAATAAATAAAAAAGTACAAAATCGACGTGCTAAGTGACATCTCCCGCGGAGAAAGGAAGGCGAAGCATATAACGATGTGTCGATGTAAATAAGACAGCAGAAATTAAAACAGTAACGAATTAAAGTCCAGACAAAATTGTTTTTTAAAACTAGGTCACAGATTCTAATGTAATGGATTAGTAATGAGGTGGTAACAAGATTTGACTGTAGTTCGGAGCTGCTTTTCATCAATATGTCACTGTCATGCTCGCACCCCCCTTGTGAAGCTTTCACGCCCCCCAAGGGGTCGCGCCCTCCAGTTTAAGAATCCCTGTGCTAGAGGTTAGCCTAGACCATGTAACGTTATGTATTTTTAAAATGGGAATTTCTTCAAGATTCAGAAAATATCAAGTTTAAATAAAATATCTTGTCACTGACAATAAAACAAGCTTTTCTACACCCTTCCCATTTGTTGAGAAACAAGGGGGATACAGCAAACTTTGATTTAGAAAAGCCAAACTTCTGCTAGCTTTAAAACTTGTATTTAAGTTTCTGATTCCTTGGAAACTTGTTAGAAAATAACGACTTTAGTGGTGAAATATTTGCAATTTGCTTTATCTTTTTACAGGATGTAGTTTTTGTAAAAATTATAATTTGGTGAAAGTAAGTTGAAAATTATTAGGGAGTTTTGAACTGACATGATGTATGATACTTATTTTTGATTACTAATATATCATATACCGCTTAAATTATTTAAAATTATATATTGCTGGAAAGCAAATATTGTAAGCTTTCAAATGAGACTGGTTTTTTTTAGTAAACTAATTTTGTGACTCAGCAGAAAAAAATTTAATGGAAACACTGAAAACAAGATCATCATATGATAATTGCAGGAACGAAAAAGTTAATAATCTTAGCCCATTTTTTTGTTTGTGAGTGTACTGTCAAAATTGCTTTGAAATACCCTTTAATTTATTGAAAAGATAATACAATTTTGGTAGAGAGGTGACTTTTTGTATCCAAGTTGCTATCATTGCTACTAGCAATACACCGTTGAACATAATAATATAATATATTTAGAAAATTAAATCGTTTTCAGCAATACGTATCGCCCTCATCAGGATCTATACACAATAATTTACAGCATTAAAACTTTCGTTGAATGAAAACACAAAAAACATAAAAATAACTTGAAAATAGTTCTGATAAAAAACAGTAAAGCTTCATTCTACGGTCTTTGTAATTGTCTGGTCACTGTTAACAGAGAATCTGATAATAGACGCAATTGCCTGCTAGGAGTTGATTGGATTTAAGGTTTTGTAAATAATTGTTGAAACAATTGAAACAAGTTTAAACAATTTGCTCACAAAATCACCACTCACAATTTTTTGTTATACTCTTCTTGTTATTAAATCACAATTAATGATGTCAGAGACAAACTTGACTTTATATTTTTATCAACAAAATAATTGCTGACTATATTTCATTTTTTTCATACTTATCTTGTTGGTAGCATAGAACTTGAATATAACTTTAGGAAAACTGTGTTTGCCATATGCTTTTCGTGATGCTTTGATTGGTGATAGTATCACATCAAAAAAGGAAGAACTAGTGCAAGTAGGTTCTTTTTTCCAAACTTAGGAAAGTAGGAAATCAAAGTGAGCCAATAATAGCACTCGCATAGTAACATATGTCAAAAAAAGAGATTTTGCATTTGGAAAATGTAAGAAGAACACGTATTAGAAGGCCAAGCAAGAATACTGAAATCATCCAAACAGTTTCAGTGTGGAAAACTCTTCCTGTTTACTCAACACCATACACATACTCGGAATATAAATAACTCTAATAAATGAAGGTGAAAAGAGCTGTAGTGAGGATTAAAAATTGTTTTTATTGTAGTTCAATGTACATTGTTCATTTTCTCAAAGATACTGACTAACGACAGAGTTCCAAATTGGTTTAGTGTCATTTCTTTGCACAATCTGTATGATAAGATTGGTGTGGATGAGTGCCTTCTGTACTTGAGGGTTCTGTGAATAGGCAATCTCTTCAAAAATTTGAAAAAAAAAGTCAAAGCAGCCATAGAAAAGTTTCATGGTTCCATCACCACCCACCTGATTTTCACCTCTAAGCCGATGCTTCCATACTAGGTTTGAAAGATGTTCTACCTACCTATTACAATAGCTGTCATATACAAATATAAGTGCCACTGTGATAGTTGATGCTAAAATGAACATCTCAGTGACTGCCTACTTTAAATAGCTACAGATATTTAGGATGCTTGTTTTTTTCTCATATCTAAAGTTTGTAATACATAGATTTGAAAAATCAGAACCTAAAACAAACCAAAGTGTTACTTGGAAGAAAAAAACAAGATTGTAACTACAACCATATTTCAACACCTCCCATCTTTTTTCTGCTAGATTTGATCATTTAAATGAATTGGACTTGGATAAGAAATGATATATTCTGTATCATTTAAGCCGTAAACCAGTTTTGATGAATGGTTCTTAAAATCTTTCTGGGAACAAAAAATGCTCTAGATCAAGCATCAAATAAATTCCAAGGGGAAAAAAAGTTAAAATTATTGTTTTTTTTACGCCAAAGAGGAAAGTTTCAGGTCATTTCTTGAAACAAACGTTTTTGTGACCACTTGGCCACATGGGTTTTGCATGGTTGTGGTTTAAGAAAAAGTTACTTGGTTGTGTTGATTGTGGTAAAAATAAATGCTTAGGTGCTGTACAGGCAAGTTCCCAGTACGTTTAACAGAAGTTATAGTAATTTATATGTTTTGGTTTTCATTAATAAGTTGTCCCAAAATTTAGTTTGTGTAGTGACACCCTGATTGGCATCTATCACAACAATTATTATTCTGTATCATGACTACTTTATTAAATATAGCAGGCATTCCTCGTATGTCAAGTGTAACGATTTTTCAATCAATCATTTCGTTCTTTCGACAAATTTTCTATTCAAATTTAACGTTTTGCTCCCCTTAGTTACCGGGGAGCTTCTTCAGAACATGGTAGATGTTAATTATGTGACATACAAACTGTACAACATTAAATTACAAAGACTACCTGTATTACTAAACACTAAAAATGATTTATCAACAGGGCAAGCAATCACGTAATAACAAAAACATTGTTACATCACAGATACAGGAGTGGCCAAGTGAAAAGTGTTGTGAGAAACATAAGACATTACTTATTGGAGACAAACACACTATAAACAGTTGGAAAATTCGCACCATCATTGCGATTAATAACATTACATGAACAAGCCTTTTGATTTATCAAAAAACTTTCTGCAACACGACGTCTGTATGCATGTGATTCTGATTTCAGTATTTTGACATTATCCCAATCTATTCTATGATCAAATTCCATAACATGTTGACTCAGCACTGACTTTTTAGTGCTAAAAGTCTTGACTGCACCAACATGTTCCCGTTTTCTGGTTCTAACACTACGTCCTGTTTCACCTGTTGTATGTGTATTGCAATGCTGTGTATGTAGGTGAAACAGGACGTAGTGTTAGAACCAGAAAACGGGAACATGTTGATGCGGTCAAGACTTTTAGCACTAAAAAGTCAGCGCTGAGTCAACATGTTATGGAATTTGATCATAGAATAGATTGGGATAATGTCAAAATACTGAAGTCAGAATCACATGCATACAGACGTCGTGTTACGGAAAGTTTTTTGATAAATCAAAAGGCTTGTTCATGTAATGTTATTAATCGCAATGATGGTGCGAATTTTCCAACTGTTTATAGTGTGTTTGTCTCCAATAAGTAATGTCTTATGTTTCTCACAACACTTTTCACTTGGCCACTCCTGTATCTGTGATGTAACAATGTTTTTGTTATTACGTGATTGCTTGCCCTGTTGATAAATCATTTTTAGTGTTTAGTAATACAGGTAGTCTTTGTAATTTAATGTTGTACAGTTTGTATGTCACATTATTAACATCTACCGTGTTCTGAAGAAGCTCCCCAGTAATTAAGGGGAGCGAAACGTTAAATTTGAATAGAAAATTTGTCGAAAGAACAAAGTGATTGATTGAAAAATGACTACTTTATTACCGTTTCGTTTTGGAATATTTTTAAAACTTACATTTGATCTTCCTTGACAGAATTGTAGAATAGCTAGAGTGTGACATTTTTTAGCAAAAGATTGCAAGTTGAGCAGTGAAAGGAGCAAGAGCATTTGGTTGTCTGTGCAGTTTATGATGGGTCCCAGTGTTGCTTTCAAACTCACGTTTTGAGTTTAAACTATGGTTTGCACCAACCATGTGAAATGTGTTGGTTGGGTGACTGTTGATGCAAAGATTTTAAGGTCATTTTGCATACTCTACGTTCATCCTGTGTTTGATGAGTTTGATAAATTTTCATCATTATTAAAATTTCCACCATCATCTTCATTTGACTGTATTGTTGGGCATAATCAATTTAATGCGATTTCATAGTCTTTGTCACTTAAGGGTGAATGGATAGAAGGATTAAAGGAGATTGTTGAAGCTGACATTGAAGATCAACATGCTGTGTGTGAGGATGGAAGATTGATTCATGAAGGAGATGAGCTTAAAGGTAATACTGGGTTAGGCTTAGTGAGATTTTAATTAGATGATTATGCTTTCTTGATCTGCTACTGTCATTATGCACAATAAAAAGTTGAGGTAAAATAGAGTTTTAATGCAATGGTGTTTGTGTTATTCTTACTTTGTTTTTTGCTTTTGTCCTATTTATTATTATTACTATTATCATTGTTGTATTTTTACCTTCCAGTCATGAGAAAACATGTGCAAAATGCAATATGCTTAAAGCTCAATCATGTTCTCACCAAGTACAGAGTTGCTAGTACTGCTTGCACAGTGCATTTTTGCCACAAGCATGCAACTGAGCAAGAGAAATTAAAAGTAAACAATACAATGCTTTACTAAGTAGTAAGATGCTGGATTACTTTTTCAAAATTTTTAATGTGCTTAGGTTCTTCAGTCGTGAGCATTGGAGATGAATTAGTTATTGATGGAAAACTTATTTCACGAAAGAGCATTATGCCTCAAAAAAATTCTGTTATGGAGAAATGTTCAAGTGTAACAAGTTTAAGTTTGTCTTCTTTAGAGTCTGAAAATTTCAGCAACAGGGAAAAACATCAGGTTTGTACATATCAGTACTATTTTGTTGTTCTTGATTTTAATTATAATTTTGTTAAGGTGGGCTTGTTTTAAGTGTGTTTTAGTTTTGTGATGTTAAGTTACTTTAAGATGTCACACTTTGCCTACAGAATTGTGGATTCACTCTTTTTTTTTTTTTTATTGAAGATGGTCTTTTTAGATATTGCATCACCTTAAAACTGTCTGTAATGACTTGTGTTACTATTTACAATACAAGTGTTTAACAAACTAATATTCAAGATCAATGTTCCCCTTAAACGCCAAAAAAGTGCAAATTTGTGAAATTATGTCCAGCGGATTTGGAGTTAAAATTTAACAGTGCGTAAAAAAAGTTTGGCAGTTTTCAGTAACTTTTTCAGTTTGTTAAAATTTTTGTAATTTTGTCGGCAAAATCTTCAACCAACTGTTAAATGCATGGGAAGCTGTGAAAAGAAATCCAAGTTAGGACAGACGCTTTTTAGAGCAGTGCAACGTCTCCTGCAAACATCACGTGGCTGTGACGCAAGAGTGAGTGATGGCGACTTAAAATATCATGCATGCCATTGCTACACTTTTTTGTGTTACAAATTAATTATTTCTCAAGCAATTAACCTGAAGTAAGGTAAGTATTTTTGTTTACTTTTTCCCAGCCATTTTCAATCATAGCTAGAGAGCAGCAATACCAAGCAGCTCTCAAACTTCAATTTAACACAAGACATTTTTCAAGAGAAGTTTGAAACTGGACTTGCTTGAAATCTTAATGTTTTCTTTACGTTTCAATGCTAACTTCAATCGAGCTTGTTAAAATAAAAAAGCACATAGCTCTTGGTTTCAATTTAGCACAAAAAAAACACCATTTTTTGAATGAATGGTTCAATTTTTGTACATTACAAATAAATTGCCTTCTTTCACTTGCCATTTGTAAACACTGAAAATAAAAAAGAATATGATTCTTAACCAATTATAGATTTGAATTCCGTTCAAAAAATTTTTTTCTAAAAAAAAGTAGTGGACAGATATGTGCTGCAACAACTTTCCAGTCATGATTAAAAATTGTAGTTTCGATTTAAAAAAAAGTTTTATGTTGAAATTTAGCTATTTTTATTTTGGTTGTTTGAAAGGTAATTTGTAATACAGTAAAATTTGCTCGTGACGTTATAGGTTCAAAAAAACTGCAGTTCACAATTGATCATTGCAACATTGTCTTTTGATTCAACATTAAGTTGGTATTATCCAATCTGGTTTACCAGTGTCAAGAAAAATTACTAAATAGTCGAAACTAACAGAAACTCGTGCATTGCATAAAACAAACTATTGCTAAAGTGTAATCATGCACATGTGGCTATTGCAGTTGTTTACATCCATCGGTACACATTGGCACCGAGTAAAGTAGGCAGCATCTTCAAAAATTTTTTCTGAGGAATGCAAGCCCTTTGCAAATGCAATAAAACTATGTGGTTGTAAACAATTAGACCTTAGTATTTTTAGCAGTCAGCACCCCTCAGTGAAACCCTGTAGTTTTTTGTGTGGTTACAAATATTAGCATTTCAATTTTTTTACTAGACCTAAAAGCTGCGTTTACCAAACTCCCAAATATTGGCGTCTACAAATTTCTCTTTTTACTATGGTCGATTTTCGAATGCTTTTCACAAAGATAAAATTTTACCTATCAAATATTTGCGACCTCTTTACGCATTAGGTAAATGGTTAATTAAAACTCAAAAAGAACAAAAAATATTTGGCTAGCTATGCCACTGCAATTCTTAACGAGGGTTTCGTAAGCAAGCTTCAGAAGTGCTTTAAACATATCGTTATTAGGGTGTTGCAGGTGCCCTGAGTTGTGCAAAAACAGCTCACCTTTTTTTCCTGTGGTAATTTTGTGTAAAAACCCCTCAAAAAAAATTTCAGGCAAATCTGATGATATTAATCTCTAGCAGGGCAGGATGATCATTTTTGATCCTAGAAATGCCCTCGCGTATAAAAGTTTTGAAGAAAAGATTGGTAAAACATTCAGTTACAGATAAATGCTAAATTTCAGTTAGATCCCATTGTGAAATACAAATAATGATAGTAATAAGAATGCAATTAAACCGGAAAATTGTTTAAAATACCCTTTTTACCCTAATTTACACCTCATTTTGTCCTATTTGTAAAATATTTTGAGGTATTAACAAACTGTTTTATTCTTTACACTCTATATTTATCTATTTCAACTATTTTAAACTTGTTTCATGATTTCAGATATTAATTATTATAAGTTTATGCAAAGATCTGTAATCTGTATAAAAAAGTATGGTGACAAGAAGCACTGATGTTTGTTTGACAATCCCCCCCGAAACACCTGGCATTGAACATCTTCAGATACATGGGACTAAACTTCCTACTCATTTACAAGTGATTCTTTGCTACATGGCCCTTTTAGAAAAGCTGAGGCGAAAAGATGAAACAAAACAGAAAAAACTGCATCGCTTTGCAGCAAACCTTGTTGTAAAAGAAATACTACCCCATTATCAAAAGTCATGAATAAAAACAATCCAGGAACACAAAATGGCAGAAAAAATACTAGCTTTATTCAAGGAGTATGAAAACTTGAGAAAAATTAACCCTGATAGAAGAGAAAATCATCCTTTGATTAAAGAGTTTAAGGACAAGTTGGGAACTACTATGCAATTTTGGCCAAGAAATGCACTTGCCAAGATGGAACAAAGCAAGGTGAAAAAACGCCCGTTTGAAATAGCTGCAATTGATGAGAATATTTCTTTCTTGAATAGTATGATGACTGATCGGGCAGCTCAATATAGTTCAATTGACGTAAAAATGTCAAAAATAGACAATCGGAGATTGGTTCGTAACCAAGAGGGTCAAAGAATGAAAAAAAATCAAAAAAAGAGACAACAGTTAGATGCCTCATGATATCTTGAAGTCTCCTCAAGTAGTTTCTACTTCAACAAGAAACAAGATCACCTCACAGCAATGTCTGCAACACTAACTTTGATCATAGCTGCATGTGGTGGAAATACTGATTCTGTAAACTTGCACTGGTCAACTGCCTATTGATACAAAGTTGAGGCTTCAAATTCTATTGCACAGAAAATCAATGATAATTGGAAACCTCCAAGAGTTGGCTTACTTCACTGGGACAGTAAATTGATGAATACCCTTGACACAAGTATTAAACAAGAAGAACGATTGCCAACTTTGCTATCAGGCATTGGTGGGACAAAACTGCTCGGTATACCACCTTTCCCACACAATTCCAGTGAAAAGGTGAGAACTCTCATTGCCAATGCAACAGTGAAGCTTCTAGAAAATTGGAATTGCATCAACTCACCTTGTGGTATGGTTTTTGATACTACTTCAGCCAACACAGGGCATATAACAGCTGGTTGTGTAGCTGTTCAGGAGTCGCTTAAAAGAGAATTGTTGTGGTTTTCATGCCAGCATCACATTGGAGAAGTTCTGTTGAAGCATGTGTGGGATGCCTTGAAAGTTGAAGTACCAAAAAAACCAGAAGTTATGGTGTTTGAAAGATTCAAAGAGAACTTTGACAACCTTACTCATTCGGATATTTGTGGATTAGATTTTTCTTTCATTGATGAGCAGTTGGCTGATATGAAAAATGAAATCACAGAGCTGTGTAAAATGCTGCTTAAACAAAAGTTTACTCGAGGTGACTACAAAGAACTGGTTACATTAAATCTTCTATACCTAAGTGATGACAAAGGTGAAAACTTTGAAAGCTTCAATCGCCCAGGAGCATGTCACAAAGCTCGCAGGATGGCCAAATTGTTGTATGCAATTAAAATGGTCCTGCTGGCAACCAAAATTAGAGAAGAATTGCCAAAAGGTGCTGTTTTTGCTTCTCAACAATTGAAAAAGTTGAATCGTTTTGTACAGTTTGCTACATTTTGCTACTTTTCATGGTGCACTACTGCACTTATTTCCTCCAGTGCTCCATTAAATGACTTGCTATTATTGAAAAGTTTGTATGAATACAGAAAAGTAGACAAAGTCTGTGCTGATGCTGCCATTAATGCCTTTTCAAATCATTTATGGTATCTTACAGAAGAACTTGTTATGTTGGGGTTGTTCAGCAGCAGGGTTCCACTTCCCACAAAGATTAAAATGGTTGAGAAACTGAAGTCTGTTGACAAGCACATTTGCAGCAAATGATATGGCCCTTCAACATATAGCAAGCCACCATTTCCTCGAATTCCTGTAAATGCAGATGCAGATCTCTCTGAATTTGTTGGTGAAGATTCGTGGTCATTTTTCCATCTTCTGAAAATCAACACTAGATTTTTAGACCTGCCTGCTAAAGATTAGTCATCCAATCCTCAGTTCCAAGATGCAAAAGAGGTAGTTGCCAGTTTTTTGGAGGTAAATGACGGAACAGAGCAAGGTGTCAAATTAGCTCACAACTTTTTGGATGTTGCAAGAAAAGAAGGCAATTTGCAGAACATCTTGCAGGTTGTTGAAAATGATAGACACTCATTGCCCAATCAAAGAAAACGAAAGGTCAAATCCAAGTGCTGGTTCCTTAGATTGGAGTAAACTCTTGCTTAATACTGCAATACATTATTGCATTTTGAGTGCTTTTTAACAATATGATTGATTTTCCTTATTACCTTATCAAGTTTGTGCACATAACAGTACACAAATGATGATTATTCCTTAATTCACTCAAAACTGTATCTATTGTTTTGATTGTTAAAGATTTCTTGCATATGGGCTCATGGATCACACCCTCAAGTAAATTTAGGCGTCCAAAATGGCCAAAACCTGATTTTCAGGAGATAAAATTTAGGATAAAAGAGGAATATTCTACTTCTTAGGCTGCACATTGCATTCTTATTACCCTCATTGCTTGTAATTTATAGTCGGGCCAAATTACAACCAAACACACATGCATTTTTAACTGTTTACTTATGTTTTCTTTAGAATTGCTAGATGCAGGGGTATCTCTAGGTTGAAAAATATGATCGTATTGTGCTGCTAGAGGTAAATTTGATCCAAATGACCTGAAATTTGAACTGTGATGTTTTTACACAAAATCACCACAGGAAAAAAAGGTAGGTGTGATCGGACCAAGATGAATTTTTTAGGGGGCACCTGCAACACCCTAATTATTATTTTTGTCACAATACCTAGCCAATTAACTACGATTGACTGTTTTTCGTATCTGGGACAAAACTTTTTAAAATTTAACCCATTTGTTTTTGCCTGTGTGATTTGTGAAATTAGTTGACCAGACTCCGGTGAAATTTGTTATCGCTCATCAATAGCATTGCTTCCTGAGATACCCTTTATGAAGAAAGCAAGAGTTAACTTGCAATTGCAAAACCCTGTTGTTTAATTGATTATGGTAGAGAAATGTAAGTTGTTTAGTTATTTACCGTAATCAAGCAACAATTTAAGTTTGCTAGTAAATTTTTTTGGTCCCATAATCGTGGTAACTTACATAGCATCCCATTATTTCATGACTGTATTATATAGTATCTCATGCTTATGTTGGGCATCGGCAAAGGATTAATTTTATTTATGTGCAGTGTTAACCTGCCATTCTAAAACGCTTACAAATCACTGTTGCAAAGGCTGTAAAGTTTGAAAGACCAAATTTAACTACAATTAACTTACTGGAGAAATAGCCAGGTATATCGCCACCGCCCTGTAGTAACTGATTGGCTATCTGTTTGTTAACATTTTGGAGCGGACACAATCACACTAATTATTACATCACTGAAGTGTATTGTCACAGTTTTGCCTCTTCTTTCTCTTCAAATTTTGAAAACTCAGCGCTCACGCCCATGCCACTATTGTTTGGATTCATTTTTAGGTTATCTTTGAAGGTCTTTGACATGCAGTTAGCATGAGTCCATGCTGTGAAAGACGTAGCAGAGTAGACAAGATGCAACTCGCAAGCAGACGTCTTGATCAGATCAAAAAATAAAGATAATTTATGACAGATGATTGTTTAGATTAGTGATTTTTGATCAATGAACCATGGTCTTCACTTAGCCAGTATTTTATTTAGCCTTCATATCGAGTGAAATTTGAAAATGTTTCTTGACGACTTGTTTTTATATATTATTTGGACAACACCCTAGAAATTTACTTCAATAACTTTTTGGATGTCACTCGTAAAATGAGAAAAATATATAACTGGGGCACATACTTCCGTGCATTTTGAAATTGGGTCACATGTCAAAAACGCTTGAAAAGCACTGAACTACAGGGTGCGGACAAAGTTCTTGGACAAAATATAATACTTAATTTAGTAACTCTTAAACATATGCATTAACTTCACACTGTTGAATATTAATAATTTCATCACTCCTCTTTTACATTGTAACATATATTTGTCAAAATTTAGCTTTAATATTGAGTATGAGTGATAAACGTGCAGCCATCATTGAGCTCCATCGCGCGGGAAAGACAAATTCTGAGATTGTGAAACTTCTTAAAGCTCCAAGATCAACTGTTTACCACACGGTTAGCATTTTTTGTTGGTAACTGATGGCACACTGCAGTAGATATGTCAGAAATATTTTCTGTTGTTTTGTTTCTGGGAGCATCAGTCAATTCCAGCAAAAAGTTTCTTTATCTTATGCATTTACCTGTGGATTTCCAGTAGAGTATGCAACCATTAATTACTGCAATGTCAAGCACATTTGGCCAAACAGCCAATGGCCACTTTCAAGATGCTGCTCTTGTTGAATAAAGACGAGCTCTTTGGTCAAAACAGTTTAGGCCAGTTTTATTTTTGTTGTAAAACAGAATAACTTATGAATAGTAAGTATAACTTGTCCTCCCTAGCTGAATACTAGTAGGAGACCGAAGGTTTCGTGTGCTTACAGATAGCCACTTTGGCTATCAACAGAGCTGCCAAAATTTGTTTCTTTTAAAAGACAGCAAGCTGTAAAAAACTCTAGTCAGTAAAACGAATGATTGACAGATGTCAACAGGCCTGTTTTGATCTAGATTTCTTCAAGACACCTCTGCCAATGAGAATCAAGGTTAGCTATAAAGACTCTTATTTTGCTATATCTTGTTGTTGGTTATGAATTTGAGGTTATTTATAATATTGAAAATATTTTTCAATTGTGTTACTTAAGTAAAGTAATGTACAATAAACCATTATTTGCACAAACCACGCATAAAAGCAAACAAGTTAATTTTAAGGAAGTTGTGTCCCAAATTTAAAAAAGTAGCAAAACGTCATTATCTGCCTCGGTATTGTGACGAAAGTAACAGTAGTTTTGAGACACTGCCAAAGCTTTTTTGTGGGACTCTCGATAATAATCGTGGAAACATAGCTGGCTAAATATCTTTTTTTCTGTAAATAAGTTGTAATTGACCGAATGCGTGAAAAGAATTCTACCTTTGTGAAAAGCATTCAAAACCTGACCGAAGTTCTATCTTTGTTAAAAAGCATTTGAAACTTGACCAAAATAAACAAAACAGAGAAATTTATGGATGCAGATATGAGCACGTTTGGTAAATGCAGCTTTCATGTCTAATAAAAAATTGAAAAGCTGATATTTGTAACTACACATAAAAGTACAGGATCTCACTTAGAGAGGCACTTACGGCAAAAAAAGGTAAAGTCCATTTTTTATTTAAACCTGATAGCTTTACAGCATTTGCAAAAATGCTGCTCTATCCAGAAAACTTTTTTGGGGGGGGGGACTTTACACAGTACCACTAAGTACAGGCAGATGTAAAAGATTGCAATAGCTGTACATGCAAAATTACGCTTTAACTCTTTCGCTCCCACGTACATTGCAAAAAAATGTCTGCATGGTGGCAGAGTGAAAAACTGTCATAATTTGTCATAATCATAATTAATCATCATAACATACGTCAAGTTTGTTTGTAAATCATTACTCATCTGTTTACTTCTACATCAAGTAAAATATATCGTTGAAATTTCTATGTTTTGAAGATTTCAAATATAATAAAAACAAAAAAATTTTTTGTTTGAATATGCAAATTTTATGCAAATTAGCCTCCCACAAATAGGTGCTGAGTTGTCTTCAAAGTTAAAGTAGTATCCTTACCTCAAAGATCACTACAGATTTTATTTTTTACCATTTTTTTAGAAATGGTTGCTAGATGATGCTAAGAAAATAAGCTTTCAAGGTACATCAGTCAGAACTTACCTAAATGCCTAAGTTTTCTACAATTTGCAACTTTCTGAGGCCCATGACCTTTTTGTTAACTGGTATTGACCAGTACCAAATTTTGTTAGTTAAATGTAATACCTAAAATAGGATCAGTCATTATCTGCTAGAGGTTAGCCTAGACCATGTAACATTATGTATTTTTGAAATGGGAATTTCTTCAAGATTCAGAAAATATCAAGTTTAAATAAAATATCTTGTCACTGACAATGAAACAGAAGCTTTTTTACAACTCCCCCCTGCTATTTGTTGAGAAACAAGGGGGATACAGCAAACTTTGATTTAGAAAAGCCAAACTCCTGCTAGCTTTAAAACTTGTATTTAAGTTTCTGATTTTTTGGAAACTTGTTAGAAAATAACGACTTTAGTGGTGAAATATTTGCAATTTGCTTTATCTTTTTACAGGGTGTAGTTTTTGTAAAAATTATAATTTAGTGAAGGTAACTCAAAACATTTTAGGGGGTTTTGAACTGACATGATGTACAGTACCCATATTTAATCAGTAAATATCATATACCACTTAGCTGAAACTATTCAAGGGAATATATTGCTGGAAAGCAAATATCATAAGCTTTCAAATGAGACTGGTATTTAGCAACATATCACATTATCTAAAAACTAAATTTACTTTTTTCTACTTACCATACAAATTTGTTTGGGGGAGGGGGGGTAAGAGACCCCAAAAAATTTGTGAACTTCAATAGGTAAATTTTATCATTATTGCTTGAAATTTTGTCAAATGATACTCCAAAAGAGTAGTTTTCAGACTGCGTTAATGATAAAAGCTTTGGTTTTGTGGTAAACATGTAATTTCAGTTTGATTTTAAGGTAGTTGGCTCTTGCTGAGAATTGGCAGGTGTTGTGGTCTGCAACTGGGCTCTTGGTCTTTTTAATGCTTTTTGGAAAAGAAAATCCAAGAGTTAGAGCACAAATTTTACATCTTTCGATGCATGAGGAATTAAGCGTGATCTTTTGAAAATTTTGTGAAAATCAGTTGAGAAAGAAAGTCACAAATCCATTTTTTAGTAAACTAATTTTGTAACACAATTTGAAAAAAATTGAGAGAAACACTCAAAACATGAGATCATTAATTGATGATCACGGGAGCGAAAGAGTTAAAGGAAGGTTTTTTTGCACAGTGCCCAACTTTTTGAAAGTTTTTGACTATTTAGTGTATTTTCGTTGCACTGGCAAACGTGATTAGATGATACACCTTAATATGGAATCAAAAGATAGTTTCGGAGTGGTCAATCATAAACAGTTATTTTTTTGCAATACCCTAAAAGCTATAGAAAAATTTTACAGTATTACAAATTGCCTTTCAAACAATTAACCTAAAAAATAGGCTCCATTTTAATGTAAAACGTTTACAAAAAGATTGAAACTAGAATTCACACTTATTTCTTTGCATTTTGGGGCTTAATTCAATCATAACTGGAAAGCTATCATGGCACATAGCTGTCAACTGCATTTAAAAAACAGCATTTTGGGGGTATTCAAAACTAAAATTGGTTAGAAGTTGTATACTTTTTACTTTTAGTTTTTGTAGCTGGCAGATGAGAAGATTATTTATTTGTAATTAACAAAAACTCAACCTCTCTCTCTCAAAAAAATGGTGTTTTTGTGCTAACCTGAAGCCGAGAGCAATGTGCTTTTTTTTTATCTGATCAAGCATGATTGAAATTAACGTTGAAGCATAAGGAAAAGGTGTACATTTAACCACTTCCAGTTTCAAACTTCCTTTGGAAAATCATGTCTTATGTTAAACAGAAGTTTGAAAGCTCTTTGGCATTACTGCTCATCAGCTACGATTGAACTTGGCTGGAAACATAAAGAAAAAAAAACTTTTTGATTTATGATAATTGCTCAAGAGACAATTTGTTGTACAAAGATATTTAAGCTGCTTTCGCTTGCTATTGCATCCCAGTCTCGAAATGTTTATGCAAGACATTTTACTGCCCTAAAAAAACTTCAGTCCAACCTTGCATTCTAATTTACTGTCTTTCACGCATTAAACAGTTGGTTTAAAATTTTGCTTGCAAAATTGCAAAAATTTTAACAAACTGGAAAATATTACCATAAACTACCAGTTTTTTTACGCATTGTTTGATTTAATCTGTGAATCAGCTAGACATGTTTACGCAAATTTGCACTTTTGTGCATTTGTAGGCAACACTGTCTGGTTTCCTTTTTTCATTGCTCTGATCACGATTGGCTGAATGATGGTGATTAGATGACAAGCAAACACTCTTTTTGGGCTTTGTCTGATTTTTCACAAACAATTTTTTGGAATTTTCATTCCATAAAAATCTGCTGGATTGCTTTCCGTCTTCTGCAGGCTCAGTTATATCTTTTGACATATTCTCATCCGTACTTTCTAATCATATCCATAATCAATGTTTTTTCCATGTCATTTTTTTTGTTGCAGACAGAGAAATTAAAAATGGTCACAGGTTATGTTGCAATCATTGTTTCTGACACAATGTACTAGGGACATGACTACTGATTGTGTCTAAGATATGTCTCCACATTTCTTTTTTTCTGGTGCACTAAGATATGGAGTGATATTTACAACATATTTTTTGTACATCAGCAGGATTCCAAAACTTAACTACATATTTGTCTGGCTTATTGGGCATGAAAGTAATAAATGAGAATCTAGATTTCAGTGGCATCAGCTGTTTGTCAATTGTTAGAGAAAAACCACAGACGTATTTTTTTGGTACGAAGATACAACAATTTCAAACACTTTCCATATGGAAGCTAATCTGTCAGCACTAGGCTCTGTTTTTGCTTTATTGGGTTTGTCATCAAACCTCAAAAATTTTCATGCCCTTTTAAAATGATTTTATTTTAAAACTTTGTAGTGTAAGAAAACAGAAATGCCATATATTGTATTCCATAAAAAATGGATTTGATGATTTTTTTCCATAAACACTGCATGTGTGCTGAAGCGCAACAAATGCTTAGAGTTTTTGCAAGTTCATACCTAAATCCTTTTCTACATGTTAACTACTGGGGACTAGCAGCCACTAAGCAGAAGACCAGACACAGAGAAAGTTTGTTTTTATTATAAAATGGTTAGTGAGTGGGAATTGAGAAATTCTAGAGAAGTCATCCTTTCTTTGGGGGATTTTAATGAACATGGGGGAAATGTGCTGAGGGTTTTGAACGTGTACATGGGGGAATGGCATTTGGAAAAGAAATGCAGAAGGAGCAAGATTGTTAGAGTTCTGTGATAAAAAAGAGCTGTGCATGACAAACACTTGGTTTTATAAGGCAGGGAAAAGGAAAATCACTTGTAGTGCTGGTGGATGTGAAACAGAAATTGATTTTGTGCCTGCGGGAGAAAAATACAGAAAGTACGTAAGGGATGTGAAAGTGATTCCATGGGAACTTAACATAGGCTGTTGGTTGTAGATCTGAGTGAAAACCGAACAAGAGCAAGATTTGGAACAAGAGTAAAAGAACTAGTAAGTACAGACGTTTCTGATTTGGGGAAAACTTTTCAGGAAGGTGTTCTGAAGACATGTGATGAAGTGTGAGGAAAATGAAGTCTAGGAGAGATTGAATAAGACATGTGGTGGTCAAATGAAGACGTCTAGGATGCCATAGCAAGAAAGAAGATGGCATTAAAAAAGCTGTGTAGGTTCCCATGAGAAGAAAATAAGACTAAATACAGATATTTAAGAAATCAAGCCAGAATAATTGTTGCTAGAGCTACAAGAAAGGAAGCTGAACAGGAGTTGAATGATTTATATCAGAATTCTATTGGTGTTTTCTGCTTCCTTAGAAGAATAAAAAAGGAAGGGAACGATGTGAAAGGAGAAAGGTGCTTGGAAGAGATGGATAGTTCGGTTTTATTGAAGAAGATAGGGCAAAAATTTGGAAGGAACACATGGAAAAGATCATGAATGAAAAGAATAAATGGGACCAGATGGTGGAAACTAATGTATTGGAAAGACAAGTGGAAAAAGTTGCTTACAATAAAATTGTGAAAGCAATGCAAAAGATGAAATCAGGAAAGGCAACTGGATCATCTAAAGTAAGTGTGGAGATAATAGTTGCAAGTGGTGAAGATGGGGTGAAAGTGATAATGGAACTGTGTCAGCAAGTATTTGATGGTAGAGGAATTCCTGATGAGTGGGAAACTAGTGTGATTGTGCCTATTTTTAAAGGAAAGGGTGATGTGATGAGCTGTGGATCATACAGAGAAGTGAAATTGCTAGAGCATGCCATGAAAATTGTTGAAAGGGTATTACAGTGGTGAATACGAACACTAGTCAATTTGAATGAAATGCGGTTTGAATTTTTGCCAGGAACAGTGGATGCAATATTCATTGTGAGGAGAATACAGAAAGAATATTAAAAGGACAAGGAGTTGCATATGTGTTTTGTTGACATGGAAAAAAGCTTTTGATAGAGTGCCAAGAAAAGTGATGGAGTGGGCAATGACAAAGACAGGTCTATCAGAAGTAATGGTTCAAAGAGTTATAAGCTTGTATGATGATGCAAAGACAAGAGTGAGAATAGGATTTGCATATTTAGAGGAATTTGAAGAAAAGTTTCGAATTCCTCTAAATATGCACAAGTGGAGAGATGGAGTGCAAGTAATTGCAAAAGGAATGGGGTGAATCTGGCCATCTCTGCTAAGGGGACAACACCAGATAAAAACTGAATAACTACTACTTGACAAAATTTAACAAAAACCACTGACAGAATTTCGAAGATGCTGCTGAACAATGCATTACACCAATTTAAACTATTTTTTTGAAGTTGTAAATAGAAATGATTTTGATATTTATGATGATTCGATATGTAAGCTAACTGAATGAATGATTAAATGTTGCTTATGTTCTTGTGGTTAAGACGTCTTTGCATGTTTAAAATTTCAATCATTTTTTGAAAGAATTTGTTTCTTTTTTTGAAGTGTTAACCTGTTAAGCGTCACCGATGGCATATGCCGTTGGCAGTTTTCTGCTTAAAACTGTCACCAACGGCATATGCCGTTTTCAGAGATAGGGTTTTACATAAAGCTGTCAGCCACGAGGTAACCCGTTTCTCGCATAGAGAGAGAGAAAGGAAAAAAGAAAAACTGTCTGGAAATTTCATGGTGAACTTTGGAGGAAAAAACTTTGTTTCCATGGCAAGAGAAGAGGCTTACTTTTCTGAAGTGACTTTTTCAGACAGACTTGTCTACAAGTTGATGTATTGACAATTATTTACTTTATATAGGCTTTATTTTTCTCTTTGCATTCGTATTTCATTTCATTCAATGAGTTCAAGCAAGAGAACCTGCCTCTCTTTTAATGAAATGCAGAATTATTAGAAGAAGAGAGCACTGATATTGACACAGTGGACCTTAAGAGCTCAAGCATCGAATGCTTCAGAGATTGCGATGAAAGAGCATATTCATCATCTGATAGTGACGATGACATTGTTTTGCCAACTAACTAGTAGACAAGTGGAAGAGAAAGAAATCTCTTCATTTCTCGTTCTGACCATTGTGTGAAATTTACTGTTGAAGATAGAGAAAACCCAGTTGAATACTTTGAAAATTATTTTGATGAAGAAATCATTGCTTACTTCGTGACTAAAACAAACAGATTTTCACACCAGTTCCAAAACGAGAATGGAGAAGCTCTGTCACCATGATCACAAGTATGTAATTGGTATGACACAAATGCAAATGAAATAAAAGTGTTTATTGGGTTATTTATTCTGCAGGGCATTGATTCTAAGGTGGAAAACTCAATGTGTTTCTCTTCTCGTGAAAGTATTGCTTTTTATTTTTTTCCAAGATAATGAGTGGGCGTAGATTTGGCTTGCTGCACAAGTGCCTATATTTGGTTGATATCGATACCATAACGGATGGGCCAGGAACAAAGTTGGCGAAGATAAAACTATTTGTTGATCTCATTGTGAAAAAGTCCGTGAAAAATTACATTCCAAATCAGAATATTTCTATGGATGAACCTTTGTTAGGGTGAAAGGGAAATTTGTCGTGGGTCCTGTATATACCAGCTAAGGCCTGCTACTACACATAGACCCCCCGACTCTCAGTGAAGCCATTGCGGCTAATTGGTAGGCACTTTCCTGAGTAGCTATTGTCTACCCACAGAAAAAAAGAAAGGCCACTCAAGGCTTAAGCTCAGTGCCAGAAAAACAAAATAAGAAAGGAGAGCTCATACTGGTGTAAAGACTGTGAAGTTGGTTTATGTGTTGCACCCTGTTTCAGAGATTGGCACACAAAAGAATTAATTCTGTGTATCAATAAACTTTTGCATCATTTGTTTCAATGCTTGATTTTTCGCAAAAAATTTTGATACAGTAATGTACCATGCACTTACTTTCATTTACTAATATTCTAACGTTATTGGTTATTTGTGAAATAAACAATTATTGTAAGCGCAAAACGAGCGTCTGCGTGATGAATGTTAACTGACAGAAAAAGGTGACAATACGAAAGCAGCATGGTTTCCAATGCGTGACGCTTAACAGGTAAAGGTGAATAAGTAGCAATGTCCTATTGTGATCTTGCAAATTTTGCATCAAAATTAGCCTGAACTTGCACTGTTTTTAATTTTGTCATGTAGCCATTTTGGAAAGTTTGCTCGTTTAGTGAATGCACCTTTTGTTCAAAATTTACGTTGATGTTTCTGTTGAGTTAAAATTGAAAGTGTTGAGAGAAATGCAGAATTTGTTTTAATTCTTGTTATTGTTTAATAATTTAAACAAATTATAAAATCTTGCTAATTGGTAATGCAGCATACGAGCACAAAAGGGCACTAACAATTTATCAAGGTTGAATATACAAGGAAACAACAATGAGTATAGACACCCAACCAATTTCAACAAGACCATCCCTGGATGCATTTTGTCCTTTTGGACTCATCAGCAGGGCCTGTCTCATCACAAGCAAAAGAATCCCACTTATTATGTTGTCCTTCAAACGAGCAATGTACACACAAAAGTACTAAGACTTGAACTAGCAACGTCTTGCATTGATTAGCAGGGCAAGTTGATGAATAACCTGCTCCGTTAAGAACCCAAGACGTCGTTGGTTCAAGTCTTAGTACTTTTGTGTGTACATTGCTTGTTTGAAGGACAACATAATGAGTGAGATTCTTTTGCTTGTGATGAGGCGAGCCCTTCTGATGAGTCCAAAAGGACAAAATGCATCTAGGGATGGTCTCGCCAAAATTAGTTGGGTGGTTATACTCATTGTTGTTTTCTTGTATATTCAACCTTGGTAAATAGTTAGTGTCCTTTTGCGCTTATATGCTGCGTGACCAATTAGGCGCAAAGTTTTATAATTTCCCACCTTTGCCTATAATTTTTTCAAATTTGAACTAAGCAAAAAATGGTAAAATTAAAATGTTGGTGAAGATAGTCTAAACAAGATTCTAGAAGTAAATTATAGATCAAGCCCCACATATATTATTTTTGTCTGGAGTTTATTTGAAGTACACAAAACAGTAGTTTGACCTCACACTTTTACACTTTTGGAAGGTTTTTCTTTTTGCAGCATATATTCTTTTTTCAGCAGTTATTGTTTGTTCCTTGTGACCCAACTTCCTGTAGTTGTGGTATTTTTTAGAATTTTAAACTCTTTTTTCTACGCAATAAAAAGTTGATTGAAAAGTTTGTTGCAATATTTTTTACAGTATATACCAGGGCTACTCAACTGGTGGACTGCTGTTCGAATCCAGACCTTTCAAGTGTTAAAGCTGTATCTCAAGCTTCATTTGGGCTTATCATATTTTTTTGATCAAAAACGGGACGCTCAAATTCAGTTCAAGACCTTTTTTAATTATGGGCGATAGGATCAGCTTCACATCAGCTGCAATTAGGTGCTATCCCGCCTGCAGTGGGGGTGCTTTGCAAAAAAAAAAAGGTCATCACCTGTTTGGCTGATAAATAGTGTAGACTATGGGAAAATCCAAGTATTTTTCTGTATGTGCTGTTAATCATAGTTTCATTTTTATCATTGCAAATCAAAAATTCTACTGGACCTCAGGAAATACCAAACCTCTTCGACTGGACCTTCATTAAAATTAGTTGAGTAGCCCTGGTATATACAAACCAAAAACAGTTATTAAAAATTGAAAGACAGCTTATTGTGAAAATTATCTTCATTCTGCACTGTGATTTAAAAATAAATTGAATGCTTGTACTAATAGCATCAATAATATCTTCAAAAATAACTTTCTCATCAAAAACTAGCATCATTGTCGTTGCCCTTTTTCTTTTTGGAATTTTTACAATTTTCTTGTATTTTTATTTTAATTTTTACAAATTTTGTTAAAATTCTAATTTCTCTTGTTACATTTTTAATTTTAAACCATTGCAGTCTTTTTGTCATCAACAAATTTCATTTTATACTGACTGCACACATTTGCCTTTGGATTTTTAAATTATTTTGGCACTTTTGTTTTCTACCACACAAACTACTGATATTTCAACTTTCAAATCTTTTACCAAGTTGGTTTATTTAATACGAGGTGTGTCCAAAAAGTAACAAGACTGGTGTTATAAAAACTGTATTGAAAAGTATTGAAATATACCAAAGTCAAATTCCTTCAAAGTAATCTCCTTCCACTTTGAAACACTTGTGCATTCGCCTTTTCCAGGATTCAATACACTCTTCGAAGACATTATTTTCTGGGATCTTTTTGAGCTCCGTCATCGCGGCCATTTTGATGGAATCGATGTCAGAAAAATGGGTTCTTTTCAGAACAGATTTGATCTTGGGAAAGAGGAAAAAGTCACACGGGGCCAGATCGAGGGAATATGGGGGTATTCCAAAGTTGCAATGTTCCTTTCTGCGAAAAACTGACTAATACTCAGGGCTGTGTGATCAGGAGCGTTAATGTGATGGAGCCTCCATGCGTGAGCTTCCCAAAAAGGTCCACCTCTTGTCACGCACTGTCTCATAAAGTGCCGAAGAATGTCTTTAAGACATCGTTCATTTCGAATTCCTACCCCAAGGCCAAACAGTGAACCAAACCGTCTATAAAGACATTCTTCGGCACTTTATGAGACAGTGCGTGACAAGAGGTGGACCTTTTTGGGAAGCTCACGCATGGAGGCTCCATCACATTAACGCTCCTGATCACACAGCCCTGAGTATTAGTCAGTTTTTCGCAGAAAGGAACATTGCAACTTTGGAATACCCCCATATTCCCTCGATCTGGCCCCGTGTGACTTTTTCCTCTTTCCCAAGATCAAATCTGTTCTGAAAAGAACCCATTTTTCTGACATCGATTCCATCAAAATGGCCGCGATGACGGAGCTCAAAAAGATCCCAGAAAATAATGTCTTCGAAGAGTGTATTGAATCCTGGAAAAGGCGAATGCACAAGTGTTTCAAAGTGGAAGGAGATTACTTTGAAGGAATTTGACTTTGGTATATTTCAATACTTTTCAATACAGTTTTTATAACACCAGTCTTGTTACTTTTTGGACACACCTCGTAGTTTTAGTAACCTGGAAGTTCTTTGCTCTAGATTTTCATTTAATATGTATTGGTCAATTGTATCATTACATTTGCATGGGGCAATTTTTTGAAGCAAAATTTTCTAGAGTGCATGCCGAATTGCCCATGCATAATCCACAACTTTAATTTTTGACATCATGGTCTAAAACTCCCTGACCTCGTTTTTGAAGCAAAAAGAACCTTTTCTTTGTAATATGCTAGGAGAGCAGTTTCATAGTTTTTTCTCAGTCAAGGTAGTGAAAATTTATTGATATTGTTATGTGCTTTTTGGAAGAAATTGGGTGTTTTAAGTTTTTCTTTGCTTTTTGCCATATTTTACTGCCATTGATTATCAGTGGAATTTGTGAAATTGCTTTGGTAGTTTGTTGTCGTACCATAAAGCATCACTTCTTTATTTTTTAGCTTTAGCACTGTTGCATTATTGTACAGCAGAATTTACTTTTGTTGCTTGTTGCTAGATCCCAGCTGAGCATTTGTTAATTTTTGTGTAATTAAGTTTGGCTGAATTGTCTGCCTAATTTCTATATCATCAGAGCTGTGGAAGCTTTGGCAGCATAACTGCATTACAAACTTTTTATCTGCTACATTTACACTACTTGTTTTGAGTAGCTAACTATGGTTTTTGCTGATGTGACATAATTTTCATTGTGCATTTCAGTGTGTATTCATGTGCTCACATTAATTTGTCATTTTACACTGCTTTTATTGAGTGTTATTAATTGAGTCGAGTTAGTAACTGGTGTGATGGCAGAGTGGAATTTTTGGAAGCAGCTTTTTGGATTTTTGCAAGCAACTTTTTTGAGTGAGGGGTAAATAGAGAAAAGGATTTTTGGTTTCTTTGGAATATCGTTTTTGAAAAAGCTGTTTTAGCCACAAGCTTTTTTGTGATGCTGTTATCAGTGGCAGTGTTGCATCTAAAAGGGAAGAGCTGGAGTGAGTAAGTTGTTTTATCTAATTTATTTGCCTGGTTGGCAATCAGGACAAGCCAGTGATAGTACTACCATGGTAATGTACTCCGAAGAAAAGATTTTTGCAGTAGCTATATGGTAGAGGGAGTGCAGCAAGAGGCCAAATAAGAATGTCATAATTATTAAAGAAACTTCCTATCTGCCTAACTCTGAGTGCTGAGTCTTGATATAAATGGCCTTTATCAAATCAAGTTGAAAAGAGCTGCATGCTGTGGCAAGGATTCAAAATCATTTACTGTCATAATTTAATGCACATTCATTTTCTAAAAGATGTGAACCAATGGCAGAGTCACAGTCCAGTTTAGTGTCATTTTGTTCGCACAATCTGTTCTGTTAGGATTAGTATAGACAAGTCAGTTGTTGTCTTAACCATTTTAAAACATGTTGCTTGATGTGATCCTGTAGTCATCGAGATGTTCACCCTAGGTACTGACTATCACAGTGGCACTTGTATTTATATATGACAGAGCTTTTTTTAGAGGTAGGTAAACATCCTTGTGAGCTATTGGTCGCATGTATTTTGATGTAAAGACCAAGTGGGTTCTGATGGAAGCACAGCAGTTTTACATGGTTGTTAAAGGACTTTCAAGCACACGGCACTTTTCAAGGTCCAATTGCTTAACTATTTATTGCCAAATTTTTTTCATTAAAAAAAATTAGGGGAGAGTTTTTGGTAAATTTGTGGCTATTTAAAAAGTTTTTAGCTAATTTTTGTGATAGTACACTTACTTATTCAAATGTAACCAAATTGTCACATCACGCATTGAAGACTTTTTAGGCATTAACACAAATACAATAAATTCTTCTGGGGTAGCTCCATCTGTAGTTGTTACCACTGCTTGTAAATTCACAACAACTTTAAAATGAATAAAGAAAACTGTAATGAAAAAAAGTGCTGTACTTAAAAAAATGCACTATTAAATGTGAATGAAAGTTGACAAAAAGTTACACACAATACTCAGCTATAGATAGCATAAGTTTCTTGAAATTAAAAGTACCGTTTTTAGCAATGGTACCAAGTACCAAATTAAAGATTGTTTCTTTTTTGAAAACAAGTTTGTTTTGTATAAAATTCACAAAGAAACAGTTTTTTTCAGTTATGCACAAAAGCACTTGGCACTTACCTTGAGAAAATACTGGGGCTGCTTTGCATCCTGGATTTTGGCATCAATTCCTTGAAACCACCTTTACATGGTGGTAATAGTTATCAGTTCTTTCTTCTGCTAAAGGAGTCACCTTAGTGGCTCGTGAGCTTTTCTTCTTGTCATACTGCAAAGACACAGGCTCAGTTGCTGATGGTCAACCTCGCCTATTTGGGTGTGGTTACTCTCCTTCAAGAAGCAAAGCTTTTCAACTGACACCTTGAGATCTTGGAGTATCATCAAAATTTTCAGTAAAATTTTCATATCTTTGCAGTCTCTGCAGTAAAGAATCCAGCAGTTGACAAGAGTCACATTAATGAAATAAAAGAAAAACTTGTAGTGTTTCTTTAAGCAAGTGTGAATTCGGAATAGTGCATAGGTTGGCAACCTGCCACTTTTTGATCCTTTTGGTGCAGCTCTTTGTGGCTATTAAAAAATGAAGGGTAATTTACCCTTAAAATTACCCTTAAGTGTAAAACTATTAAATTTTTATTGGTGCTATAGTGAGTGCTTAAGTGAGCTTGTGGATTATTCTTTTTGCTTTTTAGTTGATAAAATGCGATAGTGATACCTTTTGAACTAAATTCATCTAATTGCTGAAAATTAAAAAAATTTTTTATTATGCCCTGATATTTCTTGTTGTGACATGATAATTAGTGGATGACATAGCCTACTAACATAGTTCCTAGCAGTCTACTGGCAGCAGTTTGAGAAGACGCATGCTGCAAAACTGTGCTGTAAATAAGTGTAACATAGAAAGCAACTATTTTTACTTATTACATACTGAATTAGTCAATTTAACCTGTTAACACGTTAAGTGCCTTATGACGACATATTCGTCACGAAGCGTTATGCGCAGAGTGCCTTATGACGACATATTCGTCAAATGGACATGCTCATCGTTTCAGTGCCATTTGACGGTATTTTCGTCATGTTATCATTGATATCATTCTCGTAAATCACTGTGAATGTCTTGTTTAGCTTTTGTCGTAAGTAAATTTGAATTTGTATTTATTTATCGTAAGTAAATTTGAATGTGTATTTCCTAATCAGTAGTAACCGTACATTGAAGCCGAAATGGAAAAGAAAGTTTGTCAATCTACCCTGATAACAAAACCTGACAAAATACAACGTTTTTACATCAATTCACCGTCGAAAGACGTTGAATTGATGTAAAAGCATTGTATTTTGCTTGCTGGGTATAAACAATGCTTACAAGCGTGCGAAATACACATGCGAGATAGCTATGAGGTGCGAGATGATGCGATAGGAAAAAGTGCTTGGCACCAGCGTGTATGCGTGCGCGATACACATCTGGCACTTAAAGTGTTAAACATCACCAACGGCATTTACCGTTTACACCTATCTTCACGGAGCTGTCATCAATGGCATATGCTGTTTTCAGATCAAAATGTCTTGTACAAGAAAAGAAAACTCGTTTCTTGCTCTGAGAAAAAAAGAAAAAGAGGAAAACTGTCTGGCAGTACTATGACTGAACTTAGCAGAAAAACAAGTGTCGTTTTCATGACAACAGCACAGCTTGCTGGGTGACAGTTTCAGTTATGCTAGTTTAGCAGCTGTATACAGCAATTAGAAATATTAATTTTTACAGACTTTATTGTACGTAGTGATTACCTTACTTTGTTCAATGAGTGCTAGAGAGAGAAATTGTCTTTTTGATGATGAAATTGTGGCATTGTTAGAAGAAGAGAACTGGATTTAGATACACTGGATTTAGAAAGTTCTAGCTCTGAATCCTCTACCGATTCAAATCAAAGAGCGTATTCATCATCTGATAGTGACAATGACCTTGCTTTGCCAACAGATCGGATGCTAGTGGTAGAGAAAGAAATTCCTTCACTTTTTGTTCTAACCATGGTGCTAAATTTACTGTTAAAGATAAAGAAAACCCATTGGACTACTGAGAAATATTTTGATGAAGTCATTGCTTAGCTCGTGACTGAAACAAACAGGTTCGCTACTCGATTTCAATATGAGAATGAAGAAAATCTATTGCCACTGTCACAAGCACGTAGATGGTATGACACTAGTGCAAATGAAATGAAAGTGTTCATTGAGTTACTTATTTTGCAGGGTATTGATTTCAAGGTTGAAAATTCAATGTATTTCTCTTCCCGTGAAAGTATTGCATTTCCTTTTTTTCACAAGATAATGAGTGAACATAGATTTGACTTGCTGCATAAATTTTTATATTTGGTTGATAATGATACCATTACAGATGGGCCAGGAAGAAAGGTTGCAAAGATAAAACCATTCATTGATCTAATTTTGAAAAATGTTTTGAAAAGTTACACCCCAAATCAGAAATTTCTATTGATCAATCATTGTTTGGGTGGAAGGGGATTTTGTCTTGAGTTCAGACCTGTTTTGAGTTCAACCGAAGAAGACCTGGAAGAAGCAAGTGGAAGAGGAGAAAGAGAAGATTGGTTTGAAGATAGCATAGTATAGTAATTTTCAATTCTTTGTTTTATATTAGTTAATATTCTAGAGCTAATCAACAACAACAGACTTTTGTGAAATATGAAATGTTACTTTTAAGCGTAAAAGCTCATGACTTGCACGCTAAACAAAACTGACAAAAAAGGTGACAATACAAAAGTAACATGCTATCTCAGGCCTGACGCTTAACAGGTTAAAACTATTTTTTAGGTTGCTAGTTTTAGTAAGATAATTTTATAATAGCCAACCAACTATGAGTAAATCTAAGAAAAGAAAATTGTCTGAAGAACACAGAATGTTCAATGCTTTGTGGACAAATTCATTTGCTTTTGTTGCTGATAAGACCGGTTTACCAGTGTGCTAAATATGTAACAAATAATTAGGAAACTACAAAAAGTCAAATGTTGAAAGGCATTTTCAAAATAAGCATTTATCTTTTGCTCAAAATTATTCAGATGGGGATGTGAGAAAAAAAGCTGTTTTAGAACAAATGCGGAATGCTGATCAAAGCAAACATCAATCAATAAGTTGATCAAGTCTGTATATTCAACCACGTACAGCATTTTGTGGCCACTCAGGAAATAGTCAAGCCATTCACTGATGGAGAATATATATAAAGCTTATTTATTAAGATACTCAAACATTTATTCACGGACTCTAAAAACAAGAGTAAAATCATGTGAAAAGTCTGTGACATGCCACTTTGCAAAAATGTTAAAGATGAAACTTCCAGAATGGCAGAAGACATCACCAAACAGCAAATTAAAGTTATAAATTCTGCAGTAGCATACTCTATTGCCTGGGATGAGTCTAAAGACAAAAGTGATATTGAATGAATAGCACTATTTTGCCAATATGTAAATTCTGCTGGGCCACAAGAAGAGATAATTGAGTTGAAACCACTGAAAGGTCAAGTGCCTGGTTAAGACATCTGTGAGGCTTCTTGGAATGTTTGGGAGCAAAATGCATAAATACAATCCACCTGGTGTGAGTAGCTACTGATGGGGCACCAGCATGACAGGTGCACAAAAGGGTTTTGCAGCTTTTCTGTAAAAGTCTTTGGACAGAAAGCTGCTGACTTTTCATTGCATCTTACATCAAAAGGCACTGTGTGCTCAAATGTGTCCCCCAGAATGCATGCAAGTAATGAATGTTGTCATTCAAATTATCAATAAAATAATGGCAAAAGCTTTAAATCACTGTCAGTTTTATATGTTATTGGACGAGTACTCTGATTTCTTGTAGTACAATAAAGTATGGTGGCTGTTCAGAGGGGAGATGTTGAAATGCTTCGCCGTATGTTTAAAAAAGTGAAAACCTTTTTGAACAGCAAAGAACAGCAATTTTTGAACAGCAATTCAACTGGAACAGACAGAATTGCTGGAAAAGCTACACTTAGACATGACAGTGCACCTGAACACAGCTTTTCCAGGGAGAGGTCGCACAGCCCCGCACATGCTGGAAGATGATTTAGCATTTGAGTGAAAGTTCATGGTTTTTGCCAGAGATTTACAGAGCGGTACATTATCTCACTTTCCTTGTTTGAGAAAGTTTAATCAAACTCACAGTGACATCACAATAATTCTGGAATATTTGCAATCTGCAATCACAGCAATGCAAAGCTCGTTTGGGAGACATTTCTGTACGTTCAGAAAAGAAAAAAAGACTTTATTTTTTCCTGTTTCTTTCTTCAGCATTGATCCATGTAAACTAAATATGATTGCACTGGAAGATTTGAGTCAACCTGATTTTGAAATAGAATTAGCCAACAAAGACCTATGGATATCTAAGTTTAGATGCCTGACAGCTGACTTTGAAGATGTAGCCCTTCAGAAGGCTGATCTTGCTTAGGGTCACAATTGGAGTAAAATTGAAAACCTCCCAAAACCGGACCAATTGATTTTTGAAACATGGAATACTCTACCCAATGTGTGTGAAAGACAGGGCTGCAAACTCAAACTTGAACTTGAAAGAACTCGATCTTTTTGCCAAACTTGAACTTGAAACTCAAAATTTTTGGAACTCGAACTCAAAAATATTTAAAACATATTCGAATTAATTTTTATTGGTACAATATCATTGCAACTGAATTTAAAAAGAATGAAATCTTTTTATTGGAGATTAAGAATCTTATGCAGAAAGTAAGCTCAAGCCAGGTTTTTTTAAAAATTATCTAAGCCCAAATTAAGTCATCGATTTTGTATGCAGAAGTTTTAGCGTTAAGGATAGCTTAACTAATTGTTTAGGTCAGTCTTTTATAAGTCACCATTGTAGATGGTTTAAATCACGACTTATGTATGCAATGACACAAAACCCTTGTTATTGTACTGCTGTTGCTAAATTTGGGCAATGGGCCTCAGGTAGCTTAAATCAGTAACACGGTAACGTAGCATGCCGTATCACTTACTGTAACCGCTTTAACCAAATCTTTTTGCAAACAACAACTTCCAATTGTATCGCATCATAATATCGTACGGCGTGTCACCTGCTAATATGACGCCATAAAATACCAGTATGTTGCATTTAACAGCAACCTCTTAATCCCTTTATAAACTGGGTTTTCAATAATGGTACGTCATAATACACTGAGCCTAGCTTTCAAAAGTCTCGTTTGGGTTTAGTTTCTGTATACCACCAAGCCTCCCTTTGTAAGCCCAACTTGCACAAGCTCGGCTTAGGCTTAAGCTCGACCTAAACTAAGTCTGTATCTTTCTGTATCTTTTTTATTCATGACCACCACCATTACACACGACACTGAACAACAATAATAATGAGAGAAATGGAGTCAAGAAAAGGAAGAAGCGACACAACGTCAGACGTTAAAACATGCAAATGAAAACAGTGGATTTGCACTAAGATGCAAGAGCAAAAATCACATTAACTAAGTCTGATTGCATTAACTGCTTTTATTAATGCTACACATGACAGTTTTTCTATTACACCCAAAAAAATGAAAATAATGCACAGTGTTGTTTTCCTTTTATAGTGAAAATATAGTTAGATATATAGAATATAGTGAAAATATATAGAAAATATAGTTATAGTTTTGTGGCTTTGAGTGGTTTTTATTTTAATGGAATATGGGTTAAAATGATGGCTGTTTAAGTTCAAAAGGATGCCAACCCCTGGTATAGTGCTATGTGTGCATTCATCAAATCAACCCACTCACAAATTGATAGTACTGCTACACAATTGCGGGGTGTGGAATCATCACCAACTTTTTACCCAGTTTGTCATAGCGCTTGCACTCACCCAAAAGTTCAGCACAGGCAAAAGTGGAAAGAAGTTCAACAGATCTATTATCCATTTACTTTACGGCACATACTTCCACTCCATCAAGCCCAGTGCCTTTTTTTTGGTATGTGCCCCTTGCAGTTTTCTGAAATTCTTTTTCAAAGGCAAGTCTGATTCCAGAAAGTTTGTTGGCATTGACCATGCCCAAACAATTAATCCTTTTTTTCTTCAAATGTGTCAGCAATGGGAGTGAAGTGAACCATCTGTCAAACTATAACAGATGGTTCAAATTATTTGGTAGGGTTCTAGTCGAGTTTACAACAATATCTCAATTGGCACCAAGATCAGATTCACTCAATAGTGGCTCAATTTTTCCACTGTATGGGGTAATGGTCATTTAAATCGACACAATGGCATAGTGGTTAGAGCATCTGCTTTGCAGTCAGTAGATCTGGGGCTCATTCCTTTTGTTGAGTCTTATGAAAAGGCTTTAAAAATGGTTTTTATAGCTTTCCTGCTTGGTGCTCAATAAAAAGACGTTGTGGAGAACAAGCTGGCAAGTTCATTTGTGGTGTCTTTGGGCAAGACATTTTGTGGGATTACCCCATCTTTATGTGGAAGACCAGTTGACCAGTTTTTTCTCCAAAGAGAGGGTTGGTTGTAGGAAGGGCATGTAACCATAAAACAAATGCAGAAATTATTTGCTGTGGCAATCCCTAATTGGGAATGAAGCCAAAAGACAACAACATTTGATAAAGTCATACATGATGCCATCTGAGCTGCAGAGACAGTGGACTTTGTACCCCCACTTCATTGGTTTCAAAGGCATGTATTGCTTGATAGAAGAGATACCCTGGAGTGGTGTCATCTATTCATCAACACAGAGTTTTTGTGGTTTGGGAATTTTCATGAACTTGGCTGCAAGATGCATAATTAAAGGTCGATTTTTGAAGAGCTTGTCCTAATGTGAATGATTTTTGTCAGTTTCACACTTGCTATTGTCATTAAAATGCATGTTCAATTTTATTTGTTCCCACTGATTTCGTGAAATGGCTTCTAATACTGGCAGGTAATTTAATTTCCTGCTCCAATACTTTTGTGAATTTGAGAGCTTTATCAATGACATAGCCAGCAGAGATTCAATAAATTGCTCCAATTCAGAAAGCCTCAAATATAAATTATTATTCAATATTTTTTGAACAGTGTATAGATTACATTGCTCAACAATCTGCTGCAGGATATCTAAGAAAAAATTTTATGAAATATTCACTGGGAACTTTTGTTGTTTCTGCAGTTTTGTGTTTTTCCCAACCATTCTGGTGCTGCCCATGCAATATAAGTACTGATTTGATGCCATTTAGAGAAGTCTTTTTTCTCTTTGATGATGATCTCTTGATGATCAACAGTTCCAGCACTTCACTTTGATTGAAGTGCTGGAACTGTTGATGGACCTTGTTGATGTTCATGTTCATCATTTGCATTTATGATTTGGTCTTTATTTTAGAGAATGTGGGGAGTTACTTTATGGGAGACGGTTTTTGTTAAAAATGAAAGGAAGGATTTATCAGAGTTACGTAAGATTTGCAATGCCGTATGGGAGTGAGACATGGTGTCTAAGGGAGAATGAGATGGCAATTTTGACAGGAACTGAAAAAGCCATGATAAGAGCAGTGTGTGGGGTTAAGATCATTGAGAAAAGAAGGAGCTAAGAACTTATGAGTATGCTAGGTTTAAAGGATACTTTGGATGGACCAGCCAGGGCGAGTGGAGTGCAATGGTATGGACATGTTTTGAAAAGGGATAATGGTAATGTTTTGAGAAGAGCATTGGATTTTGAAGTGGCAGGAAGAAGAGGGCGTTGGTCACTGAATATGATGTGGAAGAGACAAGAGGAGGAGCATACCAATCAGATTGGACTAAAAAGGGAGGATGCCATTGACAGAGTAAAATGGTGTGATGGTGTTTACAAACTGTTGAGAAACACGAGATGAATCCAACCACCTGCCTTAGCACAGACAAAGCCGGATTTAAGAAACTAGATCTCTCTGTTCATTATTGTCTGGTACAGCATCATTGCTTATAAACAATTTTATTTACATTGGATAATATTATCACCATTAGCTCTTTGAAAATGAGCAAAATTGATTGTCATCTAATCGTTGCTAGCTCACAGAGTCTATTTGCAAGTAGTGACAGACTAAACTAGGATGGCTTAAACTTCTTTGGTGCCAACTGCTGGCATTGCCTTATTTTAGAAATAATTTGGCATCATTTTTGGTTTCAATCCAAAGATGGAGATTCTTACTTTGACATCTATCAAACACGATGAGTTTGTATAGATCTGGTCCCAAAACTGTCCAACTGACTGATACTTCATAAGTTCAAATGCAATATGGTAACTGTATATGCCTAGATAATTTTATCTCTTTCCATAATCAGGACATTTGTAGTCAGAATTACTTATCAAAATTCCAATTCTTATTATCTCGATGTCCAACTTGTGATCGCTGTAGTTTTCATCTTGCGCCATATAACCTTATAGCATCTATATTGTGCTCTAAAACAGTACCGCACAGACCTGCTGGAAGATTTGAACAAAATCATTACTTTTAAACCACAATAACGTTTTTGTCTTTCAAAGCATGCCATAAACCAAAACTTGCATTTATATTACTGTTGACTAACTTCTGAATTGATCTATAATTTTTCATATTTGACACTGACCTTGCTGTGAAATTAAACTAATTCCCAGTTGATGCCAAAGAAAAAAGTAGATTGCCAAAATGAAATTGCTCATTGAATTATTATTTAAGGTACTTTAAAATGAACTTCTGAACGTCTTTGTAAAATAATATCCATCAGATGTATTTTGTTTTCATATGAGGAATCATAAAAGTCTTTCTCAGGCTATCATTGCTTAAGTTTGAATTGAAATAATTTTTGTTGTGTTTAACATGCTCCTGTAATAGGTAGATGCAATTGTGATGAATGTTTAATTCTTTGACTTCTGTTTAGATAGCTACTTTTAATGAAATTTTGAAGCAAGATCAAGCATTGACATCACATGGTAAGATTGTTTAAAGATTATGTAGTGCTTACTTTTTTGAGGTTGGTAATTGCATTCTTAATTTCTAAGTCATGAGTTTTCAATCTTTTTATAGTTGAGGTCCACTTTTCTTCTGTAAAATTATTTGTTACCCATTTTACAAAAGTTCTGCATACATTGGTTTTCATATTTTCAATTCAGATCGATGGTGCAGCTTTTTTTATAGATCTATTTTTTCAAATTCTTGATTTTTGTTTTCAATTCAATTCAAAAAAGATATTTTTTTGTAATCAACTTTTATGGAATATACAGAATATGAGGGGCATTCAAAAAATATGAGAAATTTTTCAATTTTTTATTGATTTCTATATACAATTAATTTATTTTTCAACATAACCTCCATCTCGGTTGATGCACTTCCCCAGACGATGTTTTCATCCATTTATACCATTTTTGAAAAATTTTGCCGACTGATTTCTAAGCCATGTTTTTGCTGTCTGTTTTGCTTCATCCTTAATATTGAAACAAACTACTGAGAATCATGACAATGCTCCAGCACATTCTGCAAAGGTGACAAGGGAAATTTTGAGAGAATTTCGATGGGAATTGCTGCCAAATTCACCTTATAACCCAGATCTAATCCCATCTGATTTTTTCCTATTCCCCAAACTCAAAGAACATCTGAAAGAAGTTCGTTTCAATAGCACTGATGAAGCAAAACATGCAGCAAAAACATGGCTTAGAAATCAGTCTGCAGAATTGTTCAAAAATGGTATAAATTGATGGAAACACTGCCTGGGAAAGTGCATTGTTTGTGATGGAGGTTATGTTGAAAAATAGATTTGTTGTAAATATAAATCAATAACAAATTGAAAAATTCCTCGTATTTTTTTGAATGCCCGTTGTATTTTTGATTTTGTTCGTTTTGGGAACCACTGCTCTAAATAGTTTAAAAAATATTGATTTCTTAGCATGTATGGCAACTTTTTTTGCTGTAGCATTTTAAAAACTAAAAATGAGAATGTATTTCGTATTTTCTGGTTAATAAGCTGAATTGCCGAATAAGCCAAGGCCAATTTCAATCTCTGAAAATGAGGTTTTTTGCTTGTTACCACCTAATAAGCCAAGGACATTCTTAAGAAGTGACCAGCTTCTTCAAAATGATTTCTTGGTCTCGTTTCAGTGTTGACATGCATGTTTACAGCCACCAATAAAATAAAGTAAACTAAACAGTAAGCACTAAATTTCATTTGATATTTAAAGCACATGAATGACTAAATATTTTATTAAAATATACAACCAGCAATTTGACTAATAAAACGAAAGAAAACTTGCTCTTAAAAAACACTTACTTGTAGTAAAACTGATTTTTCTAAAATTTAGTCACACCTTATGGTCCAAAGCTGATAATCGGCCAATAAGCCAACCCCAAAAAATCAGATTCAAAATTAAGGTCCTGAAACTTGGCTTATTAAGAGGAAAACACGGTAATTACTTTTGATTATAAAAATTCATTGGAAATTAGCATAATCACAATAAATTAATGCTCATGAAAATTTGGTAGCATTATCATTTTCAAGGTTTTGTTATTGTGCATTTAGCAAACTGAGGCATAAGACCAACTAAGGTAAATTTTGCACTGTTATTAAAAGCAGTAAAATTTTGATTTTGTAAAGATACGATGCTCTAATATTGATTGGAGGACAGAATGGATTGCTATAAGACATTGTAATATGAAGAAAGTTTTATGTGTTGATTGTAACTGGTGATAGTGATTAGCTAAAACTCAACACCAAGCAGGCAAAGATGTGAAACTGTAATGACATGTAGTCATTTTCTGATGTAACATAACCCATTTTTGTGCACTGCTATGCGCATTTTTTATCCTACTAAATTTGTCACTTTGCCTACTTTTCTCTAGCCCAGTGGTTCTCTAACTTTCATGATCTGTGACTTCCTTCCAAAGATTCTCAACACTAGTGGCCCCCTGCTCTTCAATAAAACTACACCCTTGTGCAAATTAATTAAAACAAACACCAAAAACACCAAAAATTTAGTTTTTTAAAAATATTTTATTCAATGAATGTTTCAGTTCCATATTAGTACATAATATGACAACTGCGATTATTAAGAAGCATTTTGATGCGTTTGGGCATTGAGTCGACCAATTTTGAACAATCTTTTAAGATTTGGGGGTCCTTGTACCACACTTGAATTAGAGCCTGAATAAGCTTTTCCTTCGAGGTGCAGTCCATTGTACAAAGTCTTTGCTTGCAGATGGACCATAAATTTTCGATTGGATTTAAATCGGGAGAGTTTCCCGGCCACTCCAGCACTTTAATGTGGTTTTCATTCATACATTTTTTGACTTGTTTCGATGTGTGACATGGGGCTAAATCTTGCTGAAACATACCAGATCCATCTGGAAACAATCGGTTCATCTCTGGAATGACTCTTCGTTGAACCACTTCAATATATTGCTGGGAGCGCATCATACCTTCAACTGGGTGCAAGCTACCAATGCCATAAAAACTGAAACATCCCCAAAACATCTTATTTTGAGGATGTTTTACGCGCTGGTCAATGTGGGCATTGTGAATCTTTTTGTTTTGTGATCTTTGAACATGCTGGCTTCTTTGACCCTGGACAAACATGTGAGTTTCATCGCTGAAAATCACGCGCCTCCAGTCTTCCTTTGTCCAGTTTTTGTATTTGAGTCCCCATTTGCAGCATCTTGTCTTCATTGTTTTTGTAAGGAGCTGCTTTTTAACAGGGCGGTATGCTTTTCTTCCAACCTCCAGGAGGCGCCTACAAACTGTTGAGGAGCTTATTTCAATTCCTTTTTTCCCCAAAGTAGTTTTTATGGCATCACTTGTCTTTCTTGGATTTTTCACACTCTCCCGTATCAGATAGGCGTCGTCTTTGGGGGTAGTTTTCCTCTTGCGACCACATTTGCCTTTGCATTTTGGGGTAACAGACCCTGTTTCTTTCTTCATTTTCATAATACGACTTATTGTAGATATACTGACACCAACATTTTTTGATATCTCCCGGTAGGGCTTTTTTGTGTTTTCACGTAAAGTTAAGATACTAGCATGCTTTCTAGGGCTAACATCCATCTTTTAAAACAACTATATAATATTCTAACTTCTAGTTACAAATTCTACCTAAACAAAAAGTTTAAAAAACAATGATTGTGAACACATTAATGACGTCATAATAGGATTTATTAAGTCATTAAAATTTTATTTTAATAAAAAATAATCTAATAAACATTTTCTCCGAAAAAGTCAACATTTGTAATCAATTTACGCTTATTTCAGCTAAGAAATGATATATAAAAGTTTGGATGTTTGTTCTAATTAATTTGCACAAGGGTGTACCTAGTTTTGCTTTTAGCAGGTTTCCATCAGTTATTTCATTTGCCCTGTTTAGCAATAAAAAAGCCAACAAACAAAAGTAAAAGAATAAATGCATTGCAGTCAAAGAATTAAACAAATCACAGTCAATTTACTTTAAATTGACATAGTCAGTGCAAAGTATGTTTTTGTACTCACCTGAGGAGACCTTTGATATTCTGGACTGAGCAAGGCAAATGTCATTGCATACATTGAGGTGATTTCTGGATTTTGTTTTTATGGATGCCAGATCAGAAAATGTAGGTAGGTGGTTGCAAATCCAGGTAGTTGCAAATCCTAGTTGAAAATTCAGGTAGGTAGTTGCAAATTGAACAAGAATTATGGAAGCCTTCTTGCATTAATGGATATAAATCATAAAGAGACAACCAAAAGCTGGAGTTGCCAGTTTTGTTATTAAATGCCAGCTTCAATGCATTCAAAACTTTGAACTCTGCCAACTCCTCTGCATCAGTGTTAAATGGTTCTCTATACCATAAAATATGCTACTTGTCATCGATGAAATGTGATTGAAACTCAGCAGAGACAATTTCAAGATGCTCTATGATGCAAGTTTTGATGTATCTGTCAAATCAATTCTATTCATTTTCAGGCACCTTTCCAACAAAGGAAAAAGGTAGTGAACCCTACTTTGATTAGCACTTGCCAGACTCCCATTTGAGCAGTTAGCCCAGCCAGCTTGTCTTTAACATTGCTGATTGTCACATCATGGCCTTACAAAGACAGGTTCATGTCATTGAAGTGGTCTAATCCATCGGCCAGGTACACAAGCATTGCAACAAACTCTATTATCAAATTGCATATGAAGATTGTATTTGTTTTCTTGAAGCAAAATTTCAACCTTTATTTTTAAGTTCATACAATCGAGAAAGGCATTTACCTCTCGACAGTTAACAGCCTTTGGTATAAAACAAAAGTCCCACATGTTGCGCTCCCATTTTTTTTGCCAAAAGTTGGAAGAGCTGGTGATTTTTTGCCCTTGAATGAATGAAGTTGATTGACTGACTGCAAAGTCCGTAACTTCCATCAAATGTAGAGGTAGTGTCTTTGATGCTAGAGTGTATCTGTGTAGTGAACAGTGCAAGGACATCACATGAGGTTATTTGTTCTTCACCAGTGACAAACCCTGACTTGATGCCAATCAATTATCAATCACTATGCTTTACCAGGGGTAGAATAGTGAGGCCGCTCACCCAGCATGTCATAAGAGGCGACTTTTGGGTACTAGGCTATGTTAACTAAGGTTAGGGACCCCTCATGTCTAAAAACTGAGGTTGGAGGTAAGCAAAGGCATGCTCTCCATAAAAGACAAAAAGCCCAAAAAATGTACCTCATGGAAAAGTTTGTTAACGAATTGGCCCCAGTTCCTGGCAACTCTTAAATGGGCAGGGAGTGTGAAGAATCTCCTGGTTACAGAAATTTGAAGTAAGATGTGAACAGTTAAGAATGAGAAAAGTGGATATATGCTGCATACAGGAAGTAAGATGGAGAGGGCAAGGAGCTTGATTTGTTGGTATCAGAGGTAGGAGATATGAGCTGTGGTGGTCTGGAAATAATGATGGAATAGGAGGTGTTGAAATTTTAGTGAAAGAAGATATTTGTAAAAAGATTGTAGAAGTCGTAAGAAAAAGTGACAGAGTGATGGGAATGGTGCTGGTTTTTGATAAGGAAGTTATAAGAGTCATATATGGTATGCTCCCCAGGTTGGAAGATCAGGGTGCAAGAAAGATCAATTCTATAATGAGTGGGATTTGCAAAACCCTGGTGAAGTACCTTTTCTTATGTCACAATGGTTGATTACACAGTTGAGTTCCAGAGTAATTGAGTGAATTGTGTATTTTCTCAAAGATTTTTGATTGCCGATTAAGTAATTTATTAGTAGTGCTTTTTTGTGTCACATGATGTTCTGGCAATTTCTGGATATTTTTCTATTCATATATACGGCAGCGAGATTTTTATGCATTCAAAGTGGCAGAGTAGAGAGAGTAGTAAAAGTATGTTGTGCTGTGGTGAATTGTTGTGGATTATTAGCATCACAAGAATCAAATGGTTAATTGGTGGATTTAGTTTTGGCTAGTTTTTGATTGTTATGTTAAAGTGTATTAGTTTCTGTGATTGGCAAGCAAAGGAATTTAAAGTTTCAAGTATTTTGTGAATATATTTGTTCTGTTCTTGATCAAGAAGCAGGTGGTTCAAAGTATTTTAGTGGAAGCCAATCTTCATCTAGCTGTTAAGTTGCAGTCAAAATTAATTACTCTAGCGATACCATAAGTTGTCTCAATTTTAAGAAAAAAAATTTATAGTTGAGATAGAACCAAAATTTTTTTACACACGACAGAAAGTAGGGAATTTGAAAGAGAAGTTTTCAAAAAAAAGCAAAGAGATATCTGAAAGCAAGAGGCTGAAGGTGAACCTCAAGAAAACCAAAGTAATGGTGAGTGGTTTGAAAGGTGAAGTATTCAAGAGTAAAGTTGATTCATGTGCCAAGTGCCACAAGAGGGTGATGGCAAATTTGGTGATGCACACTAAGTGTGGTTAATGGGTATATGGTAGATGTGCAAAAATGATAAGGGTGACTTCAACTCTGGCAAAAGGTTTTGTTTTTGAAGTATGTGTTGATACAAAGGAAGGAATAGTACAACCAGGTGAAGAAATATCATTTTTTGACCAGGTTGACTTTGTGAAGAGTTTTTGTTATTTGTGGGACAGGTTGATCGCCAGTGGTGGAAGTGAAGCAGTAGTGACAGCAAGAACGAGAATTGGATGAATAAAAGAGAATGTGGAGAGTTACTTTATGGGAGACGGTTTTTGTTAAAAATGAAAGGAAGGATTTATCAGAGTTGCATAAGATTAGCAATGCTATATTGGGACAAGACATGGTGTCTAAGGGAGAATGAGATGGCAATTTTGAGAAGAACTGAAAAAGCTATGGTGAGAGCAATGTGTGGAGTCAAGTGGATTGAGAAAAGAAGAAGCCAAGAACTTATGAGGTTGCTGGATTTAAAGGATACTTTGGATGGACTAGCCAGGGCGAGTGGAGTGCAATGGTATGGACATGTTTTGAAAAGGGATAATGGTAATGTTTTGAGAAGAGCATTGGATTTTGAAGTGGCAGGAAGAAAAGGGCATGAGCAACCTAATATAATGTAGAAAAGACAAGAGGAAGAACATATTGATCAGATTGGACTGAAAAAGGAAGATGCCATTGACAGAACAAATTGGTGTGATGGTGTATACAAACTTTCAAGAAACATTAGGTGAATCTGGCCACCTGTGCTAACACAGGCAAAACCGGATTTAAAAAAAGTGGATCTCTCTCTCTCTCATTGCTGGGGCACCATCAGTACAGATGTGCTTGAAATTCTGCCAGTTGAGCTCGTTGGCTTCAAAAAAGAAGAGTCCACAAGAGGTTTTGCATCAGCAGCAGTTGTTGTAGCTGACAGTATATTGCTGAACAAGAGTTCTTCCTTTTTCTTGTTATCTTTCTCGTTTCTGGTGAAGGCGATCAAATGGCTTTCTACAGTGCTATCGGTAGTCTTGCCCAGTTGAATGCTTGTTTGGAGTGTTCTTTGTTTGATTTGAGAGCAAACTTGCTGGCACACATTAGCAGCCATGTTGTCAATTTGTTGGCAAATGGTGTCATTAGAGAGTGAAACTTGCTGGATTTTCTGTTTTGCCCCTGATTCGATCATTATTTCAACCATTTTTTCTGTTTATGGCTTGATAAGCTTCTCAGCAATAGTATGCGGCTTCTTACACTTTGCGATTTGATATGCCACCTTTTAGCTCCATTGAAGAGTAAGATTTTCCTCTACTGTAAATCCCAAATGAGATAGCATTGTATAAGGTCAGATTGTACTTTTTTGGCAGACAGCATTGGTGCTTTTCATTGTGATGTTTTTTTAATTTGGAGGATTGTAATAATGCATTTGACATCGCAACCAAGCAGTGAAGACACTGCGCACTATCACGATTGTTCCAAGTAATTTTTGTGATGCTAAATGAGACAAAGCTCTTGCTCCACATGTAAATTTTTGACATTTGATAGCATAAAAATCTTGTTTAAGCTAAATATTTGTGAATCACTTTTACCAGCACTATTTTTGTAATATCAAATTACAACAATTTAGCATGGATATTCTGTCTCTATCTGCAACCAATTCTCACCTTAGGTTAACTCTAATCATCAATACGGACCTTCTGTTTGTTCCCACCACACGTTTCTACTCTAATCCTTCTGAATAGTGAAGTGCAAAATTTTGGTTGTATACAAAATTGAATCTGCCGGACGGGATATTACGTAGCAAAGGAAATTAGCAAATTCAGACGTTTTTAAAGTTGTAAACAAGATTACGCCACAATCTACAACTTGCTATCACAAGATTCCATTACTATTTAAAAACATAAATTATGTAATGCAACAGATTGAAAACGAAGCTACAATGTACTGAATAATTCAAGAACGTTCCAGAAAAATGTATTGCCGAAAAAGAAGGGAGATCCATGACAATATTAAAACCACAGATTTAGGTTTAACTGGCAAATACTTTTTATCATGACACTTGGGCTTTGCAATACTTGTGAAGACCTCTGCCAAGCTTTCTAGTAAAGACCTTTGTTTGTGGCCCCGGTTTGAGAAGCCCTGTTCTAGCCATATTGGATGGGCCGAATTATACCTCAGTATTGTTTATGGTTGAAAAGAGATGAGCATTGTTAGAGAGTTTATGCAAAAGGTGCATGTTAATATGTAGGCCTTCACTTTAAAGCAGGGGTTCTTAGCCTTTATTCTCTCATTTATCCCTTGGCAAATTTCAAAAGTAAAATTTACCCCCAAATTTGTTTTATATTTTCATTTCTACAAATATCTATTGTAGTAGGTAAAGGTGTGAATTTTTTGCTAACAAAATTTACCCATGGTTGAGAACCCCTGCTTTAAGATAAAGTGACATTTATTTGAAGGTTTGGATTTTGTTTGTGAACTTGGTTGTGGGCCTACAAACTACCCCAGAGAAATATTGATTCTTCCATTCTTAAATTGACCTTTCTATTTGGGGTCAAAGGTTGCACAAGGTTAGATTTTGTCTAAATTATTCTTTTTCTCCTATCTGTGCTAGAAAGCTGGTTTAAGGCTGACAAGATTCAAAAGAACTGTATTTTTGTTGTAAGGGAATTTTGTTATTATTTTTGATAGGTTTTGACCACAGTGCAAAAATTTTGTTTGAGTGTTTTTTGCATATGGGGCATTATAGCTAATGCTTATCAAAGGCCAAAATGGTGAAATATAAGGATTGTTTGGGTTGTAAATGAAGATACTAGTCATCAAAAAATACTTTTTTATAGCATTGGTTGGAAACATAAGTATGATACAGTGGTACCTTGAGATACAAGTGTCTTAGCATACAAGATTTTTTAGATTCAACTTGTTGACTGAATAATTTTTTGCTTTAAAATACAAGAAACATTTGAAACATAAGCAACTAGGTCAGCAGGTTGGCCGACTGCACATGATTCAGTTTCCTGCACCTCAAAGCAGCAGCTATTTTGATTCCGCCACTACTTTGAGGTGCAGGAAACTGAGTCATGTGCAGTCGGCCAACCTGCTAACTCAGTTGCTTATATCTGAAATGTTTTTCATATTTCAAAGGAAGTGCTCAACTCAGGAACTGACAATTGAGGAGTTGCAGTCGCAGCAGCATATAAAGGTTCTGCAAGAACTTGGTTACAAGAAGGAGCCACAGGAGGAAGAGGAAGAGATTAATTTTACAAGTTAGATAAAGGAGATCTTGGGAATGTGGGAGAGAGTTTTACAGTTTGTGGAGAAGAAACACTCAGAAAAAGTTGCAACTGATCCTGCATCAGTGCTATTCAATGACACTTGCCTAACTCTTTTCCACCACATTCTGAAAGGCAGAGAATACAAACCTCTTCAGACAAGTTTTATCAAAACAGCTTGCAAGTGAAAGTGAGGAAAACGTGGCAAAAAAAGGTAAAGACCAGTGAAGAGAAAAGCAGTCATAAAATTTAAGTAAAATTAACAAAAAATTGTACGGTAGCACTAAGTTCAATTAGGTTCAGTGAAAGTTAGTTAAGTTTTATTATTATGTATTTTCACAATAGTTGTGCAGTATAATCACATTTTTTGTTATTCAAAAACGTGCAACAAAAACAACTGGGGTGGCATTTTTAGGGCTGGAACAAATTAATGGCGTTTTAATAGGGAAAATTGCTCTGAGATATGAGCAAATTGATGTGCAAGCAAGGTAATGAAATAAATTAAATTTGCATCTCAAGGTACCACTGGATTTACGTTTTGATGCATTTCAAATGACGTTGTGATCCTTGAAAAGTTATGTGTTATAGGAAAGCCAACTGCTCTATTGTCACAAAACTTTTAAACATTTTGTGCACTATTGTTACAGAAAAGTCTTGTGTAACTATAGTGCTAAAGCAAATCATTGTTGTGCAATGTTGTTCTTGTTGATTACCCTACCCCTTCCAAGGGATGGTGGCATGATGGAAGACCATGGAGCCCCAGAAGAAGCCAGGCAATTCTCCAGGGTCTGGACCAGAGTTCATAGAGAGACAGAGAGTTGCCAAAGAGGGAGCGGCGCAAAGAGTCTGTAGCTGGACAGTGCAGAATGAGATGAGAGGTGTTCTGGGATGAGTGTCCATAGGCGCTGCAGGAAGGATTTTCAATTCTGCCAATCCTAGAGAGATAAGAATTTAAAAGAAGGCTGTGTCCATTGCAGCACAGACGAGAGAGGACACAGTGAGCATGACAAAGAAGTACAAGTTCCTCGATGGAAATTAAGGGAACCTGTGTGTCGAAGAATTTTGATGAGACAGTACGCCTCCAGTTCAAAAAAAGACAAGGGTGGATATGAGAGATAAGAGGAGAGCGACTACAAGGGATTGCTGAGGGTGCAGGTAGCGCTTCCCGTCTGGCCAGCTCATCAGCTGCATCATTCCCCAGGAGAAACGAGTGTCTGGGGACCCATTGTGGCCTGATAGAACAGGAGGACAGAGAGAAGACAGTTCCAGCCAGATCTGCCACAGAGTTTCAGATAAGAGGAAAGATGGAGGAGAGGACTGAGTGGCAAGGACAGAGCGAGAGTCAGATAGTAGAAGAGACAAGAAATGGCAGACTTTATGGTGCGGCCGAGACAAGCAAAGAGCGTGTGAAATGGCGCAGGCCTCAGCAGAAAAACATAAACATATTGGGCCTGCTGGAAAGGAAAAAGTGGCCTCAGTGCCACAGAGAGAGAGAGAGAGAGAGAGAGAGCAGTTGGCAATTACGCCAGAGGTGCCTTTGCCAAAAGGAAAAGGAACAGAGCCATCTGTCCAAAGTAGCAGATCCTAAGGTGAGAGAGAGCTGCAGTTTGGTGAGATAGAGGAAGATCAAAGCAAGGGCATGGAAAGGAAAGGTGGACACCACAGTGAAGGGAGGCAGATTCCAAGGAGGTGAGGGAGGGCAAGCAGGGAGAGCCTCCCAAGGGGAAATAGAAGGAAGCATGAGCGGGTGATTGGATGCAAAAGCTCTCCAGGACGATCTGCAGAGTCTTGGTTTCACTTCAAGTCAGGCCAAATCTGAAATGGGAAAGGACGTTGGGAGACTAAGAGCCTGCTCATAAGATGATAGAGTGAAATGAGTCAGGGTGACTCAGAGGAGGTAGAGAAGCCTCAGAGAGAAGCAGTGGGATAGGGGAGGATGAGACGCTGCTAGTGAAGGTGCAACTAGATGCCTGGTGAAAGCACTCCAATTCGGTGATACTGGTAATGTTAAGAAAGGAAACCATCCAGGTGAAGCATATGTGAGAATGGATCAAAGAAAAGCTTTATACAGAAGAGAGAGGGACTCCTTAGTAGGGTCCCATGATGAAGCAGAGATACAGTGTAAGGCCTTGAGATGAGGAAAAAACTTGGCCTTCAGCAAATATACATGTTTAGAAAAGGAAAAAGTGTGGTTGAAGGTGACCCTAAGAAAGGTTCAAGTGGGATTGAAGTGGAGGCGGGAGCCGTGTAAGAGGAGGTTGGGCTGGAGGTGGGCTTGGTGGCAATCCACTGAGAAGAAGGAGGTTTCACATTTTCTCAGATTGAGAGGAAGACACCAGTACTCAGACCAGCACTCCAATCAAAACAGAGCTCCTTGTGTGGCCTCCATCACAGTAGGCACAGAGGGGAGGAGGACCAAATGGCCAAATGGTCAGCACAAAGAGCAGCTAACAAAAGAGGGCAGAGAAACAGGGAGATCATTGATGAACGTGGGCCCATTGCAAAGGTCATTGTAGGAATTTTTCTATGGTGGCTATGCTTCAATGGTGTTGTGTACTTGTCTCAGATTAGGTTCCATTTAAGCTTATAATTGACAAACTGTTCTGCATTTGGCATTTTCCAGTGCTTTATGAATAGTTTTAGCAGTTTTCACACGTTTGTTATCTTCAACACTTGTGGATATGTCAATTTTCGTTTGAATCACTGTTTTCAATAGTAGTCAAACAGCATTCTTCTGGGTTGATGGATTGCATCGAGAATTTTGAAATTTCATTCCTCAGCTTCCCTGAGTTTTTGACATATCCATTGCAATTTCTTTGGTAGATAACTTTTGTAACCATATTTTTAACACGTTAAGTGCCTTATGACGGATGTATAGGTCACGAAGCGTTATGCGCAGAGTGCCTTATGATGGACATATACGTCAAATGCACTCGCTCATCATTTCAGTGCCAAGGACGGTATTTCTGTCATGTTCGCCTGGACATTCGTTTTGCTTCGTTGTGCAGGAATGTACATCAAAGCCAAAATGGAAAGGAAAGTTTGTAAAACCTATAAACAGTGCTTACAAACGCAAGAGATAGGCTTACTGTACTCCTTCGAGATAGCGATTAAGCACGAGATGACGTGACGGGAAAAAGTGCTTGGCATCAGCGTGCATGCATGCGCAATACGCATCTGGCACTTAAAGTGTTAATTGCTCTAAAAACTTTTATAAAACTTTTGATGTGCTGGCAGCATCTGCATTGTCAAAAATCTGAAAAGGTTTGGATATTAGTTCAAAGTTGGTCAAGTCTTTTCAGTTTTGTAGGTTTGGTCATTTTGCTAATGGAGAAAACTTTGAGGAGTAGGGAGTTTGAAGCTGATTCACTACATGAATCCAGCATAGCTGTTGCATCTGACATTAATGTAGATGGCTGATTGCCATCATTTTTGGTCATTTTTTCGTTTGCTCTGGAAAAAATATTTCATATTAGATTGATTGTATCCCTCATCCTATAAAAACATTTTTTGTTTCTTGGACCACCTTGGTGATCATAAAAGCTCCAGTTGGCTTTGTTCATTTGCAATTTGTTAATTTCTCCCATCTTCTTTGTTGAATTTTGTTACAAACATCAAACGATTGATAGATATTTTTGGTAGACTTGCTGAATGGCATGGTGGATAGAGCATTTGCTTTACAGTTGGTGCACTTGGGGGTCGTTTCTCATCAAGTCATACCAAAAAACTTTAAAAAGTGATATTCACAGCTTTCTTGCTTGAAGCTTGACAAAACGGCAATACTGTGGTGAACAAGTTAGGTTGTTTTGTCCTTTCGTGAGGCCTTTTGCGTGACTGACTGTGGTGGAGCCAAACAGTTACTCATTGTAGTTGCCCGATCTAACTAAGGTGCTGGTGGTTGGAGTTTGGGTTCCTTTATGAGATGCTTTACAATAATTAATTAATCACTTTAATTTATGACAGTGAGTTTACTCGATTATGATTAAAGAAGGTGTACACAAGAAGTTCAATTGCCAAAACAGTCTGAGCACGTAGTTGCAAAAAAGTAAACAACAACATATTTTTGGCAAATCTCCACTTCTCTTTTGAAATACAGTTTCTCGTTTGGACCTTAATTGAGCAATACTATTGCTGATTCCTTTAAAATCATAGCAGAAATAGAAATTCTTTGTGAAATGACTTCACAAATTGAAAGCGTTTGTCTGAATCTATACCTTGTAGAACTATTTTTGATAAAATTTGGAATGCAGTTTTGCTATGCCAATTCTGATCATGCAGCAATCTTTGCAAAAGATGTTGTTTGGTGGGAAGGAGACTGCCTGAAAATTGATCATTACATTGGTTTGGAATTTGTACCAGGGTTTAAATGTGGAAGTCCTTGCTAAAGGGGTTGCTGTTGTGAACATAGTTAATTAGTTATCAATTTTTTGATCACCAAACAACATTGATACAATACCAACGTTGATAAGAATACCTACAGTTAACTACCATAAACCTAAAAATGTAGAGTGTATATGCTTGCTTTATTTTGTAGTTTGGACTTTGTTAAGCATTAAGTACGAGGTCTAGCCAAAAAGAAATAAGATTGCTGCATTTTAAAATTTACTAAAACACATCTAAGAACAGATGGATATGTTAGAAGAACAGATGGATATGTTAGGATTGAAAGAAACTATAGACCGGTTAGCAACAGCAAATGGAGTTAGATGGTATGGACATGTACTGAGGAGGGATGACGATAGTGTTTTGAGGGTTGCTCTGAATCTTGAAGTGACTGGCAAGAGAAAGCGAGGACGACCAAAGAAGACCTGGAAGAAGCAAGTGGAAGAGGAGACAGAGAAAGTTGGTTTGAAGAAGGAGGATGCTCTGAGACGAGACAAGTGGAGGGACGGAGTGCGAGAAATTGCAGAAGGAATGGGGTAAATCCGGCCATCTCTGCTAAAGGGAAAACACCGGATAAAAACTGAATAACTACTACTACTACTACTACATAATGACCAAAGTTCATCTTGAATACCAAGTAAACTCTAATATGTTCTCTAGTGGTCGTTTTCAAAATATTTGCTGTGGACTTCCACACATTTTGTCATCTTTTTTGATCAGGTCTTGAAGCACTCTTCAAATTATCTTTTTTCTATGGATTTGATGTGTGCTGTCACATTGGTCTTGATATTATTGACTTCTTCAAAGCATTTTCCCTTAATTTCCCCTTCAATTTTGGAAAAAGAAAGAAATCACAAGCACTAAGGTTCGTAGAATAAGGTGGATGATCCAATGTGCTGATTTGCTTAAAGACCAAAAATTGCTTCATGCTGAGGAATGTGTGAGCAGGTGCATGGTCATGGTGCAAAATCAAGGTTTTGCTTGCCCACAAGGTCCTTCACTTTTGTTGAATTTTATTCACAAGGTGAGTCCGGACTTCCTTATAGAAGAGCTGATTGTCCATTTGTCCTTGAGGTACAAAGTCATAATGCACCAAGCCTTGGTGGTCAAAGGGTGATCAGCATGACCTTCTTTTGTGACTGTTGCATGTAGGCTTTTTTGGTCTTGGTGAATCCACAGTTTTCCATTGACAGCTTTGGTGTTTAGTCTCCGGATTGTATTAAAAAATCCATGACTCACTTCCTGTGATAACTCTTTCTGAGATTTTGTCATCTGCTTCAAATTGTTGAAGGATGTCTTGACACACATTTAGATAACAAGCTTTTTGCTCAGGCGTCAAGAGAAGTGGAACCATTTTGGCACATACTTTTCGCATGCCCAACTTTTCCAGAAAAATAGATTTGGCCGTTTCTTTGGCAATTTCAAGTTTATCAGCCATAATGAAAATGGTTAGTTGGTGCTCACTGTATACTAGTTGACAAACCTTTTCGATGTTGGCATTGATTTTAGAAGTGGAAGGCCTTCCTGTTTTGGGGTTATTTTCCATGATCTCTTTCCCCCCACAAATCGCTTGTGCCATTTAAACACTCTTGCTCTTAACATGCAAGAATCACCATAAACCTTATGCAGTATCTTCAAAGTCTCTGTTGCTGTTTTTTTGACTTTAACACTAAATTTGATGTTGATTCTTTGCTCAGTTGTCATTTGGCAAATTTCCAAAAAACTAGTCAAATATTCAACAAAATTTGTTTAGAAACAATTTATGACCTTCACTTAACTCTCTAAAAATAAGCACAACAATATTATTGTGATAACACAGCTGTTAAATGTTGAACAGACATTATGTCATCACATTGTAAAAGCATTGATTCATGATGATTTTCTTTTTTTGCAATGTGTGAAGTCAGTTTTGTTTCTATTTGGCCAGACCTCGTATAATGTCCCATGTGCAAAATAAACACTTATTGCTTGATGCAAGATCTAGCAAACATTCAAGAAAAAGATTTCTTAAAACAAATAGAAATATAAATCTGTTGAATCTTTTAAGCTATAAACCAACCTTCTAGCACTGGTAGAAGTGGAGATGTAGTAATTTAGACAAAATCTAATTTTGTGCTACTTTACTTTTAACCTCAGATAGAAAGGTCAATTTCAGGACGGAAGAACCAATATTTCTTTGAGGTAGTTTGCAGGCCCAGAGCCAAGTGCACAAACAAAATCCAAAACCTCAAATAAATTTCACTCCACCCTGCTGTGCATATCAATGTGCTTGTAGGCCCTAGTTACTTTTACCAGTTTGTTTAAGTTTCAACTTTTTCTATTTTCTTCGAGATGGTGATATATTCAAATTCTATGCTAGATAATTGTTTGGATATTACAAATGGGAACTTGTCTTGTGAGCTAAACTTATATTAAGTACAGTTAAACCTTGGTTTTCGACTGGGAATTGCAAGTTGGAAAAGCCACTGTTATCAAACAAAATTTCAGTTTTTAAAGATTGATGACACATGTTTGCTAAGACTAAACATAAACATTTTTTAGTTGAACGTCGTGCTGGATAATCATGTTGTGCTTTTCTTCTCAATTGCACTGCGTTTAGTATTTCTTTTCAACACATTAGCATCACTCATGGGTCCAAAGAAAGTAAAGCAAAAATGGTGCAGTGCATAATACTTTGTAGTTTGCTATGGTATTAAATTTGCTTTTATAATCTTTTTTTGTTTTTTGTACAATATAGTATTTATTTTATTTTAAATGCCACATAAAAATTACAATTTGTCCCCTCTGAAGTAATCTCTTTGAGCTTGAATGCACTTCTTCATTCTTTGCTACCCTGCTTTCATGCACTTCGGGAAAGATTCTTTCAATGTCACTCAGAGTTTCTTTTGTCACAACTGTTGTAATGGATGTTGTATCTTGAAAACGAGTTCCTTTAATGACTCTTTTGACCTTAAGGAACTGGAAGAAATCAAAAGGAACCAGATCTGGTGAGTAGGGTGGTTGCTTCAGCACGACAATGTTACTTTTTGCTAGAAATTCTCTGATGCTCAAGGTGTTGTGAGCAGCAGCATTGTTGTGATGAAACAGCCATGATGTTGCCTCCCATAATTTTCCTCTCATGCACTAAATGCATCAAACGTTACATGATCTCTTTGTAGACGTTGTGGTTAATGGTTTAGCCCTTTGGCAAAAATTCTATTTGAATAATTTCATGAACAGGAAAGAAACAATCAGCATCACCTTGATTTTCGACTTGAATAGCCTCATTTTTTTGGGCCTTGGTAATGATGCAATATTTTATTTGAGGCTCTGCTATTTGGTGAGGGGATCGTACTTGAAGATCTGTGACTTATTACTGACAACCACTCTACTCAGCATAGCTGGTTCAGTTTCAAGTTTTTTCAAAATGCCTTGGCACATTTGCGCATCACATTTTTTTGCTCATTATTCAGCAACCTTGGTACCATTTTTGCACATCTTTCTCATCCTGAGATCTTACGTTGTCTACACCCTCTCATCGTCAATGCTCAACTTATCTGCTATCATCCTAACAGTAAGGTGATGGTCACTGCTCACTTTTTCTCTCACTTGCTCATCATTTTTGTTTATTCTGCTTGTTGACCTTTCGCTTCTGATGTCATCTTTTACATCCTCTTATTGTGCCACTTAAAAATATGAGTTCTTGGCATTGTGGCATCTCTGTAGACTTCTTGAAGCAACTTGATTATTTGTGTTGGAGTTTTCCAAGTCAAACAAGAAGCTTCAAGTTAATTCGTTGTTTAAGGCTTGTTGTTTACCAAAAAAAAAAAAACAGTCCTCTAATTTATTAGAATATCCCAAAACGAACTACAGTAAAGTACTTTTAAAAAAAGCCTATAAAAAGTGTATGGTTGTCACAGAATGCTGAAACTGCATTTATACATTCCACCGGACCTAGTACCATCACAAAAACAAAGCTTTTACCACTGTTGTAAACATTGCTTATGCAAAACATACAGTCTCTACTTTTCAAATGCACCTCTTATATAGTGTAAGCAGGTAAATAAGGATTCATCTTGTTCTCGGCAACAAATTAATCTCTTTTAGATTATTCGTAATGGGAAAATATGATGTGGTTCTCAAACAGTTTTAGAACATACTTTCAGAACAAATTAAATTTGAAAACTGAGGTTTGACTGTATTGAAGTTGCCAAGTCAATTCATCTGACTGTTATGCTTCACTACAAACTAATCAAATGTTAGAAAACATTAATGTTGGCATTTAGTCTAAAATATAATTCACTTTTAAAATTGTCCACAATGGTAGCACCATCTCTGATTTTGATCCAATTTTCTCTACTTTTACAATAAGTGTAATGCAAATCTGATTGTTGTTTGTCTTTCACAATTGGAACTTTTATTTGCAGTAAATACAGTCATTGTCGTAAATTTAAGATCACCTCAAAAAATTAGGAATTAAGCAATAATCCACATTTATCACATTAGCAAAGCCAGACTAGTCACACTATGATGACAACATCATGATCCATTGTCTAACTTAAACTCGTGTAAGAGAATTTAATGCTGCCTGCCATTTTTAACAGGCGTTAATGCAGTTTTTGAAGTTGTAGTGTGTCCTGAAAAATGAGTAAAAAGCATCTCTTTTAGCTACTCAGAGAGCCCAAATTACTGTTAAATGGCAGGAAGGTTACTCGGAACGCATGATTGCGTCTAAACTGCATTGCAGCAAAACAGCAGTTCATACAGAAAAAGTAAATTTTATGAAGTATGGAAATTATAAAGACAGAAAAAGAAGTGGGAGGCCTCAAAAAAGCACACCCAAAAATGATAACATGATGAAAAGAATAGTAGCTCGTTCTCCCATTAGTTCTTGCCAAAAAATCAAAATTTATTTGAGTCAGAAAGGTACAGAGGTTAGCTTAAAGACAATTGCAAGGCGTCTTTGTGTTTTGTGTCTTACAGAAGTTAGCTTAAAGACAATTGCAAGGCGTACAAAAAAGATATGTAAGAAGACCTACCGGAAAACAATTTGAGGAAAAATATACCATGCTCACAGTAAAGCACCCCCCCAGCCAGATGATCTGGGGAGCAATGTCTGTTAATGGAACTGCTGCACTGTACTTTTTACCTGCTGGAGTGACAATATGTGAATATGCATGTGAATTTTCTTCTAGAGAAGTTGCAATTGCACATGGTGGTCCATCAGTGGTCAGTATTTATGCATGATGGCACTCCATGTCACCGATCTAAGGTTGTGCAGAGTTTTCTGGATCAACAAAAAATCAACATGCTGTAGTGGCCAGGAAGCAGTCCTGACCCCAATCCAATTGAGAATTTGTGGTCAACGATAAAAAGAAAAGTTGCAGAACAGCAATCTTCCAATCTCGTAGGGCTACACCATGCCATAAAAGAAGTTTGGGTGAAGAATTTGGATGTGGAATACTGCACAAAGCAAATTTTGAGCATGCTTAAGAGGATCAAGAGTGTTATAGAATGCAAGGTAGGCCATACGAAATACTGACTTTTACAAATATTTTGACAAACTGGTGTCATATGTGTATGCAGCTGCAACACTTGCTTTATTTCGTGACAATCTGCTGATCATGTTTTGTTATTCTTGTAAAAAAAACAAGATTTTTAATAAAAGTCGAAAAATCATAAGATGGTCTTAAACTTTTGACAATAATTGTACTATTGCATATTTTTTTCTTTTGTGTTGTGCATTGTTGCTATGGGTGTATGTCTTGGTTTGTTGCTTTGAACATACTTACTTGCTCGTAGTTTTAGTTGAGTTTGATAAAAGTGATGCAATCTGTCTGATTTTGACATGGTTAAGCAATACCATAGCTGATTTTTTTTTTGGAGAAAAGCTGTTGTTATTTCTGTACTATCTTTTATAAGACCATGAATGATGCGAGTAACTTTTGTCCTATCCTGCTCCTATGCATCTCAATAAAGTTTTTTTGATCTCTCATCCACTTTCCATTTCTAGTTTGTGGACTGCTTCCATCTGAGGAAGTCAGTATTTGAATAGTTTGTTTGTCAAATTTTGACATGGTGATTAGAGGAAAGGCATGAAAGAATTCTGTTAGCAGACATAATGTTGATATTGTATTGGACCTTGTAGAATGCAAACCTATTAGTACTGGTGGTATCTTCTGTTTGATTTTGCTACTTTAAGTTTGTCTTGGGCACACGATATAATTTGGCAAAAACTAGTTTAAACCAAAAATAACAGCCAAACAGCTTGTCAATAACACACTGCAAACATTTTGGCCTTTAACTGGTGCCATTTTTAATGCAAATAATGTACAACAAACCAGTTGACTATCAACTATGCCATCCTGACACTACAAAATGAACACACAAGAAGAAGTGATGGTCACATGTTAGATAAATGGAGAGAAAAAGACTTGGAATCTAAATTTAAACTAGGTTTCAATAGCTGAATGCAATGAGATTCCAGAATGACGAGTTTAGATTTGTCAGGAGAATTGATGAGAATCTGTGGATTGTTGAAGTTAACTCTGTGGTTTAGATTGGATTGTAAATGATTACACACTTCTGAGTTGAAACTGGTCTAGTGCACATCCAGGCGTTTTGCTAAATTCTGATGAATTTGGCCAAAGCAGAAAGAACCACAAGAACAGTTTAACCAGTATACTATGTTGCTTCTTACTAAGTGGCATTGGGGCAGGAAGGTGTCTGGGATGTTGTCTGAGGTTTGCAAGAGATTGCGATAACCACTGGGCACAGTCATGATTAATATAATGATAATACCTCAGACAACATCTCACCACCATCCCAGACGCCTTCATCTTTCTTTTTCAAAATTTCTAATTACAATTTAGCCAACCAAACCTTGGCCTCATTTGATGTCAAAAGCCTTTTTATCAATATTTCTCTCTCATTCACCTTATACTCGAATCTATTTATGTTGACAACAGTACCAAGTGGAATGGCCTCAACAAAAGCAGATTACTAAAGCTATTGAGCTGGTCAACAAAAAAAAACTTTTCAATTCTATAAACAGCTAGACGGTGTGGTCATGGGCTCTCCCATTGGACCCCTACTGGCTGATGTCATGATGAATTATGTAATTAGTAAAGTGATCAAAAGTATGCCCCTGGACCATCAACAAAAATTCCTTTGTTGCTATGTTGGTGATTTGTGTTGTTACTTTTACTAATAACTCCTCTACTGACATATTTCTTTACAATCTTAACAGTTTGCACATTCAAATTCAGTTTATCAAGAAAGTAGAATTGTCCAACTTTCTGGCTTTTTTTGATATTCTCATCAAAAAAACGAACAAAGAAATTAAAACTAGCACTTATCACAAACCCACACACACTGACCATCTTACATATTTTTTAGCTTTCCACCTCTTCATTTACAAGCAAAATCTAGTGAACTCCCTTCTTCATCGCTCTTATACCATCTGCAACTCTTATTCTCAAATATTGGGTTGGCCAAAAAGTTCATTCGGTTTTTTTAAATGGACACTGAAATGGAATAAATACTTAGAAGAATTTATTTAATCACTGCAATAGTCACCACGTGCATCTATTACCTTTCGCCATCTATTAGGTAAATTCATAATTCCACGTTGGAAGAAATCAGGCGTTTTTTCGGTGAAGAAGTTTTCCACAAAACGTTTTACCATTTCCTTAGAATCAAACTGCTTCCCATTTAATGAATTCTGCAGTGAACGAAACAAATGGAAATCGGTTGGTGCCAAGTCTGGGGAATATGGAGGGTGAGGCAAAATCTCCCACCCAAGCTGCAGCAACTTTTCCCGAGTAACCAAAGCGGTATGTGGCCTTGCTTTGTCATGGTGAAAAACAACACTCGTTGCGGTTGACTAAACCCGGCCGTTTCTGATGAAGAGCTAAGCTTAACTTTTCAAGTTGTGCACAGTAAACCTCTGTTTGGTCCATTATTGCAAGGGCTTGAATACAAGTATAATTCAACGACGTATCAGCCAGACGGCTATTTATGTGCTAACGTAAACATTTTCGTAGCACCGAATACGAGATATGAAGTATTAGACTATAAAACTATTTTCAGTAAACCTGAAAGATAACATTCAAAAACCGAACGAACTTTTTGGCCAACCCAATAGAAACAGAATTTTGTTTCATCAAAAACACACTTTTGCAAAATGAGTATCCATCTGGCTTCATCAATAAGTGCGTCAGGCAATATCTTAATAAAAAGTTGGCTCCTTGCACTCCCTTGATTCAAAAGAATTCCTCCAAATATTTTTTATTTAAATTATCTTGCCTAGGAAATATCTCCCACCACGTTGATGAGATAATTAAAAGAATTCATTTACAAGCACTTGCAAGACACCATGTTTAGATTTATCAATGTTGCCAAATGTCAAGCAACAACTACACTTACTAAAGAGCTCCAATGCCACTTAGTAAGAAGCAACATAGTATACTGGTTAAACTGTTCTTGTGGTTCTTTCTGCTTTGGCCAAATTCATCAGAATTTAGCAAAACGCCTGGATGTGCACTAGACCAGTTTCAACTCAGAAGTGTGTAATCATTTACAATCCAATCTAAACCACAGAGTTAACTTCAACAATCCACAGATTCTCATCAATTCTCCTGACAAATCTAAACTCGTCATTCTGGAATCTCATTGCATTCAGCTATTGAAACCTAGTTTAAATTTAGATTCCAAGTCTTTTTCTCTCCATTTATCTAACATGTGACCATCACTTCTTCTTGTGTGTTCATTTTGTAGTGTCAGGATGGCATAGTTGATAGTCAACTGGTTTGTTGTACATTATTTGCATTAAAAATGGCACCAGTTAAAGGCCAAAATGTTTGCAGTGTGTTATTGACAAGCTGTTTGGCTGTTATTTTTGGTTTAAAGTTACAAGTTTGTCTTCATTACTGACTGTCAACAAAAGAGCAGGTGTTGACCTCTGAGGTGAAAGGAATGGTTAAAGTGTGATGCATTTAGCAGAACATTTTGAAGAAGAATCTCAAAAGCAAATGATGAAAAGAAGAGTTGGATTTCGTTCTCATGTTCGTCCTGCAAAGTTTTCAAAACATACTTTGACCCATTTCACAGAGCTGCCACCATTTGCAAAGAACGTGGCACTTGGTGATAAAGGTTTGTATGATATGTTCTTTGTAAAAAGTTTTTAGGCTATGTTGTGCTTGCACAAAATGTGAATATTTTATGATTTTTGCAATGGTCATCTTGGAACTGGATGAAAGTTTGCAGATGTGAAGATTTGGCAGGTTTGTATGTGAATTCATGTTTCCTTAATTTCAGATGTTGGGATATCAGAACATTATTGCATGAAAAAGGCATAGAACCCCTCGTGTAGAACAGCTTGAACTTAACTATAGTTATTGTTTATAGTTATCAGCTGCAATATTACTTAAGTTTTTCTTGGTCACTCTCATACCATTGTTTTCATAATTTTGATTACAATTTTTTAGGTCATCTGCATGATCAAATTTTAAAGTGTTTGGGTCGTTATGATTAAAACTGTACTGCGTTAGATGATAATTAAAGAAAATTTTCTCAAGAGGGTTTATTTTGTTTCTTGGATTCACTGAATTGCGGTTATAAAAGTTTTATAATTTTTTTTTTATTCTTTGCTATACTTCTGGTATTGAAATGACACAAATTATTAATGGTTTATTTAGTTTTGAGGACAGTCTAAAAGTAGTATACATCAGGATTATGACAACAATCACTGCTATTTCCATTGTTGTTGCAAAATAAAGAAATGTGAGGTTTCTGTAACTCAAGAGTAACTACCTTGGTATTAGTATCTTGTTACACATTGCAGCTAGAAGCGATTTCATAGCAGGTACTAAAAGGTTCAACACCATTTACACATATTCAGTAATAAAAAGCCATCTTTGACTTAACATAGTCATAAAATTGATAGAAGTTTAAGTTAGAGGATTTAAAAAGCGACTAGGATAGACTAATGTCACATTACAAGCATTTTTGCTCTCAGAGATTTTTAAGCAACTAGTGCGATATCACAGTGTTACCATAATATGACAGCATCATTTTAGCCTACTTAAACTGATTCTTTTGATATCACTTATTCAATTTTTATGGTTTTAGAACTTGATCTTTTTTAAACAAAATAGGATGCATGCTTACAGAAGTGGTGTTTTTTGCTGCATTACCTGCAACTTTAAACAGCTTTCTTTAAAAAGAGGTCAAATTTAAATTGATGTACAAGGTGGTTCCTCTAGAAAATCAATCTTTTTTTGCATTGAAAAAGTGCTTTTTTCAATGAAAATATTTGATCTCTTTTTACCCCACTAATGAGTCTCATTAAAATAGGTGGTGCTTTTTTAATTTTTAGTTTTGTATCTGTGAAAAACAGTTGGGTCTTTTGTTATGTCACCTTTTACTATTTTGATCAAGTTGTTACCTTTTGATTTGTGCTTTTATTTCGTTGTTGCAAAACTCCATGGAATTTTAAGTTGTTTCTTCGATGATATTGTTCTAGATTATCCAAATTATGTTGAGATGTAGTCGGTATCTTGGTTTAAATTCTTTAAATGCACGTTTTGGTACATACCAAATTTATTTTTCACTATAACTTTACTTATAAGGGATTTATTTTTTTTGACAATTTTTGAGATACTTTGTTGTCATTCTTTTGCTAATTAATATTTTTAGCTCTTCTTGAACAACATTTTTTACCATTTTCTTTGGTTATCCCTTATCTATGCTCTGAAATTTGTGATTTTCTTTAGTAGCAGTGTCATATTATTCATTGAGATTCCATTTTTTTTTATTTGCATTTCAATTAATTGGGTCAAAAATGATGTAAAGTTCTATGATTACCTACTGCATTTAGATGAATATTATGCTAGTGTTTTTCACATTTGAATAGAAATTTCATTGTTGATCCAAACGTCATGGTTGATCTTCAAAACATCTTCAATCACAATTTTGGATCTGTGGCACTCTGGGGGTGTAGGCACCACACGTGGGGTGTAGGTGACTTTTTGATAAAATGACAATATATCATCAAAGTGGTCAGAATACACAAGTTTGTATTACTTGTAAAAAAACTGGTATAAATGCACTAGCAAATGTACATTTTTGCAAAAATGTTATTTTTGCGTAAATTTGTTCAGATCACAATTTGCAATTGTTATTTTAAGCTTTTAATTGCATTTTCATTAGTTTAGTTGTGTTAGCAATTGAAATTCATTAGCAGCCTGTTATTGATTCAGATTGTCTTTTATTTTACCATGTACAACACTTCCACAATGATTTAAATCACAGTTATATGAAGAAGTGCAAGCCAGCATGTAAAAAATTGGGTCAGGAAACAATAAGAATCTGAAGGTTCGCTAGTCAAAGTTGCCTTTTGATGGTAAAAAAATTAGTGCTAGTGCATTGTTATTATTAGGGCAAGTTTTTATTGATCTTTAAACACTAAATAAATGACTTTAAAATTTACAAAAATTGACTTCACTGACCTAATTGAATTCATGTTTTTTGAGTTTTTGTATTAAAATGAACATTTGATTAACAAAAACGAAAACTCTCAACTAAACTTTCAATATGCATGTCTTACATAAGCAGCTGGCAAGAATTAAAATGTAAAATCATATACAGGGTGTCTCAAAAGTAAGTATACACTTTAAAATTTGAATAACAATCTAATGGCTTATTCAAATTTGTCAAAAGTTTACAAAAATATTCTATGAACTACTAGAAACAGATTACCGTCCTAATATCTCGTTGAATTTATTTATTGACAGAATGTTAGACCTCAACGTGGAAACCACCAATTTCGGGACATTTCAGCCACCTTTGGATGCATTCTTGCTTGACACTTTGCAATAAATCTTTTGTAACTAGTCCACATGATGCTCTAATGTTTTGTTCCAACTCTAAAAGGTTTTGAGGCCATGTGGAGTAAACTTTGCTCTTAAGGAAACCCCAAAGAAAAAAGTCGCATGGGGTTAAGTCAGGTGAACGAGCGGCCCATTCTAGAGGACCTCTGCACCCAATCCACCTACCAAGAAAAAACTGATTTAAGTAATCTCTGACTTTCCTGGTGTAATGTGCAGGTACTCCATCTTGCTGAAAGTAACAGTTTTTCAACCAAAGCATTTTTTGTCAACTTTACTCCACACGGCCTCAAAACCTTTTAGAGTTGGAACAAAACATTAGAGCATCATGTGGACTAGTTACAAAAGATTTATTGCAGGGTATCGGGCAAGAATGCGTCAAAAGGTGGCTGAAATGTCTCGAAATTGGTGGTTTCCACGTTGAGGTCTAACATTCTGTCAATAAATAAATTCAACGAGATATTAGGACGGTAATCTGTTTCTAGTAGTTCATAGAATATTTTTGTAAACTTTTGACAAATTTGAACAAGCCATTAGATTGTTATTCAAATTTTAAAGTGTATACTTACTTTTGAGACACCCTGTACTGTTTTACTTTTTTGAATTTAAAGTTTTAATATAGCTTTGAAAAAAGCTGTTTGAACCATAAGCTTTTTGTGACACTCTCATCAGTGGCAGTATCATGCCAAAAGGGAAGAGCTAGAGTCGTAAGTGTTTTATGTGATTAATTTGGACGTTAGGCTATCAAGACAAGCCAATGATAATGTTAGTATTGTAAAGTGCGCCAAAGAAAGATTTTGCAATAGTGAAATGATAAAGAAAGTGCAGCAAAAGGCCCCATTGGAACACCATGATTATTGAGAGAGTTTGAGAGTGTAAACAAACTCTTTCTGTCTGCATAAAACAGAGCGATAGGTCTTGATATAAGCAGCCTTTTAGAGATTAAGGTGGAAAAAGCTGCATGCTATTGCAAGGATTAAAAACTGCTTGTTGTCATAGTTTAATGCACATTGTTCATTATCTAAAAGATGCTGACCAATGGCAGAGTCACAGTCTGGTGTCATTTTGTTTGCATGATCTGTGTAGCTGAGATCAGCATGGATTGGTCAATTGTTGTCTTAACTTTGTGGAACATGTTGCTTGATACGATCCTGTAGTCATTGAGATGTTTGTCCTATGTACTGACTATCACACTGGCACTTATATTTATATATGGCAAAGCTTTTCTGAATGAATGGTAGGTAGAACATTCTTGCAGGGTACCAGCAACATGCACTTAAGACATCAAGACCAAGCGGGTGCTGATGGAACCATAGCAGCTTTCCACAACAGTTTTGACTTCTTTTTCCAAGTTTGTGGAGGGCTTACCTATCCAAGGGCCGCTCAAGTACATCAGGCACTTTTCAGGACCAAATCACTTAAGAGTGGAAAACTGAGCTATTTTCTTGGCGATCTGACTTTTGATGATGTTTTCAGGATGGCCATTGTCCAGTAATATTTACTTGATCTGTTCAATTTCTATTTCTTTGTTGAGTCTATGCTTGGTACAAATCATTAGGGCTCGATGCACCAATGTAGATATTTTACATTTGAGAGGACTCCCAAAGAACTCCTAATGTAAATACTGGCTCGTTAAAGTAGGTTTCTGGTATACACTGGTTTCAAAGCCATTATCTGTTTTTTTTGACATAAACATCAAGAAACAGTAGACATTTGAAAGCATTTATAGATGGATGCAAAAGCATAAAGATGGATCCCACTTGAGAAGTGGGAGACTCGTTGATATCTTTACCCCAGAATCAGTGCAGGCAGTTGAAAACATGGTCAGATCTGATAGAAGGATTACTTTAGATAAAATTGTTACAAAAGTTGGACATGTCCCACGTCACAGTTTATTCAATTGTGCATAAGAAGTTGCATTTTTCAAAAGTCAGCTGTTGTTGGGTTCTCAAGATGTTAATGGATGATCATAAGATGCAGCATCTGATGGCTTCCAGAGCATCAATATGCAGATGCAGAAAGAAGGGAAACGGTAACAACGCATAAGACCTGGGTTTTCATTGCGACTTCTGGAAATGTTTCAGAACAAAAGGCTTAGATCTCATCTGTTGTTACTTCTAGACATTAGTTTTTCAGACTTCCAGACATAGTACATTTCAGAAAATATTAGTTTTATTCAAAAGGGGGAAAGCATAAACTTTTTGTAACTGCTTTTACAACTATGCATTGGGCTAGCTGGTGACCCCGCCATAGCAGGCTAGTATGTTATAGAGGTATCATTTTCAAATATAGTACACGTCATGACTAGGAAATTTGTCACATTATTTTTGAATTTTATGGATTTTGATGAAAAAACAAACAAACACCATTGTTTTCAAAATCAGTAGCCAAAAAATGCACTGCCAAAAATACTGTTCTTTGCATTCATCTATGCAAAAACAACAATAATGTGGTGATCACACGTCTGTCATAAGGCAGTTTTGTATGATGGATGGGTTATCACCACTAGAAAGTTACTGTCAACTTAGACTAGATTTTTTATTTTTATACAGCATGGTTTTTGTTGAAGAGTGATAAACCTGTAATTCTGGATTGTTGGAGTGAAAAAGGATTGGGGAGTTAAGAAAATTATAGGAAGTTTTCTGACGATGGCCGGAAAGCAGTGCCGGTGCATTAATAATTAGTAAGATAAAGGCAAACTGGCACCACAATGAGAAAAACTGGAAGTCGTAGGCCAAGGACTGCTACAACTAAAAAAAAAAATTATTGTGGGAAATGATTTCTTCTCAAGAAACATGCCCTGGAACACACAAATCTCATCGACAAATCATAGTGCAATTGCAGGTAAACAGGCAGTCAGTGAAAAGAATGGTCATGAACCTTTGTTTAAAAGCACTGAAAATGATCAGGGTTTTGCAATGGTAGAGAAATGTTTGGGCAAAACACAAAATACAGTGTAGAGTTCTCTGTAACTGCTATTCAAATGAAGATGTGCAGAAGATTGTGTTCATGGTCAAGAAAGACTGACACTTGAAGTTACTTGCAACAGGCAGAACGACAAAATTTTGTCATGGTTAAAAGAAAGATATTTCTGCTATTACTTGCAACAGGCAGATCTTTTACAAACATCTTTTACAAAATCCTACATGTGCACGTGAATATAATAATAACAAATTTTCTATTCTTGCCCGTGGCCGTACTTCTTTTCATCTTTCCACCCTTGAAGCCACGTACATCAAAACATCCAAACCAAATTTATGCAAAGAAAAGGAATTCGTGTATGGTGTAAAAATTATGCATTACTTTCTGCTCCTTCTATTGGTCGCTTCTCTTACCAATCACAACAAAACTTTTTTCTTTTTCATCAATTGTGTCTCTATTTAAGTGACTCACTTCATCTTTTCACTCTGTTTCTGACAGATTCTCTTTAAAAGTGTCAGATGGAAAGCTTCAAGAATGAATATTCTACTTTCTGCAATTTTCAAATTCTATACCACAAACCCAACTTCCCGAACAGTGTAAAATGCAGGCTTATTAACCCTGCCAAATTAAACCTTGGTAAAGTTAGGAAGCAGTTATTGGAAAATATATACTCTGAACTGCACCTAAAAACTGGGTTACAACAATGATGTAATTCGTCATCAGTAGTATCTTAGTTTAAGAATTTACATCACATAGAGAAAGTAAAGTTTTTAATATTTGACATCATCAATTTCTAAAAAGCTGCTTGCTGACACCATTCTTTTTATCAAGCAGCATAATAACATTGATGACAACTCTATTGCAGTGATCTACCACTGCAGAAAATTTTTTATTTTTGGCAAAGACTGTGCCTGGATAAAGAATAATGACTCACTTTTCAGCATTATGATGGCATTTTGCAACTGATGTAAAATTTGCAAAATAGTTGTCTATTCCTTTTGCACCATCTTTCTCAGCTTATTGGAGAAAACATCGGTTTATATAGAGACAACAGTCTGGCCATTCTCGATAATGCTTCTGGCCCAAGCCCAGAAAATACAAGAAAAACATTAATTGCGCTGTTCCAAGATCATGGCTTAAAAGTAACCACCAAATGCAACCTCATGCAGACCGATTTCCTTGATGTCATGTTTAACTTGAAGGCAAAGAAATGTTAGCCTTTCGATAAGTCAAACAACCAGCCACTGTTTATAGACAAGGAATCCAACCACCCGCCAGTCATCAAAAAACAACTGCAATCTATGCTCAGCAACTGCCTACTTCAGCTTTCGTGCAACTAGAAGGAATTTGCTAAAGCCATTCCCAAATTCAAGGCAGGTAATGTGCAAGAGCAAATATACTGGAAGGCTACAATGTGTTAACACCCCAGACTTCTGCAAGAGAAAAAGAAAACAAAACATGGTGTGGTTTACTCCTTCATACCATGAGCATGTTAAGACTAACATTGGATGTGAGTTCCTCAGATTGCTCATGAGACATTTTCTACCCATCCATTGCCACATAAAATCTGCAATATAAACCACTCCAAAGTGAGCTGTAGCTGTATGCTCAATATGGCTTCAATTGTATTCAGGCACAACAATACCCTTTTAGATAACAAAGCTGAGTTCGATTACACCATGCCACTTTGTAATTGCAGGAATAAAGCCAACTGCCTACTGGAAGGAAGGTGTCTACTAAGCTCCATTGTGTATAAAGCAGCAAAAACATCAGGAGGCACTGCAAGGCATTAATATGGTTGTAGCAAGATGGAATTCAAAACCTGCTTCTACAACCATAATCAAAGCTTTAAATACTGTCACAGCAGTAACTCCACCAAACTGTTAAAAGTCGTTTGGTAAGTGAAAGTCGCTGGTAAAGACCCCATTACTAAAACGAGCATTATGGTGCACCCTGCACATGAACTTGCAACCTTTACCTCACAGAAAAGCTTCACTTTCTTCAAGCGGATCCCATCACAAGACTAAAATAATTAGAACTCAATAGCAATGTTGACATATTAATAAATTGAAACTGAAAAATTTGTCTCAGTACCGTACTTCTATTTTAAATTAAATTAAATCAAATTCAACTGTTTGTGTTACCATTTATTGACCTGTATTAGTTTTTCACCTGCTCTTTCACCTTTGACCCATCACTTCGCTGTTTTGTCAACTTGTTTACCACCATTATCAACCTCTGGTACATGATTCAGGTGTTATGCACTGTGGCAATCTTTGTCACTGATAAATTATCTGCAGCCCCATGTAGTTGGTTAGCCTACTATTTTCGCCTTGTTGAGACTTCATTTGTTGAGCATCCTATAGTTATCATCTGACTTGTTTCTGCATGCATTGTAATAATTATCAGAGTATCATTGGCAGTCGTATTGTGTTTATGCTTTTATGATTTATATTTTTATTTTCATTTTAGTTACCAGCTGATGAGCCCCTTGGTGGAACAGCTGTAGTGGTTTTATCATCTTATCCTAATGTGCAGTGTTTTAAATTATGTATATATATTTAATTTATACTGTTGCAATAGCAAAAATTTGAAACGTTTTCTTATTATTTTCCTCTTATACTACCTCAGTTCTTTTATGATGCCAGAGACCTGTAATTACTACACAGTGCAAGTATTGAAAATTCTTGTTATATTGCTTGTGTTTTCAGAAACTCAAGTTGAAAATCGCGAAATACCTAAGTATGAAGCAGAAGCATCTTGTAGCCATTCAACAAGTTCTGCATTGTACTTTAAAAGGTGCTATTTTAAATTTGCAATTTATTAGGTATATACAGACGAATCCGGTTAATTGCATATCAGATAATTGCATAATATGTTTTATTGCATAAGAGTTGTAATTCCCAAACCTATTTGTTTGTTTATACTAATTTTGGATAAACGCATAATCCACTTAATTGCATAAAATAGTTTGGCAAGTTGACTATGCAATTAATCAGATTCGACTGTAGTAGCATTTTTCTGTATGGATTTTGGCATTATCACCACTTTGTCTATATCAGAATTTTTTAATGTTTAGAAAATGATTGACACTCTTTCGCTTTATAAAAGCTTTATCATCACATATAAGTAGAATTGTTAAAAAAAAGTGGTAAAATCAAATTAGACTTCAAGAAACACAACAGGAAATTTGTTCAATATACAAAAAAATCAATGCTATCTATTACCAGTATGTAAGTATATCTAATTCTGTAAGTATTTTCTAACATCAACCAAAGATTTTTGTGAATACAAGAATGTTTTGAATATAAAGATATTAGTAATCAGTATGTAATTTGAAATAAAAAAGGTTATACAGCATGTGAGCTAATGTTATTGCTAATATAAGCTGTTCTCATTTGCAAATAACCCTAATGTTTTTCATCCTCTAGAAGCACATGGCTGATAGCAACAACTGTATAAGTTTCTTGTACAATTGTGTCATATATAGCAGTAGTCCCCAACCCTCGGGCCGCAGACCAGTACCGGTCCGTAGGTTACTTGTTACCGGGCCTCACAGGAAACGATAATTATACACTATTACTGCTTTATTCATTTTGTAATTTTGAAGGCTGAACATTTTTGCAGTTTATATATTATGCTTTACATAGATTTAACAAATTAACTTAATTTTCACAATGCCAGTTGATGCATGTTTCAGTTGCATGCAGGCCTATTTATCTTTTGTGCTTCAAACCGGTTACAAAAATATTGAGTGACTTTCAACCGGTCCGTGGCTCAAGAAAGGTTGGAGACTGCTGATCTATAGCATTTGATTCTCATTCACTGCCCCTAAACATTTCAAATGAATCAATTTAATCCAACTCACTCTTTGTTGCTGTTAACCTTGTTGGGAACCACCATTAGAAAATGTGTTCAAAACCTTAATGTTATGTGCTATATCTACTATCATGCCTAATCAATCATACCATCAATTTGTATTGGTTCTCACGATTTAGATGGTCTGATAAGACCCCGTTAGTTAAAGCGTGTTGTTAGCATCTGTCATGTGAAATCTTATGACATTTGCCAGAACCAGTGAGACTGCAAAGCAATTGAACATTGTGTCAATACATCTGCCTGTGAAGCTAAGATTACAATAAATATGCTTAAATAAAAAACAAAATTATACCAACAACTCTGTGGCAATAGAATGATATTTGTGGTAGATATCTTGTAAATTAATGTGTATACTTAAAAAATAACTGCTATTTTTGTTTACTTAATTTAATTTAATAAAAGGTATGATAGTTTACACACTTATCATTAAATTTTATCGTAAAGTTAGAAACTTTATTCTTTCAACTAAGAAAGATTAGGTGCCTATTTGTTGCTGTATTTCAATATTCATAAACAAAATATAACTTTGGCAGAGAGGTAAAGCATTTTAAAGTCCACACTGTTGTTAAAGCAAGCAACTTTAATAAATTAAAAGCCATTTTAATTTTTAATTCATGATTTTGAGAATCTTGCCATTTCTGTAACGCTTTGGTCCTGGTTTTGATGAGCTTAAAGGTTTTTGCATTCAGTCTCTCCCAGCTATTGTTTATTTTAAAGTTGGCTACGTTTTTACAGTCGTTAGAAGTACTATATCTTCATAATGTATATTGTTTAAAATTATTGTTGATTATTTTTATTTATTACGTCCCATTTACAGATTTAATTCTTGAAAAGAGCTCTATGAAAGTCAAAAACGTTTGAATTTTAAGATGTTTTACGAATTAAAATGACATAATTTATTAAAGTTACTTGCTTTAACAACAGTGTGGATCAAAAACAAAATAGTTAATGAATTTGAGTTTTGTAATTATCAAAAGTTACCTCTTTGGTAAAAAGTGTTGCTGAAGAGGATTGCATAAAATATTTGCTTATGAAACAATGGAACTGCATGAAAGAGGTGCAGTAGAATGATTAAATGTTATAATAGACTTTACCTGTGTTATCACTACTTTTTTTAATTGCCTTAGGATTATACTGTTGGTCAGGTGTGTGCAAAGTGTGGCCTGTGAGCTAAATATGGCACAGAATATTAGAGTAAACTGCTTGCTGTAGGATGTAGCCTGTGGCTTGCATCCACAAATTGATCACTCCCCCCCTCAAAAATAAATAGTCTTCGGTTTTAAAACTCCATTCTTTTGACTTTGATTCTTAAAAGAAATTTGTTAAAGTTTGCACATCCCTGATGCAGTTTTGGAAAAATTAGCAAATTTTACCAAAAAATTAGCTATAATCAACTATCTCAACATTATTGAATTAAAATATGACTTTCAGATCAAAAGTTCCTTCATTAAGTTCTGAGTTTGAAGTCAATGCTATTGATGAAAATTTTCTTCATTGCATGAGCACCGTTCAAAAGATGCCTCATCACTTTTCAAATGTAATTAACTTTTGATATATTGCTTTATTGTTGATACTTTTGTAATTTTTTTCAAATTTGATAGGTTTGTATTAAACATTTTAATGATCATTGATGGGCCAATGACCTTTTATCCTGCAAAACGAATTAAAAACTTTTAATCAGAAGTATTTTTAAAAATTTACTGCTTACTTAGAAGCAAAAACTAGTTCTGCAAGAAAGGGGCTGATGACGTTATAAAAAATAATCTGTAGAAAAAACGTCACATATTTTTTTTTGTGCAGACTAATGAAGATATTGATAAATAGCCAGTCTTTCTGTGTCTGAATTTGCTTCAATTTTTGTTGCAAAAACACTACTAAAAAGTCAAGTTTAGCTGTTACAGCATTTTATTTTTTACTTTTGTAGAAAGCATCAACATTGCAAAATTCAGCAACAACACAGCAATGTTCCAAAAAGGCAATAAGAAGAACGTATTCGCAACATCAAACTCAGCCTTTACCATCAAATGAGGAGAAACTATTGAACACACATTTTTTGGCTGGCCGCCATCGACATCCAGCTGGAGAGTCATCAGACATTTGTGATTTACATGGCAGTAAAACAAGGTATAAGAAAAAATCTTCTGCTTTTGCTTGTAGTACAATTCTAGAACTAATTTGACTTAAGTTTTCAAAATTTAAGAAAAGAGAAATAATGTTTTCCAAAGCAAACTGAATGCATTATACAGGTTCTGCCATAAGTAACTATATAATTTTATTTCATGAAGTTAAGCTGATTGAAAAAAGAAGGAGCCAAGAACTTATGAGTGTGCTGGGCTTGAAAGATACTTTAGATGGAGTGGTAAGGGTAAATGGAGTGTGAAGGTATGGGCATATTTTGAAGAGATAATAATGAAGTGTTGAGGAGAGCATTGGATTTTGAAGTGGTGGGAAAAAGGTTTCGGGCAACTGAATATGATATCGTACAGGCAAGTGGAAATGTATATTGATAAGATAAACTGAAAAAGAAAGATGCCACTGACAGAGCAAAGTGGCATAATGGTGTTTCTGGATTTAAATTTCTCTCTCTCTCTCTGTAATATGAATGAAACATAGTAAAAATAAACAGTTGTAATATAGAAACTTAGAAAGGGTACAGCTAAGTTATTTTGCAAGACAAAACATGATGTTATTAAAGCTTCTTATGCTCTCCATGGAATTAAATGTACTGGCTAATCTCTGAGGGACTGAGCAGTATACTTGGGCACACAGCTCCAGTGGCATCTTGGATTTGTTTCTTAAATTCAGCAATGCAATGAAGCTTTGCTGACTAGACTATGGCTTTGAGAATGCTCCATAGGAAAAAATTGAAAGGGGTGAAATAGCCCACAGGCAACAAGGTGGCCTCTTTAATAGTCTTTGCCTACCCGTCCATCAGCCGAGCAGGCTGTTGTTTTGCTGGGCTCACACAGTTCCTGAAAGGTGTTCCTTTGCCCCATCTTGCTGTTGTAATAAAAGCAACAGATGCTGCTGTAGCAGAAGTCTGATAAATTTGTGAAGTCACTGTTTCATCAAAAATCAGCCAATAATGCCTTCTGATGAAATAGCTCATCAATCATTTCTGCCTGAAAGGTTTACGTGAGCGTCAATTGTAACCTTCAGATTCTTGGATGCCTAGTGAACACAATTATGATAATTGATGTAGTTACTCGATTTAAAAATCATTTTTTTGGACCACAAAATGCAGTTGATGTTCAGCTCTTGGTTAACCATCCAAAAGAACAACTCACAAAATTTAACTTGCTTGTCCTGTTTGGTGTCTTCAATGGCATGGATAAGATGTGGATGGTATAGCTGATGGTTCTTTCTTTAGCATGTACATATATGCCTTATGCTTGTTTATGACATGCCAAGTTTCATTGATGGCTTTTTGTAAGACTTTTGAGGACTCTGTGATCAAGACCATCTGTGCAGTTCAATGCTCAGCAGTTGTTCTCATTTAATGATTGGCATGAGCATGGCTAATCTTCCACTGTCCCTGTTATGTCAAACTTTTTTACCAAACTCATAATAGCTGGATAGGCGGGAGGCTTGGACTACAATTGCTTTCAAATCTGTCGTTGGTCAAATGCCATGCTCTCAGTTTTCCTGAGCCAAAAGTGCAATCTTTTGCTCTTTTGTTAATCCTGTGGTGGATATGATTATACAGGGTGTCCACAAAGTCTCGCTGCAGTTTAAAAATATTATTACAAAGACAGTTGATGAGGTATCTTGACCAGATTTGTTTTTATTTCCATCAATGTTTATTAAAGTTTTTATTAACATTAAAATTTTGTATTTTATATATTCTATTAAAGGATATTGGATATTCTGTTGAATGAACCTTTATAAAATGTCTACTCAAGAGCAGGTGCAATGCATATTCTGGTTTGTTGAGACAAAATCGGATGTGCAGACTCAATGAAACTACAGAACTAAGTACGGAAGTGATCCACCATGATGTGCTTCAATTTGTGGAGATTGATATTTTCCTCAAATGTTCTTGGTCGCCCACTCTTCTCTTTATCCAACACTGTTCCTGCCTCCATAAATTTTTTGTGCCATGCACGAATTGAAGCACGTGATGGTAGATCTCTTCCATACTTAGTTCTGCAGTTTCATTGAGTCTGCACATTTGATTTTGTCTCAACAAACCTGGATACACATTGTGTACTTTCTTGAGTAGCCATTTTATAGAGGTTCATTCAGCAGAATATCTAAAAATTTTAATGTTAATAAAAACTTTTATAAGTATTGAAGGAAATAAAACAAATCTGGTTAAGATACTTATCAACAGCCTTTGTAATAATATTTTCAAATTGTAACAAGACTTTTTGGACACCCTACATGTCTGATAAGTATCTAATATACAGTCAAACCTCAGTTTTCAAACACGATTCATTCTGGAAGGCTGTTCGAAAACCGATTTGTTCGAAAACCGAATCATATTTTCCCATTGCAAATGATGTAAAAGAGATTAATTCATTCCATGTACTAAAAGAATAACTTATTTACCTGCTTACACTATACCCTGTATATCAAAGTGTAAAACGATTTGTTCAAAGAGTAAATTAAACACAGAAGTGTAAATAAAACAAAAAACATAAGTAATTTTAATGTAAATGTAAATAATACAGTACTGTATTGTATATATGTACACCTTTTTTGATGCGAAGTGATGGAAAGAAAGGGATAAGTTAATTATTGGATGAAGGATCCCCTTCCATAAAAACTTCTGATCACTCTAAGGGTGTTTCTTCTATTCTCTGTCTCTTTAGTTCAGATAAATCTTTTTCTTGAGTTTCTTTCCTTTTTTCTTTTATTGAAAAGTTGTCCAATGTTTGTTGCTTTTGCCTGCGTTGCAAAATTTGTCTACATCTCATACGATGATCGACTGGAAAATGTATACATTTGGTCTAGGCAGTCACGTGTTGCTGCTGTTCTTTTTTTTGTTGTTCAAGAATTGATTTTTGTTTGAGGACTGAGTCATTTTCATCTCAAATTTTCTGTTTGAAAACCGAATTGTTCGAACTCTGAGACGTTCAAACACCGAGGTTTGACTGTATATCTGAATATGAGTATATCTAAAATAGAATTGAAAATGAAATAAAATTTATGTCAAGATAGAACAAATGCTCAAGTGCATATATGAACAACTGCATATGAAAAGAAAATATAAATAGTTGTGGTGGACCCTGTAGTTCAATTGCAAAGCTTTCAACTGATGTAGTGACTTGCCATAGAAGCAAAAGTGTTCAATATCTTTATTTTTACATTCAACTTATTTACTCCATCGTAAAAAAACATAAACATAGAACATAAAACAACGTTTCAACTATTGAAATTGTAGTAATGATTTTATATATGCTTTATAATGTGGTGTTGCTTGTGAGCTGTCATTATCTCCATAAAAAAAGTACTTTGCATAATTTCCTATCTTTGATAGCTTCTAACAGCTATAAATTTATGTAATAAGCCTCTGTCCTGTCAACCAGAAAAATGAAAACACATTGCAGTACAAAAGAGCAATTTATGATGCTGCCCTTGTAATAGGACCAGCAACGATGTAGTTTTTCCACTTGTTGATGCTTCCAAGGCGTTGAGCAAAAATCACAGATCAAATGGTAACGAGCAGAGCTTGGCTCAAATTGTCACAGCACCAGCTGATATAGATGAGCCACTACAATTGCAGGGCTTTCAAGGTAAGAACAAATCAAAAAATATGGTGAATTCATTGTACTCTTTTAATAATTTAACTGATTTTCTTGTTGGCTATTCTTGTTGGCTTTAAGGTATGAATAAATTTTAAATACTCTTTTAATAATTTAACTGTTTTTTTGTTGGCTATCCTCCCAAAGTCAACTAAATTGATTATGTGAGATGCTAGCCAGCTGCAATCAAATAGCTGTCAGTTCTGCCAAGGTAAATAAATTTTAGTCAGCTGGCATCAGCTAGTTACAGTTGGCAAGCAGAGATGCTGTTTTGGTAATAGCTATTACCACAAAGTAGCAAAAATTAGCAGATGATGTATGCTGAATATTTTATATTATTACTGAACGTTTTTGGCTTAACAGCATGGCCCTTGTTGGAGTATTAAAATTGATATAAAAATGACATTGATGTAAAAAAAATTGCTAATGACATATTAATAGCACATAAATGAAATAAATATGACCTAACAATATTGTTGTTGAGGTAATAGACAAATGCAGTTAATGTTAGGACATAACATGAGCAATCTGTAAAACAAATGAAATTACACTCCGAGACAGCATCAATTCTAAAATATATTTAGCAAAACAAAGAATCATTGGCATATACAAGTTGACCATCACTAATGTGGAATCATTGGGATGGGGGGTGCTGAATTAGTTATTTTGCCGGATTAGCCATTTATTATCTTAGAATACACAAACCCAGTTGTAATTCACTGGAGCCATGGCTGAAAAAATGACCTTTTTACTAAAATAAAGGTTAAAAATAAAGTACAGTATTGGAAAGGCTGGCCTATTTGTTTGTGCAGAAAACAATGCCACTAAAATAGTAGCGGCTGCTGACCCAAGCTGGCACGGTGACGTGGAAAATTTGAAATTACTGTACAGGGTACAGGTACTGTTTTCTAGGTCAAATTAGTGCCAGAAAAATTGATTCTCGTATTAGTGATGGTCAACCTGTAATTGTTTGTTGAGTTGTGAATTGATTTTTTTGATTTGCAAAGCTTAATGGGTTTTGGTCTCGTCTTCTGTGTTGCACTTTCTAGTGATGCTGTACAAATTTATGTTACCATTTTTCTTCCATCCGTCACATATCTTTAGATGTTCTGTGATGGGTATTTTTGTTGTTGTGGAGTGAAGATGCTCATGTGCTCTGATGACTAAGTGGCGCGTGGTCATACCGATGTATGAGCAGTTTGCATCATGCAGACAATTGAATATATACACCACATTAGACAGCAAAGCAGCAGGAGTAAAGCACTTGAGTTGAAAATATGCACCAGTTTGAAGCTAGTATAGTACACTGTTATTGTGGCTACCAGGAATTTTTGATGAATTCATTTTATTTAGCTCTTCTGGAAATAATAACTTTTATTCAAGTTAATACAAGTTCTTGCTGAGCACGCAAAAAACTTTAATAGTTGTCAATATTTTGAACAGCTATACAGCTGTTCTTCATCAGGACTAATAATAAATGAAAGCACAAGTGAGGCAATATAAATAGTGTGCTATGCAATCGAAAGAAAAAGGCAAAACAAAAAGTTTAAAAGCAAATAATAACCAACTGTAGATTATGCTAAATTATCATAAATTGCAGAATAAAAACAATTTTCTTTATCATTGATTGCATTTTTTAAATAATGAATAAAAAATATAGTACACTGACACATCAACATAAATTGTTTTTACAAGATATATGAAACAACTAGCAAATTGTTAAGATGATTTGCCATAATAGGGAACTTCAATTGAGCAGGAAAAATCTGCTTTTAGTTTTTATGTATCTAATTTATTTTTATCATCAAATTCTTTCACAGATTGATCAATCTGTTTTTTTATCTGTGAAAAAATTTGATGGCAAAAATAAATTAGGTACACAAAAACTAAAAGCAGATTTTTCCCACTATTGGAGTCCCCTATTATGGCAAATCATCTTAACAATTTGCTAATTGTCTCGTTTGTCTTGTGAGAAAGAAATTTAATGTTGATGTGTCAGTGCAGTATATTAACTTTAAAACTGGTGCATATTTTCAACTCAAGTGCTTTACTCTGCTGCTTTGCTGTCTAATGTGGTGTATATATTTAATTGTCTGCATGATGCAAACGGCTCATATATTGGTACAACCACGTGCCACTTAGCCATTAGGTCACATGAGCATGTTCACAACAACAAAAATACCCATCACGAAACATCTAAAGGCAGTGATGAATGCAAGAAAAATAGCAGCATAAACTTGTACAACATCACTAGAAAGTGCAACACAGAAGATGAGACCAAAATCCACAAAGCTTTACAAATCAAAAAAAACAATTCACAACTCAACAAACAACTATATGCCTATGGTTCTTTGTTTTTGCTAGATATATTTTAGAATTTAAAATTGATGGTACTATTTAACTGCTGTCTCTGTGTGTACTTTTATTTGTTTTACAGATCGTCCATGTCATGTTTTAACATTAACTGCATTTGTTTATTACATCACCAACAATATTGTCAGATCATTTTTATTTCATTTATGTGCTGTTAATATGTCATTAGCAATTTTTTTATATCAATATTTCTAATTTCAAGTTGTAATGTAAAGATGTAATTTTGGTACTCTAACACCATATTGATCAGCCAAAAACTTCTTGCTACTTTTTTGTTATAAGAAGAGTACCTCTTTATCAGAATTTTATTAATAGCTATTTTTGGTATTTTTTATTTATTTACTCAACCAAAAAATAGTAAACTAATTTTTACCTGTCAATTACAACAATAGGCTGCAAAGCTGTGGCTCAAAAAACTTGACTGAATTGCTCTTTGTTGTATTTTGATGTGTAGATCATTTTATAAAACGGTAATTCTTATTATTAATGACTAAAAAAAAAACCACAAAAATTGATTTCACTTAAAAGCATCAACTAAGAATGAATATCAAGAAAATTTTTATGCTTAATTTATGTCCTTTTTTGTTTTTGTAGAAGCTTAGACATATCGATTTAGTCCATGTCTGGCACTACACAATCACTTTTGAAACATACTTTTGGAGTAACACAATAAATAGAATTGTGGAACCTCTTTCTGACAGAAAAACATGCTGTTTTTTGCTGGGTGTTGAATTCTAGATCTTTGAAAGTCAGGAACAACTACCACTTCACCTTGGCAGTTGCTCATCTGGATATAAAAAAATTCAGGGTGTCCTCAAATCATTGTCACAATTTCATAAAATCAACAAATTGTTTTTTTGAAATTTTTTATTCAGTTTGTTTTTATGGTATTGAGAAATACTGTAAGATTGTTTTTAGATGTATTGGTACATTTTTACATGTGCACCATCAGTCACACAAATCTAGCTGATATTAAATTTTTAGTTTGTCCAGCATGTTCATTGCAAAGTTTTTACTTGCAGCTTATCTTCTGGCTCAACTCTTTTGCTCTTACAATTATCATATGATAATTTTTGCATCTATACTCTTTCACAAGATCATCATATGATGATTTTTTCAAAAGTTAAAAAAATCAGTTTACTTGAAAATTGATTTGTGACTATTTCTTAATCAATTTTAACAATTTATTTAAATTAAAAGTTATTTCAAGGTGATTCCAATAATGTTTTATTTGCGACTTTACTATTTGTTTTCATACTAAAAAAAAATTGAACTATATTACCTGCAGTCAAATTTTTTTACCTGCTAAAATTTGGTAATTTTGTATATGCAGGTAAATTTGTAAATGTAAAATTTGAAGGAAAATTTGTAAATGTAAAATTTGCAGGTACGCAGGAAAAAACAATTGATACAGCAATACCTATATCATGGGGGTCTCATTTAAGGACACACACACATGACATGGACAACAAGTCACATTGGTAAGCCCTAATAGGGATGTAGGATCATTGTCAAGACTGTTGTTGTTGTTTTTATTGCATTTTCTTTGCACCCAATAGCAAATTTGTTTTTTTCAGCATGTTTATTATTGAGTGTTTTTTACACCTGCCTGATGAGACCCAATAAGGTCAAAACTGATCGCAGCTTATTGACATGATGTAATAGATTGCTATATGGTACGTTATGATGTTGGTGATCATTTTTGAGCAATTTTTTCTATTTTAACGTAGTGTGATGCTGGAGGTGGATCCCTTTTAATAGGAGATCGGCTTGAAAATGCTAATTAGCAACTAGCAACTTCTATATTTTATGGAATGATAAGTCTTGACAATGATCCTACACCCCTATTAGGGCTTACCAATGTGACTTGTTGTCCATGTCATGTGTGTGTGTCCTTAAATGAGACCCTCATGATATAGGTATTGCTGTATCAATTGTTTTTATTGCATTTTTTTGCACCCAATAGCAAATTTGTTTTTTCAGCATGTTTATTATTGAGTGTTTTTTGCACCTGCCTGATGAGACCCAATAAGGTCGAAACCGGTCATGGGTTATTGACATGATGTAATAGATTGCTGTATGGTATGGTATGATGTTGGTGATCATTTTTGAGCAATTTTTTCTATTTTAACGTAGTGTGATGCTGGAGGCGGATCCCTCTTAATAGGAGATCGGCTTGAAAATGCTAATTAGCAGCTAGCAACTTCTATATTTCATAGCAATCTGTAATAAATTTTTCTCGTTCTTGCAGCTTGAGATTGAGTTCATTTAATTGTTTCATGATGTCAGCAAGAAAACACAAATCAAGAAGCCCTTGGTTGTCATCAAGTTCAGAAACATCAGAGCAGTTTTCTTTCATGAAATTTTTAATCTTTTCTTTCAAATTCCCTAACTGTACTGAGCATTTTCCATGACTTAGCCACTGAATCTTTGAAAAATAAAGCACATCATACTCTGATTCCAGTTCCTGAAAATACTGTTGAAATTGATGATGTTTCAGAGAGTTATGTTTTATCGCATTAACTGTTTTGACTACAATGATCATAACGTGGTAAATATCCAGAACTTGTGCACACAAGTTTTCAAAGTGCAAAAAAGATGGCACATGAACACCTTCCTTTTGGAGCTTGGACATTCTTTCAAAGCTTCTACATGTCTCTAAATCAAAGTTACAACCCCAGAATTTTTTCCAATGATTGATGATGCTCCATCTGTTGCAATGCCAATAAGATTTCTCAAATTAAGTTGATGAGCGTTCACATATTTTAACACACCTTCTTTTTATTATCTTTACCAGTAGCCCTCTTCTTTAGGGATACAACATCCAGAAATTCTTTAGTCACTTTTATTTCACTTTTAACTTCTCTGATATACTCAGCTAATTGTGATGTATCAACAATATCTGTCGTTTCATCAAAAGCCACTGAAAAATACACAAAATTTTTTGCTGCAGTTCCTAGTGTTTTACAAATGTCTTTTGATATGACATGAACTCTATGTGACTCAGTTTGATGTGAAAGACTGATTTGCCCAAAATTGTTGACTTTTTTCAGTGTAATTTCTTCTGCAGCTGCAAGCAAGCATTCTTTTATGTGTTCACCATTTAAAAAGTTTTATTTTTTTGGCAATAATCTGAGATATGCTCAGATTGGCAATTATGGCAATTACAATTGCATTAGCTTCAGAAGAAGACCATCAAAAAACATTTTGCTCAGAATTCAAATTCATTTTGAGTAAACGCAGCTTGGCTTTTGTTGGTTGACACTAAGTTTTACAATTTTGTTATACTTTTGCCTGTGACGTCTTTTCAAATTACATGATTTAAAGGCAGTACTGGTTTGGCAGCATATTAAGCGCATCGCATTGTCTCATCTAAACAAAAAAGTACAACTCTTCCCACTCTTTCTGATATTATCAATTTTTATCTTCAATTTTTCTCTTTTTCTTTGTTGACATTTGGTTACTGTGCTAATAAACTTGTTTTTAATTCAACTATTCAAAAAATAGCATTGGCATTTAGCTGAAACAAGAAATTACAGATAGTAAATCAGCCAGTTACGGCAGGTAGTTGCACTGCCATTATACTCTTGGTAACCACTTATGATGCAATAATTCAGTTTTAAATAGTCGAAGCCAAATGAAATGTGTATGATGCAATTCAGTTCTTCACGGAATTGAAAAAACTTGAAAAATAAAAAGATAAAATTTCGTTTTGACAGATATGAATCACTTTGGTGCAATCTATTTTTTGACCCTTTGGGGACCGCTGCTGTACAGTAAGCTTATTGTTTTATCATAAACAATAAAATTGAAAAAAAATGTTTGGTTTGATATAAAACAATAAGTCTTGGTGCTATAGAAAAGGCTGCACAAATCTTTCAACTGGGCGACATGCAGGCCGCAGGTTGGACATTGCTGATTTAGTCTAAGAGTTATTCTACAGGGACTGATAGAATTGGTAGATTTCGTAGGTCTGCCTGTTTTTAATACCAGTCTAAAATACTCAAAATTTGGGTTTGTGGACTTCACAAATTTCCTGAAAAGCATGGTTATTTAGCTGTGTTAATCCAAATTTTTAGAAAGATTGATCAAAAAGTAAAGTATCTAGAATTTTTGATAGATAGTTGCACCAAGCAAGAAATTTGGTGATTTCTTCACCAAGAAAGGGTGGTCAACATGGTCCTGTATCATGTTTAGCGAGAAAATATTTCTTTCAAAGTACATATCATCCAAAAGTTTAAGAAAGTGGCTTTTCAAAAATATGTATTGTTGCATGGTTTAGGCTAAGAGTTATTTTATAATGATTGATGAAACAAGGCATCTGCAGTGATCATTATTAGTACAGGTCCAGAACACTCAAAGTTTGAGAGCTGGACCTCAGAAAATGCAAATTACAAAAAAAACTACTTTTTTCTAAATTTGAAATCATTTTTATGCGTTTACACAACTTTTTTCTTTGCCTTGTGTCAAGTTTTCTTGGAGCTGGTGTACATTAAGCACTTTTTATATTTGTATGGTAAGGTATTCCCAGTGAAAATCTAATACCCCAACTAAAAAAGATGGGTGCAAAATGGTTCTGTTTCATCTGTAGCAATAAAATATTGTTTTTACGTTTTATATCATCTGAAAGTTAAAGAAATTTTCTTTCCAAAAACATATTATATTACATAATTTAGGCTAGACTTCAATTGATAAAAAGACTAGTCTGCATGATAAACCTTAAATTGTCTTTATTACTTTCTAAAAAACCCCAAATTTTGGTGCTAGACATGATAAGACTCTAAATTGTAACAAAAGTACACCCTTTTAAAATACACTTATATAAAAAACTCTTTCATGAAATTGTGCCATGCTTTTTTCATGTTGTATCAAGTTACCAAAGAGAAAATACAAACCAAGCACTATTTATTGACTTTGACAGGTGGGCTATATCAATCAATATTAGCTTTCTCCCAACAAAAGCAACAAAATAATTTCTTTAAACTGCATATCATTTGAATCTTGAAGAACTAGCTTTTTCAAAAATAGGCAATATTGGGTGGTATGCACTATGAGTTATTTTATAACGATTGATGATAAGGGTAGGTGCAGTAGCTTTCAGGATTCTCCAAAACATCAAAAATTTGGCTAGTGGACATTAAGAAATTGAAGATTGTAGAAAAAATTTGTCTCCTGGTGATTATTAATATTTTTCTCAAAAGCATGATCCTTTTACATCATCAAGCGATCATTTTCAAAAAAATTCATCCACACACCTGGCCTGTAATACTTTTTGAAGTTGGGGTGCATTGGTTCCCCAAAACAAAAAAAAGTGGTAATTTACTTCCCCAAAAAGGAGGGATTTAATTTGCATAAATTATATTCTCGGACAAAAAAGTTTCTTTGGAGATCAGCATATTCTAAAGCAGAATGAAATTTCTGTTTCAGTGATATAACATGATTGATATTATAGCCAATGGCCTAAAAGTGTTGAATGATAAGAGTAAAAATAATCATTTTTTTTATACAAATTACCCTTATTTAGCATCTAGTACAGAAGGTTCAAGGACTGCTTTGTAGGAGTAAAAAAGTTGAAGGCCTGTAGTAATTGCACTTTATATGCATACAGTTGCAAACTTTTTCTGAAACTTTATGAATAGTGGAGCATTGTATTTACAATTGCATAGGAGTCCTGCAAATGGACTTTCTAGGGTTTCTGGTATATGTTGCATTCTGAAATTCATTTTTTTCAGATATTTAAAGTGGACCAACTCCCATTTTTTGTAGCACACAACTAATGTTCATAAACTTTTATGGGATGATTAATTGGTAGATTTTACAGGTGGCTCTCTTTTACATATGCTTCCAACGTTCCTATTGGCTTGGATGACTCTTTGACTCTAAACCAGGAAATGCACTGGGCTTTTTCCTGCTAACTGCTCTTTGCATGAACTCCAGTTTTACTGTTAATTGCAAACGATTCTGCTTAATTACCAAATTTGTTATAATTTCAAACGTGACTGTTTCATTCCCTGTCAATGAAAAAAAAAAAAAATTGAAAGTGTGTTACTTGCTCTTTTTCATAAACTCCAGTTTCACTGTTAAATTCAAAAGGTTCTGTTTAATTACTAAATTTGTTATAATTTCAAACGTGACTATTTCAGTCCCTGTCAATGAAGAAAAATGTCACAAATTAGTAAATTTGCATTGCAGGAATAGTTTTATGTTTAGTTTTTGTAATCTGTTGCTTTTGTTTTACCATGATTATGTTATTTGTAAATCTGAATTGTCTTAGCTCTCAAGTTGCTTTTTAAATCTTTGCTGTTTTTCGCAAAAAGAGCTTTTTTTTCAAATTTAGATTTGTAGCTGACACGCCTCTTCTTAGGTCACAATGGTTCATGATGTGTTTAAGTTCCAGGGTAATCAAGTGAATCTTGTTTCTTCTCGAAGATTTTTGATTGTTGATTACATAATTTATTGTGGTGTTTTTTCTCTGTCATGTGATGTTGTTCTGGCATTTTCTGGAATATTTTGTTCATATATAAGGTGGCAAGATTGTCGCGCATTGTGAGTGGCAGTGTAGTAGTGAGAAAGAGTAGAGAAAAAAGACGGAAGTGTATTGATCTGTTGTGATTTCTTGTGGGTTATTAGCGTGACAAGTGGTTAATTGATAAATTTAATTTTGGTTAGTATGTGATTGATCTATTAAAGTGTATTTGTTTTTGAGATCAATGAGCAGAGGAATTCAAAGTTTTAAAGTGGTTTGTGAATATATTTGTTCTGTTTGTGATCGAAAAGTGTGTGGTTCAAAGCATCTTAGTAGAAGCCAATCTTCACCTAGCTGTTCAGTTGCAGTCAGACTTAATTATTTGAGCAATACTATAAGTTGCCTCAATTTTAAGAGTAAATTAAGGTTTAGATAGAATGGAAATTCTATTGCATGCAACGAAAAACTTGAAAGCATGTTCCTTGATTATAAAACAAACCCAGAGGAAATATCTCAAAAAATTAAATCTTGAAATTGTTACAATAATTTTTGAACATCTGGGTGTGTGTGTGGGTGCATGCATGCATGTGTGTGTATATGTATAAACATCCACACATATGTATACATAAAAAAACACCACACAATGGGATAAAAATTTAGGTAAGTGTTTTTAATTGTCACTCAGTGCTCAAATTGTCAAGCAGTGAGCTATGAATATTTGCACTGTGACATGATGCTACCATGTAGAGTGCTTAATATGCACATCTCTGATAATTTTTTATTTAATCTGAATATCAAGAAATAAAAATTGGATATTATAGCTGAAACTTAAAAAAAATTATCTGCTGACTATAACGTTACCAAGCTGAAACTGATTAAAAATACAGGTAGAGAAGCAAAACCTGACCAACAAAAAGATAAAAAAAATGTAGCATCATAGAATCAGAAACAAAAATGTTGGAAGTGCTGAAGAGCAGAAAAAGTTAAAAAGGTCATAAAATCAAAACGCAAAAGAAAACAAAACTTCATTTGAAATCAAGTAAAATGGATTAATGGATGTGTCTTGATGTTGGCATTGTGGTGACTCATCCATCAGCTTTTGTGGTAGTCCATATTCTGTTATCTATCTTTTTCCATATATGGAGGTGGCCATGTTCATTTGATTTAGATGCAATGAAGTGCATTTCATATTTTTATTTTTCCAATTTTATTCCAATTATACCTTGTTTTGGTTATCTTTTTGATTATTTTCTCAATCTATCTTTTCCACCTTGTTTTCAAGTTTTTTGTGCTTTTATGATGTATTGCCTTTTCTTTAGTCATCATCGTGTTTCCTTGCAATGTGCCTACACCATTATACTCTGTTTGCTTTAGCCATTCTATCCAGGTTTTTTTTTTTAACCCCAACACATAGATAAATTTCTGACTTTTTGGTTGTGTATCCTTTTTATGCCACACATTGCTTTTATTTTTTTAAATATCTGAAAGTTAATTTTTACCTTTATGTTCAAAAGTGGTGGTAAAACAACAATAAAATGCTGGTTGATAAAGTGGCCATGTTTGTAAAAGATTATGTTTTTACAGGATTGTAGTGTGCACATGTTGTTTTTAATAGTGCTGGATTTCTGTAAGTTTCTGTGCCAATTCACAGTTTGAAAAATTGCTTTTATAGTTCTATTTATGGTTTGTGATGTTTTTATATTTTGCATCAAAATAAAACTGACTGATCATAAAAGTGCCAGGTTATGTGCAAAATACAAGATGACAAGAAAAAAATAAGTTAGATTTGTTACAAATTTTTTTATCAATTTGAAGTATTAAATGTACCTATCATCTAGATGACTGAAATGTGAATAGCGTTAATGTAAACATTTTTCAAAAATTGATTTTCCAACCATGTAAAACGAAACTAAAGGAACATTGGTGAAACTAGGGTATGTACAAGTTTGTCCAAATACATTAAAAGCTTTATACTTCCAAAACTAAACTTTACTTTGTGCTTCATTTGAAGAGGTGTTGTTGCTGTGATTACTTCTCTTCTTCCTTGCAATGGAGGTATGGCATGAACGGCAATTCAGGTTTGTGCTATCAAGCTAGGGGAAAAATGGCAGCCCATTTCAAACCAGTCATGAATGACTGGTAACCCCAACCACCAACAAGGCAGACTGCCATCGGTGGGTACCCAAGAGTCACCTCTTACGATATGCTGGGCGAGCAACTTCACAATTGAAACTTGGTGAAGTATTGGTAGGCCACCTGTCTGCCACATACAGATGGAGGCATCCTGTTAAGTGTCTTGCCCAAGGACAACATACAATGCCTTGTCCAACATACATGCTTGCTGGCTTGTTCTCCACACTATCCCTTTTTTTATGCTGAGGGCCAAGCAGGGAAGCTGTGAATACCATTTTTTAAAGTCTTTTGGTATGACTTGACTTAGGGAATGAAACCCGGGCCTTTTGACTGCAAAGTGGATGCTGTACTATGATACCACTACAACCATCGCGCCAATTTTGAAGAGGTTCTGTGATTGTGTTATGTTTCTTTCCTATAGTCTCATTTCGTTCCTGGCACAACCTTCAACCAGCCTAAAACAGATAAAAACGTATATTATTTTAAAAGTTAGTGACACGACGCCAGTGTCTACTCATCTCCATGTATCAACTTAACTGTCTTTTTCCGTACTTTTCAAAGACGTGCAATGCACACCTTATCAGCATAATTAGAACACCGCACAAAGAACTTGCCCAAAGGTGGACCATGCTATCAAGGCAACCTGTGTTCAAAACCAGTCTGTAACGCCCTCTCCCCTCCACTAAAACAGAGGGAAGTAACCAGAAATATACATACACACAATATTACAAACAGCCTACAACATATCAATTCATGGTGATGTGATTCATAATATCAAAATTACCCAGGTTCAATACTATTTCATAAGAGTGCAGTCAAACAATCAAAGTGCATCTAAACATCTGGATAATAATGTGGGCATCTCAATGTACTTCTGGGCCATCTTCTTCTTCTTCGAGTCCGTTTGAGCTAGATTAAGTTGCACCAAGCCGTTGCAATTTTTTGGCATTGCTGTTACATTGTAATAAGTCATCCATGTTGCAGGTTGTTCCAGTTTTTTCGCAAGTTAACAAATGGTTCATGGTTTGATTTTCTTTTCCACACTGGCAGGTGATATCAGTGCCAGGGGGTAAGTAGCCCCACTTCAGTAAAAGAGATTTGGTCTTGCCCACACTTGATCTTAAATGGTTGAGACAACCCTATTTATTCCATTGTAACTTGTATCCTGGGGGGAGAGTTTCTTGAACTGGGAAATTTTGGAGCTTATGTTGATCTGGAATATTGTCGATTCCTGCCAAGCTGTACACCTTGTTAAGGGGGGGGGCGGTTTAAGGCATCCTGTAATTCATTGGCATGTATCATTCAAAGCTGAGTTGATTTTTGCTGCATGAGCTGATCTCTCCCACACTGGGCATGTGTATTCAGCTGTAGAAAAGCACAGTGCTAAAGCAGTTGTGTGCAAAGTATAAGGGTTTGCTCCTCATTTAGAATTTGCTAATTTGGAAAGCAGAGTATTTCTTGATTGAATTTGAGCCTTTAGTTATCTTGTGTGTTCTTTGAAGGAGAGGGTTCTATCCATTGTGACGCCCAAATATACTGGATATTTGTCGTGCGAGATTGGTGTTCCATTCCATATTACGTTCATTTTGCGGGTAGCATGATGGTTGCATAGGTGAAATAGACAGGATTGTGTTTTTTCCGGATTGCTTTTTAATCGGTTGTTTTGGTAGTATAAGGTTAAGATTGGTAGTGCCTTTTGAAGATGCTGTTCAACCATTTCAAAAGATTTGTTTTGGGCGGTGATGCAAAGGTCATCTGCATAGAGAAATCTTTGTGTACTTTCTGGTAGAAGTTGGTCGTTTGTGTAGATGTTAAAAAGTAGTGGGGCTAGAACACTACCATGGGGTAGGCCATTTTTTTGGTTTCTCCATTTACTTCTTTTACCATTTAGAATAACATAGAAGCGTCGATTGCTAAGCATAGTTTGTGTGAATTTAGTCAGAGATGAATCTTTTGTTATCTCTAAGAGTTTGTGTAGAAGTTTTCTATGATTTATAGTGTCATAGGCAGCACTGAGATCTACAAAAATAGCACCAGTCACCATTCCTTTCTCAAAATCGTCTTTGATGTGTTGTGTGAGCTTCAATGTTTAACCTGTGCAGGATCGACCTGGTTGAAAGCCAGCCTGCTCAGGTATTAGTTTTTCATCAATAATAGGCAGGAGGTGATTAAGGATCATTCATTCCAGGAGCTTGTAGGTGTGACATAGCAAAGAAATTGGTCAAAAATTTTTTGGTTCTTGGGGATTCTTGCCAAGTTTTAAAATGGCTATAGTTTTTGCTTTACGCCACACTTTTGTAATGTTGTTTTCTCTGATGCATGTATGAAACATTTTTAGAAGCCATTTTCGGCAATTAGGTTCGAGCTGTTTGAGGAGTTCAGTGTTTATATCATCTATTCCAGCAGCTTTGCCATTCACAAGGGTTTTAATTGCTTCATCCAGTTCATGTACGGTAAATTCTTCAGATAGTAAAGATTTGTGTTCGTCTGTGTTGTATTTGGAGTATGGTATTTCGATTTTTGATTGCTTCTTCATTATTTGTGTTTTGCCATTCTTGATAAGTACATGGGCTACTTGGTTTGCAGTTACTTCGTATTGGGAGTTTGGTTTGGTTGGGTCATTGGAGATTTTGCGAATGTTATGCCATGCCTTTCGACTGTTTTGGGTTAAATCGGTTGACTCCACGAAGTTTATTCATCTTTCTTGTACAGCTGCGAGATGTACCATGATTGATTCACCAAGTTCGATAGTGTCTTCACTGAAGGGGTTTTCTTTGAATTTATTCTGGTATTTATCATACAGAAGCTTTGTTTCTTTTGTTAAAACAGGTATATAGTCTATTTGACAGCCACGAGGTATATATTTTCGAGCTGATTTCTTTAATAATTTGACAAATTTGTCATAGTTTTCAGGTTTTGGTTTTAATCTTGAGATTAGACTGTCACTTTCAGCTTTAAAGCCTTTCCAGTTTGCCTTTCTGAAATTAAATGGACGCTTGAAGTACGTGTTTTGGGGGGATATCAAAGGTGAGATTTTGAGTGCAATGGGATGATGTTGTGAGTGAGGAATGGCATCCAAAGTGATTTTGTTGCAGTTGGTAGCAATTTCTTGACTAGCAAACAAGAGATCAGGGTTGTAGCCATGCTTATGTCTTTGACTGTTAAACGAAGACGGTTGTTTAGGGTCATGGATTAGTTCCAGATTGATAACATCCATCCAACTTTCCACTGCTTTTCCATTTTCATTTGTTTCATCATAACCCCAGATTGTGTTGTGGCTATTAAAGTCACCCATTATGATTTCAATAGATTGATGACAAGGGAGGTCTTTGTATGTAGAAAGTCTTAGTACTTCTGGGCTGTTTATTTGGTCTATGGCTGTTAATATTGTGACTTCGTGACAATTGCGACTGATTTGGGGAGAAATGTCGACAAAATCCCATCTCGCTATTTGGCCAATCATTATGGGATGATTCTTTTAATTTATCATCCTCAGTCAGAGATTTTTCATTAATTCTTCCACAACTCTTCTTTAAATGATTAAAATGAACCTGTTTAGTTGTAGACCTGTCAAGACTTTTTATCACATAATTCACAGGTGGTAACACTTCAACAACACGATAAGGGCCACAATAAGGCAAGTGAAATTTATGTGATTCATCAGTTTGTAACACAGAATTCCTTAACATCACAAGATCTCCAACACTGTATGCGGTGTTTACCAATGCCTTCTGATCACAGCGTTTTTTCATCAGATTCCTTCTTCTTTCTAATCTTGTTTTGACCGCTTCATGCACCAGGCACATTTTGTTTTGATAATCAGCAATAGCATTGTTGGAAGGAAGAAAACTCGGTTTACTCGTCATCAAATCCACTGGCAATTGCAAATCTCTTCCAGTCAGCAGAAAATGAGGTAAAACTCCTGTTTCTTCATGGCAGCTTGCATTATATGTGGAGCAGATTGCAGGAAGAGACCTGTCCCAAGACTGAGGATCCTGTTGCACATAGTTCTTCAGCATCGCAATTATAGAGCGGTTATTTCTCTCAACACAACCATTACCAGCTGGGTGGTAAGCAGTCATTGTTGTCTTTTTCTCCCCATTACTGTAGCCAGCTGTCAAAACAGCATGCTTTCGAAGTTACCACCCTGATCGAAGTGAACATGTTCAGGCACTCCATGCACTGTAAACCAATTACGATACAGGGTCATTCCTGTTTCTTGAGCCATTTGAGAACTCAATGGCCACGCTTGCATATATTTGGTGTATGTGTCGCAAGGGACTAAAATGTAACGTTTTCCTGTGTGAGTCATAGGCAAGTCACCAAGTACATCGATATCAATTTGCTGCATTGGGTTCAGTTCTGAAGAGGGAACAAGCTCAGCCTTTGGAGTTGTTGATGGTTGTCTTCATTGGTCACGCAGTTGACACTCTTTACAATATGCAGTAACAGACGCCCTCTAACGTGGCCAATAAAATCATTCCGATATCTTTTCAGCAGTTCTCTTTGCACCCAAGTGGCCTCCACTGTGAGCAGAATCGTGAAGAGCTTTCAATACCTCCTCTCTATTGGCACTTAGAACCAATAATTGGGCTCTTACAGTCATCATTGAATCTTCATGCTTTCGATACAAACAAGAATCCTCCAAAGATAGACCAATAATGCCGAATCTCTTTGCTGGACTTTCTAATCTTTTTAAATGGTGGTCTAGAACCACGTTGGACCCAATCAAGTAAAACAGACAAATGTTCATTTTTTTGTTGGAATCATGCAATTGAATCATTATTCCAATCTTGGCATTCTCGAATCATTATTCCAATCATTATTCCAATCTTGGCATCATACCTACCTTTCTCAAATTCTCAATGTGTTCCTACACATTTATTAAGTCATTATCATAGCGGAACGGGCAATTATCAGGAAAATTCTCCTCCCCGCCAGGACACCTGCTCAAAGCATCAGCATTTCCATGAACAGATTCTGAGCGATGTACAAGTTTAAAATCAAACTCAGCCATCAATTCGAACCATCGTGCGCACTGACCAAAGACATCCTTGGACTCCCACAACCATCATAGAGCAGCATGATCAGTTTGCAGTAAAAATGTTTGATGTAGGTAACAATAAAACTTTTAGAGAGCATGAACAACAGCCAGAAGTTCTTTTCTTGTTTTGGAATAATTCCGTTCACATTTGGTTAGTGTTCGGCTACAGTAAGCAACTGGATGCTCTTTTCCATTGCGAATTTGAGACAAAACTCCCCCAACTGCATCATTTGATGCATCAGTATCCACAACAAAAGGTTTGGAAAAATCAGGATACAATAAAACAGGTGCAGATGTTAAAAAACTTTGTAAACACAAAAATGCATCATTACATTCACCGGTCCATTTGAATTGCTTGGCGGACTTTTTGGTCAAATTATACATTGGTGCAGCTAATTTAGCAAAATCTTTAACAAACCTTTGATAATATGATGCAAGACCCAAAAATTGTTTTCTTTTAATGACTTGGGAATTGGCCAGTTACTCACACAAGCCACTTTTTCAGGGTCACACGAAACTCCCGATTTTGATACAATATGGCCTAAAAACTTCACCTTACTTTTAAATAATGTACATTTTGAAGGCTTTAAGGTCAAGCCATGCAATTCAAGACATGACAAAACTAAATTGAGATTACGTAAGTGTTTGTCAAAAGTGCGTGCGTAAACAATGATATCATCCAAGTACGCCAAAATGCCATCCCATTCAATACCATTTAATACAACTCTCATTAAATGTTGAAAGGTTGCCGGTGCGTTTGCCAAGCCAAAGGGCATCACGTTAAATTCAAACAATCCTTTATGGCATGTAAATGCTGTTTTCTCCTTATCGTTTTCGTGCATAGAAATCTGCCAGTAGCTCGATTTCAAATCCAAAGTGGAAAAGTATCCACACTCGGACAGCTGATCAAGACTGTCACCTATTCTTGGCAAGGGGTAACTGCACTTTTTAGTACAGTTATTGAGAGCACGGTAATCAACACAAAACTGACACTGCCGTCTTTTTTCTTAACCAAAACAACTGGACTAGACCACGGTTACTTAAATGTGCTAATAACACCAATATATCATCATCCGGCATATCATCAACAAATTTACCTACTTCTTGTTTTTGTTTTGTTGACATTCTTCGAGGCTGCTGACATACAGGCATGGCATCACCAGTATCAATGCTGTGTTTAATCACTTCAGTTCGACCCAAATAGGTTTTTGCCAATGAAAAAGCCTTTTTGGCTTTTTAATAATTTTATGCACTGCTTTTTTTTCTCCCTCATTAAGGTTTAACTCATTTAATTTCAATTCCTCCCACAAAAGGTCAGCATCTTCACTACATCAAGCCTCGAAAGAATGGTCCTGAATCATAGGCACAGTTTCTAAAATACAAGCACAATTGTCAACACATGAATCCTTTGCAAAAACACTGATTTTCACAAGAACACTTATTTTAGCAACAATTACTCCCATAGGTAAACACTTAGTGGTGGGGGTAAAGTTAGCCATTCTGACTAGCACAGAGTTACCAAAAGTTTTTGTCACTCCATTTCCACTCATAATTTTGTATTTACCCAACAATGATTCGTTTCTCTCAACATAAATGCCTGAGCCATCACTAAACTCATGACCAATAATTTTGTAGGGCACCATTATTTTAGTAAACGGTGGTAATTTTAAAGTGTTAACCAGACTTGCACTGAAGGAAGACAACAGGCTGAGCCACTTTGTTAAGTGTAGGGTAACATCCCGAGCTTTTAAGACTTTTTGTTTGTAATCAACTATGCATTGTTGCTTCTGCAAAAAGTCCAAACCCAAAATAAATGGTTTGGTCAGATTTTTACACACATACACATCAAATGGTACTCGACAGTCCCCAATGGCATTAGAAACCTCAGTCTTTCCTAACATAATGAGTAGTTCACTGCCAGCGCCGACAAACTTAGTATCATTTGATACATTTAACAAGGTTGGAGAGTTACACATTCAGTAAAATTCTTCAGACAATACCATCACTGATACAACTGTATCTACTAACGCACACACATATTTATTATTTGCAATAGTCTTAGCATATTTGCAAAGTTCTTCGCTGGTTGATGGAACATAATAAGCGTTTTTTTTTGGTTGGTTTCATGCATTGGCTCGGTCAGCGTCGCAATCCACTTCTCGACTGCCACCAAATTGCAGCTGTTTTTCTGGACAATGAAGATGTCCACTTTTTCCACAAAAATAACAAGTGATAACAGGTATAGTTCTCTGTTTCATACACATATCTCTGATATCCTGTACTTCTTTTTGTAGATCTGCAATGAGCCTTTTAACTCTTCGATCTCATTCTTTTGGTTGACCGATTTTTGAAGTCTGATGGCAGACAAAGCAGCAGACTCATCTGGTACAGTATTAGTATTCAAAGCTAATAGCCGTTTTGCGGTATCCAAAAATATGGGATGGTCAGCTTGCAAATTTCCGACCATTAAGCGATTGGCAAGATACTTTTCCCTCAACCCACCAATTAACACATTGCACAACACATCATTTTTTGTTTAGGCATCTTCCTTATCAGGATATGCAATCTCTCCCAGCTGATGGAGTGCAGCAGTGTAACTTTGATTGGATTCTCTGATTGCCTGGCAGTGGCTAATTAACTGCTGGTGCGCTTTGTATGACTGCTTAGCTCCACATGCTACTTTGGTTGCCTTTTGTTTTAAAACATCATACGACAATTCATAGAGTTGCTTATCAGCTTCCTGCTTTTCAAACTTCATAGTTTCTGGTAAGCTAGCCAAAAATGCATGGCGCTTTGCTGTGTCAGGCGCTTCCACACTTTCGCAAAAGCTCTCAAACGACGCCAAAAATCCTATAAAACTTTCTCCTAGCAAATAATTCTGGGGCTGACAAAAAATCATTGGGCGTGCTCGCCAGTGTTATGTTTCTTTCCTATTGTCTCAATTCGTTCCTGGCACAACCTTCAACCAGACTAAAACAGATAAAAACGTATATTAATTTAAAAGTTAGTGACATGACACCAGCATCTACTCATCTCCATGTATCAACTTAACTGTCTTTTTCCGTACTTTTCAAAGACGTGCAATGCACACCTTATCAGCACAATTAGAACACCACACAAAGAACTCACCGAAAGGTGGACCATGCTATCAAGGCAACCTGTGTTCAAAACAAATGTGTAACAATTGTATGTGTCTAGGGCACACTTAAAGAAATCACTTTGTAGTTTTGTTACCTAAATCCAGTCGGCCTGATTTGGTGTGTGTGATAAACGATTTGTTTACTTGTACTAACCACCCTTGTCAGATGCCCTGCTTCAGTCCTTCATTAAGACATGTTCTGAAGCAGTGCTTTCTAGCTTTTTCCAGCTTGTAGTGCACTTTTTACTGACATTGTTTTTATTCTGCTCATTTTAAGCTGTGTTGCATTGGCAATGAACTGTATGAAATCTATTTCTAAATGCTTTTCAACCCACCTGAAGAAGCTTGGTGGACAACCATTGGGTCCTAGCCCAATTGTTAAGAAGCTCTGCGCTAATGTGTTGTATGCTAGTGTGAACATAATTTATTCATACCCTAGCTGGCCTATCAAAGCTGTTTCATCAAGATAGCAAAAGAATGGAGCTCTGAGATGTGATAGTTTCATTCCTGTTTTTTATTGATTCATAACTGAGCACTGGTGTAAACTAGTTGAGCTTGCACTTAATAAAAGAATGTAGTCTTCACCTTAGACTAGAGGTGGGAAACCTTTATTATAAGTAAAGGCCACATTAGTACCGTACACTTTCCTAAAAGGCTGCAAACAATAAATATCCAAGTTGCAATATAATAGTTATTTTGCAGGTATTGCTGGCATAATTACATTTTTAATTTGCATAAAAATGTGAAGCACATTTTAAAGTAAGCATAAGAAAATTTATTAATTGTTTAATGTTTTTGTCATTTAATGACTTCTCTGAGATTGCTTGTATTGAATCTGCACTGAGATATTTGGTTCTAGCATGATGTTTGAGCTTTACTTGGTTTTCAAGGTGTTCATTTGTCATCTGAGCTCTCAAAGCATTCTTGATTTGTCTCATGTAAGAGAATGTTGATTCACAGACTTATGCCGTGGAGAAACACAATATCAATTGAAGTGCTTGTTTATGTTGGCAGGGATACTCTGCCACTTGCTTCCATATTTTTGCAGGATCTTCTTTATTATCAAATTGCTATTTAATAATGTTATCATCAGGTAACTTAATAAGGTCCATTTGAAATTCTTCTGGTGCTTGAGAAAAGTAAAGTACATAATGTAGGAAAGCTGGCTTTAAAGTATTTCGTGCTTCTCAGAATTCTTGCATTTTTTATCACATTTTTTGTTCAATGAATCTAAAACCGTTTGGTATCTTTCAAAAGATTTACCAGATTCTCTTTCCTTTTATTCATTATCTTTGTTAACTCAAAAAAATGATTTTCCATAAGCTTTGACTTTTCAAGTAGTGATTGAAAAAAGGCAACTTCTTCCTAAATGCCAGAATTTTTTGCCACATATTGTAATTAGATTTTTTACCCTGCAGAACACTTAACTCATTCTGATTTGATGTAATATCAAACAGAAAGGCAGCATGTTGAAGGAAATTAGCATCTGATAATTAGCAATTTTGATTGTGCTCATAATAGAGGTTAATTATATTCTCACGCAAAGACAAAAATTTTTTTAAGACTTGACCTTGTGATAACCAGCTCAATTTTGAACAGCATGGAATCATAAAATGTGATCATAAATATTGTAATTTAATATAAACCAACAGCAGAGTCAAAACAGTTGTGAAATCTGATATATCGATTAGATTGGAGTGAAAATGGAAGATGCCATTGACAGAACAAAGTGGCATGATAGTGTTAACAAACTTTTAAGAAACGTGAGGTAAATCCAGCCAATTGCATTAACACAGGCAAAACCAAATTTAAAAAGTGGATCTCTCTCTTATTAGTGTTACCTTCAACACCTAAAGCTTAAAGAAAAACCTAGAAACCAAGGCGAGGAGAAAAAAATCAAGATCTTGCTCTAAAAGCTAGCAGTGGCAACACTGCATTGTATTTGTAGGTGCGGCTCTTTGATGCCAGATATATAAAGCAACAGCATGAATAAAACTGCCTTACAACATAAAACTTAGATCTTAGGCTGTAGATACCCCACCTCTGCCTTGGCAGTCATTTCATAGTTGTAAGCTGCTCAGTGTAGCAGTAGCTTACCGTGTACTTGCAAAATCAGCAAACTTGCTTCAGACAGCAAAAAGGTAAAAAAAAGACCAGCATATATGCCATGAAGCTCAGCAGAAATGATGCCTAATGAAGACCAATGAACACTAAGTGGTGTTGCAGGCATTTTGTCTCACTGCACATTGCACAAGATGTGGTAGATGTGCTGTGAAGCAAGATAGTGTTGGCACACAACATCATATTGATACTCAGTAGGTTAATCAGATGTTGAAGTGATTGGAGCTAGGGTGGTATTGTTTGTGGTTTTTACGACGCACTTTTGCATATACATAATTTTGTGACACACCAACTCACTTTTGTAACCTGAGGTTAGTATATTCAGCTATGCTAAAACATACTGATGCATTAATAAATTTTAGTTAGGCTTTAATGAAAGCCTTACTAAGCTGTACTTGGTCAAGTTAAGTATGTCGTGACATACAGGTTGGAAAACACTGGTGTAGATGCTAAATTACCAATTGCAAAATTTTTTTTAAATCCAAAGAAGTGTTGTCATGAAACTAAGCCCTGCCTCAGGTTACAGATATTGTGGAATTGGGCCTGAACTTGAATATGCCATGCAAAGTTGTATTGGTTTTCATGTGACTGGAAGAAAAAATGACAAAAGTTTTTCAAAGTAAACCACATTATTCTGTAATATTGAGGACTTTTGCTTCAGCAGTTCAGCAACTTCTGTAAGTCAAATCTATAACGAATATGTTAGTTAGTATAAGCTAAATCACATTTGTTTGCTTGTTAATGTTTCAGTATTTAGGCATAGCTTAAATCTAAATTTTTTGTTGTTAGTGTGTAATGTATGCTGCAATGTTTTTGCATTTCTTGCATTTGTGACCAATATATTGATGTTGCATATACTATTGGGTTAAAGTATATGCTGATTAAAGAAATAGGCAGCTCTTTCAGAAGTCATTCTTATATTTTGTTCATTTTTTTCTCTAAAAAAACGTTTCAAAATTGCAACATTTTGGTATAACTAGGTGAAATATGAATAAACCAGCGTTGCAAAAAATTTTTGGAATTAGGTAGAGTATGGACATTTTTAGTAGCACAGACATATTTGAACTTTGCCATCCATTATTCTATGTATAAGTCACTACAAATTTTATTTGCACACATAAACTTTTTGAACACGTGGCACAAATGTGAAACAAACATTTACCAAAGCTATTGCCTATAAAATTTATTAGCAGTACTTTTTGTATAAGAAAAGCATAGTATCTTATAAATATGATTGCAAAAAGACGTGGTGCTTTTTATGTCTTTTTTATTTCATTAAAATGCTATTTCAAGTTATTTGTCAATGTTGGAGAATAATATGGTTTGCAATTTAGGAAGCATACTTGTTACAACTATTTGAAAAGTTGATTTGTGGTATAAAAGTTGAAAATTGCAGAAAGTAGAGTATTCATTCTCAAAGCTTTTTGTCTGACCCTTTTTGAGAGAATCCGTCAGAAATAGAGTGAAAAGGTGAAGTGAGTCACTTACATAGAGACACAATTGACGAAAAAAAAAAAGAGTAAAAACTACTTCATGATTGGTAAAAGAAGCGACCAATGGAAGGAGCAGAAACCAATGTGTAATTTTTAGACCATAAACAAATGCTTTTTGTTTGCATAAATTTGGTTTGGATGTTTTGATGTACATGGCTTCAAGGGTGGAAAGATGAAAAGAAGTACAACCACAGGCAAGAAGAGAAAATTTGTTATCACTATATTCACATGCGCATGTAGGGTTTTGTAAAAGATGTTGTCCAATAGCAGAAAAGGAAGTTTCAGCTTTAAAGCTTCTGATTGGCTTGCAAGAGCGGGCCAATGTGCTTCGGTCCTGAGAAATATGCTCCTGGAGAATGGTTTGCCAAAAATTCACAAGCAAGATGTACCTTTATGTCCTATAGTGTCAATGACTGGCTCAGCACAGCATCAATTAGCACAATGGCTTACGTCAGTTATTGATCCTGTTCTTTCACTTTATTCTACCCACTGTATTTCCGATTTTTTTACTTTTGCTAACAAAGTCAAAACTTTTAACTCTCCTCTTTCTTTGCTCCTATGATGTCTGTAGCCTTTTTACTAATGTTCCACTTGCAGAAACTATTGAAATCTGCGCTGATGCTCTGTATAATGGCAAGCTTACTCTGCCTCCTTTTTCTTGTGCAGTTTTTGTTGAGGTAATGCAAACGACTACTTCCTCCATTGATTTCAGTTTTAACAATATAATGCACCAACAGATTGATGACATTGGTATGGGTTCACCTCTTGGCCCATCTCTTGCCAACATTTTTGTCAGATATCACGAAGCTTTGCTTTTCAAAAGAGTCAACAAACCTCTAATGTATTATCAGTACATCGATGATACTTTTGCAGTTTTTAATGATGAAGACAAATGTAATGAGTTTTTCTCCCATCTAAATTCTCTTCATCCATCACTTGGTTATACTTTTGAAAAGGAATGCAATCAGACTTTGCCCTTTCTTGACATCCTGGTAGAAAAAAATGATCACGAATTTGTTACATCTATCTACAGAAAGCCGACTTTCACTGGCCAATACATTAGCTGGAACTGTTTTTGCCCCATGAAACTGAAGACCAATTTGATTTAAACTCTTGTCCACAGAGCTCTAGTCATCTGTTCAAAATCTACTCTTGAAAATGAACTTTCCAACATTCGTTCAATCCTTATCAACAACAGTTATCCAGAAGCTGTAATCAACACTGTTATAACCAAGAAAATTAAATATGTTTTGCAGACCAACGCAATTAGGTCCGAAGAAATGCCTGGTTCAATTTCACTTGCCATGGCTGGACAAAGTTTCGATGAGGTATGAAATGCAAATTAAAGCAGCTGTCAAACGCTGTCACTTTGCAGTTGAACCATGCATTGTCTAAACCACCAGACAACTTCTGCCTGTAGTTAAAAAAAGAATGTACTACCCGCTTTTCATCAAAGCATCCTTGTTTACCAATTTCTGTGCCACTGCGATAGTCGGTATGTGGGTCGTACGTCTCAAAGGCTACAACAGAGGATTAAGCAGCACGTGCCAAAAACCATCCTCCAGGAGCATATTTCTCAGGACCGAAGCACATTGACCCGCTCTTGCAAGCCAATCAGAAGCTTTAAAGCTGAAACTTCCTTTTCTGCTATTGGACAACATCTTTTACAAAACCCTACATGCGCACGTGAATATAGTGATAACAAATTTTCTCTTCTTGCCTGTGGTTGTACTTCTTTTCATCTTTCCACCCTTGAAGCCATGTACATCAAAACATCCAAACCAAATTTATGCAAACAAAAAGCATTTGTTTATGGTCTAAAAATTACACATTGGTTTCTGCTCCTTCCGTTGGTCGCTTCTTTTACCAATCATGAAGTAGTTTTTACTCTTTTTTTTTTTTCGTCAATTGTGTCTCTATGTAAGTGACTCACTTCACCTTTTCACTCTATTTCTGACGGATTCTCTCAAAAAGGGTCAGACAAAAAGCTTTGAGAATGAATACTCTACTTTCTGCAATGTTACAACTGTAGTAGTACTGCAGTAGGTTATGGCAAAGTCCAGCTTTTTATTCTGCTCATTTCACCCAGACAACCATGACACGTGTCTTTTGGCCCAAGTCAGTTTTGATGCAGGATCTAAACATGGTGCAAAAAGCTAGAGATTTAAAAGAATTATTGGTGTTAATGCCTTATTTGCATTGTATTAACTAATCTGTCTTATAAAAAATTTAATTTGTCTGCCAACTATCATAGTACTTGATAAATAGGAAATGATACTATAGTATCCAACTGATGATACTCCCCTCTAACACATGAAGATAATTATCATTTTATTTGCAGCTGATTGCTCAGCAAGACCTGGTACTGTCATTAATTTTTTAATCCCTTTTTTTGAGCTGGATAGCCCTAGTGTCAGAATGGGTTGCTCCAAGAGACAGCATCAGGGTTGTCTGAGGTCATATGTCATGAATTTAAGGTACAGGCCCTTTGTGACTTTGATAGAAGTGATAATGCAATTCCTGAATTGGCTAGTTTAACATAGTGTAGTCATCTCATTGCAGAATAATTCTTTTTGAAATATTGTTTGGAGATGCTAAAAAGTCATGGAAAAGGTAAATTTATATCATTAAAAGGAAAAATCATAGAATTTGGTTAACAAAGTTGTGTCAGAACCCTGTTATAAGCTTTATTTGGGTATACAATTGTTACAAATCCTCAGTCAACAAAAGATTTGTGCACAAGTGCCTGGGAGGAACTTCAAGGCCTTTACTCCTTCTTCAAACACAACAACTAAATAAAACTTCTTTATTGCAAACAACTCAGTAAAAGAAAATGAAATTTGAAAAACTCAGTTGAATAAATTCCAAAATCGATAAAAAGAAAGAGCAAAAGTTCACTGAGGGCTTTTTCAAGTATAATTGAAAGCAGACAAACAAATTGAACTTAGTGCAGCAACAAAATTAAGCAACTAACTTTTAAAATCCAAAACGTTACTTTTTTACTGTTTGGAGCGAGAGGCCAGCTAATTAGAATGCAAATCTCACCTGGTTTTAGGCAAAAAATGCCTAAGAGTTGCATTCCAATCTGAAGCTGCCAAACAACAAACATAAAATACAAGGCATGCAAGAACAAAGGGCACTAGTTTAGTTCAGCCACGGAAATAAAAAAAATTTTTTTCTGTTCAAAGTCAATTCTATAACAAAAGTTGGGGGATCAAGATAAATCTTGAGCTCCTAATGTCAGCTGTTCTTCATGTTTTATCACTTAACCCAATGTGTGAATGAAAAATAATAAAAGACAAAATTTTGCATATCAATGTTTTGGCATGAACAAAAGGACAATGTGGCTAATTGTTATTTCTGCATGGCAAAATTTTCAGGTTTTTTTTAAAGAAGAAAAGGTTGTAGATCAAGTGCTCAAACTGCTTTTTAGCCATAAAACCAGTTTCTCTTAGTGTTCAACATGCTGCTCCACAATTTTTTACTTTAGTTGACTTTGATTCAGAAGCTGATAAAAGTACTGACTTGGGTACAGGCAATGCTTCAGAAAACAACTTCAAGCAGAAGACTCTATTTTATGAAAGAGCTGCAAGATTTAAGCTTGTCCAAGAAAAAGTCAGAACTTCTTGGATCCAAATTGAAACAGTGGAAGTTGCCACAAAGTAGTATTAATATCAAGTTTTTTCAAAATAGGCATTTAGACTTTGCTCTCTATTTCTTCGTTAAGAGTCATATTTGCTTTTGTACTGACATCAATGCATTAGTGCTTTCCCTGGATAAAGAATGCGTAGCAAGTGAATGGAAGCTATTTATTAATTTAAACAAAACAAATTTAAAGATGGGTTCTTCATAATGGCTATAAATAGCCATCAATTCCAGTGGCTTATCACACAAAATTTAACAAAACTTTTGAGTGAATGAAACATTTGCTAACTTGCATTTGCTTTTGAGAAATATAAATGGTACATATGTGGAGACTTTAAAATTTTCAAGCTTTTGCTTTTCTTGCAATCAGATTACACTAAACCAGTGATGCCACAAGGGGTTTTTGAAAAAACTAAGATTATCTGTTTCAAAAAACCAAGATAGAGCCAAAAAAACCAAGCACTGTAAATAATAGAGAAAAATGGGATTTTTTAAATAGATCTGATATTAACTATAATTAAACTTTAAAAAAACTTTACCACTATCGACTTTTGACTCTTTCAGAGTTTAAATTTCAATAGCTAGCAAGCCAAATTAAGTTGCTCAGAACTAAAAGTCAGTGCATGGCAAGTGGCACTCTGTCATACAATGTCACTAAAAGCACTTGTTTGTAAAAACTGTCAAAGTGACGTAAAAATCACGTAATTTCTTGCGCGAGCCTAAAAGCTGTTGACAAAACCATTTTTAATCTCTTCAAACTTGTTTAATTTAAGCTTTGCAGACAATTTTTGAATTTTTTAAAACTTATTTTATCATTGTATAATAGTTTTCTTTTAGATATTTAAAAAAACCAAGATTTATTAATTTTAAAGAAAAAAACATATTAAACCAAGGAGTAAGTGAAAAAACCAAGATCTTGGTTTAAAAACCAAGGTGTGGCATCACTGCACTAAACATGTGTGTTTACTTTGTGTGGGTGGAACAGCAAGTTAGAAGAATAGCACTACAATGTGGCCAAGTCGCACTAGCTTCAACCTAGGAAAACACAATATGAAGCGTAGACCAGTTGTTGATGCTTACAAAATTTACTTGCCACCACCACATAAAGCACGGTTTATTTAAAAATTTTGTCAAAGCCTTAGATAAAGGAAAAGAAGGGTTTACCCTGGTGTGCCAGAAATTCTCTTGCAAATCTGAATATTTGTTGGAGGAGAAATAAAAAAAAGTCTGACGGCTGATATGTTAAAAAAAAATTAGTGCTAAAAGAACTTGTACCATGGGAAGTGTTTGAATCATTGAAGAATTTCTTTGGAAAACACAAAGCAACCAATTATGAAGAAATGTAAACACAATGCTAAAGGTATATTGAAATATGTGAGTTTGAATGCGATCAAAAATGCACTTTTTGCATTCCCATCTGGATTTTTATCCAGAAAGCAATGCTGATGTCAGTGATAACCATGGTGAAAGATTTCACTATTGCATTAAAATCATTAGAGGTAGGTACTAGGGAAATGTGAGCCTGCTATAATGCCAGACATTTGTTGGTCTTTTCAAAGAAATGCAAGTCAGGATCATTACAGAAAGAGAAGATTGCTCTTAGCACTTTCAAAGTGTTTCTAAGCAAGCTTGCTATAGTCCAGAAATTGAATAAACGTTTTCAATTATGCTTCATATCATTTATATAACAGTTTTTCTTTACTGGTGGTATTGATAAGAAGATCATGTGATAGTGTTGATTATTAAAATGTGTGTTAGTATTTTACTGTAGCCTAGCCAAAGCAAACAAGCTATAGTCGAGTGTGATTGAGGTACATGACAAGCTTAGTTAATTTTGAATAAAAAGTAAACTGTTTCACAGAATTATAACTGAGTTAGCAATGGCGTAGGTCAGTAGTTAATGTGCTGGGGTTTGTAATTTTGCTAGTTTCAGGTTCAATGCCCTAATTGAGCATTAGGCCATTCTGTCCTTGGGAAGCCACTTGAAGTCTTTCCCAAATGGTCCAAGCTGTCTACCCATCGCTGTAACCCAGTCTGACTTAAGACTAGCTAACAGAGCATAAAAAAGAAAAACATGTGTTGGTGAGATAGACAATGTACACAATTCGTGGTTCATACAAATAATAATGATGACTGTGTTATGTGGGAAGGCCCAATGAACTTGATAATATTACTCATTTGGCATTTATTGCTCTTTCTAACAAAGTATGTAGTTTTATTTGTGTTCTAAAATTGCAGTTATTTTCCGTTTTTTCTAGTTTTTAAATAATGAAAGTACAGATAGCTCAAAATCATGGCATGACGGAGCAAAAACAAGTTCAGATTTGGATTTAGTACCCCAAAATACATCTAAAACAGATATTGCAAGTTCACAAGATACATTTTTTGTGATGCAGTGTAATTTATACATATAATCGAGCAGGTCTTTTAAATACCACTTTACTAGCAACAAGTCATCCAGCATTATAGTTTTTAGTTCAGTTTTAGGATAATGCCTACTCCAAACTAAGCAATAGAAAACTGATGTAAAATAAATTTCATTTTAATGCTTAGGACTTCGACAAAAAAGTGTAAAAAAGCAATAAAGTAAAACACCTTCATAAGTTTTAGCAGTTGTCATCAGAGCTAGAAAATTGATAATTGTTGATTCTTTTTTACCGAATACTAGTTTTTTTTTAACTGAAACATGATGTAGTTTTAATTAAAACGTCCAACAATTAACAGCTACTAGTGAATCAACATTGTTCAATTGTTTTATGTTGCAATTTGTATTTTTGGATTTACTTGACATTTCATGTTTTGGTTTGCTGCACTTTGCCCTGTGTTTTACGGAAGACCTGTGCACTTTCTTTACATTTGTAGTCATATTCACTATTTGCAGTTTTTGATGATGTGTTTCAACTTCAGCAAGATGCATAATAAATTAGATTTGATGACAGGCTTTGCTTTGTGAAAAGGTTTCTCTGTTTGGCTTTGTGCAAAGATTTGGGAAAACGGAAGGATTAGAGGAGTGATTTTGGATAGGGCAGTTAAAAAGTTTCTGTGTTTTGTTGACTTGGTTTTTAGTGCAAAAAGGAATGGGGCTAATTTCCTAAATCTCCCTCTGGGTGTGCCAATGAGCAGAACTGATAGTGTTGTTGGTGATGTAGTTGAGATTAAGTGCATTTGTCAATATATTTTTTGTTGTTTTAAACAAGAAGTGGCGTAAATATCTGCACTAACTAAGCCAGGTCTCAGTAAAATGGCTTTGCAGCAAAATGTTTGTGTGAGAACATTACATCGTTGTCTCAATTACTGTTTTTGAGATGAAACCAAGTTTTATTTTATGACCCAACAACTATCAAATATTTATTTAACAATGTATTTAAATTTGTTTCATTAGTAGAAGGCTTCAGCTTAATAGTGATTGTTAAAATTTAACTTGCATATGTTTTTTTTGACTTCCAAGTTCTTTTAATTGGTGTTTGATTTTGAATTCAAAAGTGGTTGAGAACAAAAAATGAATGTGTCATTGTGACTGGAAGCAGGTCAGGTTTTTTACTAGCTGTGGTTTCAACATTAGATGGACTATTTGTTTGCACAGCCTGTGTGGTTGTGCAATAGGTGTCTTAAATCGGATGTTTGTAGACCTTGAAAAATGCTGGTTGCACTGCACAACATCCAAAGATATTTCTATGGTGAAGTGATAGATTTTATTTAGCTTCTTCAAGTTGAATGGGCTGCTTTTGGGAAGAGTGGTGTGGAGCTATTCATCATTCCTTATATTAGTATGTTAATGTCATACTGGTCAACCAAAAATACTACTTGTCTACAATCAATTTGCTTCATATAAAATTGTTTAATTTGTTTTGTCTTGTAAAGTGCCATGCCAGTTCAAATCAAAGAATTAATTTTTTGCAGATTCTGATGAAAATTGCTACTCTTGTGCATTTTCAGGCAACACTGCCAGTGTATCTAATGAGCTTTGTGGAGAAAATTCTTTTGCAGATGCTTCTTCTCAATATCATTTGAGTGAACCAACTATTCATTGTGTACGCAGGTATCACTTATATTATTGGGTGTACAGTATAATCCAACATTGGTAGTTGTAACAGTATTGATATAGACCAAAAAACAAAATACATAATTGATATTTTTGAAGTGTACAATTGTACATTGCATGTCATATCCTAGTGATATCTAATCTTTATTGAATTGAAATGTAGCAAAACGATGTTTTTCAACATGTACATAGGATACAATTTTTAGTAGTGATGTGAGCAGAATATACCGTCCTTCTGTTATGTCATTGTTAGGTTTATCTTATTTTTGTTTTTATTTTTAAGTTGTGGTTTTTTATAAATAAGCATTGCAGAAAGCATTTGGTATGCTTAACAGCTTGTAAATAGATATGATGAAAGCGGTCAGAAAACTCTTTGCATTGCAGTTTAAAATTTGTTTTCAAATGTTAATATGACATGGTGACTGAGCAGTGCCCACTCACTAAATTATTTGTTACAGCTAAATATTTGGTTAGGGAGTAAATTTTTGTGTTTTTTGTTTATAAATAACTTTAATCATTTATAAAAAGAAAACTTGAGATTATAAGATTATAGTAATAAGTGACAAAAATGCACTTTTTTATCAAAATTTTAAACCCTAACAGAAAACAAACAATAAATCCAACAAATCACAGCAATTTATTCCCTAACCCAATATATCGAAGATAGTGCAAATGGCCTGATAAACAAACAATTATGATGCACAGTTGCATTGTTTATGTTGTCCAGAACAACATTAGGGAATGAGATACTATGAACTTTACAAAAATATAAATATATTTTTGTTCTTTGGTCCATTTCAATTTTATTAAACATGTCAAGTCATTTTGACTTAAAGAATTATTTGTTAGTGGGCAAAAAGTTAGTCAAGTCAAAAATGTATACTGTTAAATCACAAAGCTAAAAACTGTACTGTTTTGTGGGAAGCAAATCTAAATTAAATATGTCTAGGACAGTAAAAGGAAATTAGATCGTGTCACTTTTCTCATCATTAGTACCATAATTGTTCTCTTCTGTACAAATGTATAAAACTATTTGTTTGTTTTGTACTCCCAGAGAGTTACGAGTTAATTAACTTAGACACACCTATAACATTGGCAAGATTTAATTTTTATATTGTTGATTTACAGGTTTGTTTTATGCTACTGAGTTTTACTTTATGTTTGACCAGAAAAATTAATGCAAGGTAGTGGTTAAAAAATTGTGTATTCTACAACTCTTTGTTGTTGAATTGTTCACAGCCTGGCATAATAAACTGAGCATGAGATGATGTAAAGTATGACCAAGTAATGCTGTAGTTGGCTTTTGTTTGCGTTTTTATTTTCGAACAGTGACTTGAACAGACCTCAGTGGCATGTGTAGAAAGTAATTGCTGATTCAAAAACTGCAAGGTCAAAATAATCCTCCATTTGCTGAAATGTGATGTGACTGGAAAAACTAAATCAGCTCAAAACTTTATTTATACATTAATACGCTAAGACAAATGCATTTCACTATAAAGCATCATCAGTGCTGTAAAAGAACAATAAAAGCAACTAAATCTAAGGTTCCAAGCAATAGCTCTACTGACAAATCTACACTCATCACATAAGTAATTATATATCCATATATCTTGTAACTTATATATCCATATATATATTTGCTGAAATGCTTTTATTTCCATTTGATTTTGTTTACTGCCTCTCCCTCTTTTTTTTTCAGCTAATCAGTTTATCACATTGTGCTGCTATAATTACTACTGTAGACCTACATTTGCAATATTCCTATGTAACATTTAGGCCCAAGTACAGTATTTTCTTGAAATTTCTTTTGATCGGATATTTTGATGAAACTTATTCATGAGTGCATTTTACTACACCTTGGCTTGAAGTTGCATAACATCATCTTGTGTTTTTGTATTTATGTAGTTCGTGATTTGTTTAACTTTGAAACACTGTGTTAATTTTAAATTATGCTATGATTTCTGTTTTTTCCTATTTTGTTTTGTGCTTTTAAGCAATTTAGAATGTGATGTACGAGGATCATTTATTATACAAGGGGCTTTCAAAAAATATGCAGAATTCATCAAAAAAATATGCAAAAGTCTGAGAGGTCCATCAACAAGGTGATGGCTACTATTTTCTGGGACCAGGAAGGAGTTGTGCTAGTCAATTTCTTGAAGGTCGAAACACTGTCACAGGATCCTATTATGTTGAAGTTTTAAGAAAATTAAGGACAGAAGTAGCTAAAAAGTGCCCAGGAAAGTTTTACTGAGGAATCCTCTTTCATCATGACAATGCTCCAGCGCATTCTGCAAGGGTGACAAAGGAAATTTTGAGAGAATTTTGATGGGAATTGCTGCCGCATCCACTTTTATAGCCCAGATCTAGCCCCCTTTAATTTTTGCTATTCCCAAAACTCAAAAGAACATCTGAAAGGAGTTCGTTTCAATAGCACTGATGAAGCAAAACATGCAGCAAAAACATGGCTTAGAAATCAGTCTGCAGAATTGTTCAAAAATGGTATAAATGGATGGAAACACCGCCTCGGGAAGTGTATCGCTCATGACGGAGCTTATGTTGAAAAATAGATTTATTGTAAATATAAATCAATAACAATTTGAAAAATTCCTCGTATTTTTTGAATGACCCTCTTATAAGGTGAATTTTTTATATAAAATTTTTCTAGTTAAGATAAAAGCGTTTTTATTTTCTTTTTTACATATAAGTGTAAACTTCATGTAGTTATTGTTTTGATTGCTTATTGTTTTGCTTTCCATTTTTCAATTTTACAAAATGGCCAATCTGAAAATTTGCTCAAAGTATGAACAAAAATCATTGATCAAATTTTTGGTAGCAGAACAGTGTAAATCTAATGAAATATTTGGATGTAGAGCTGCTATATAGAGTAGGGGCTAGAACGGATCCTTGGGCTACCCCAATTTTCAGTCTAAAGGATTGGCTTTTTTGTCCATCATTTGTAAACAAGGTGAAAAACTTATTATATAGTAATTCCATTATGAAATTGATTAGATATTTGGAGGTATGCATTCGTTGCAGTTTCACACGCAAGCCCTGTTGCCAGACTGTATTATAGGCAGCAGTGAGGTCAATGAACACTGATCCTGTCATCTCTTTTTTGTTAAATGCATCCTCGATTGTTTCAATAAGTTTAGCTGCTTGGTCGACAATGCAGCAACCTTTTTGAAATCGTGCCTGTTCTTTGGGTAATAGCTTGTCTACTATGGGTTTAATTCATGTTAAGAGTATTCGTTCAAGCAGTTTGTATGTTGTGCACAGTAAGGAAATTGGGCGGTAGTTTTTGGGAGAGGTTTCAGGTTTGCTTGGTTTGAGGAGACTGATAACATTAGCATGATGCCACTGCTTTGGGATCCATATGTAGTGATACATATTTAAAAATTCATATAGCCAATGTACCAATTTAGTACTGTGATTCTTGATAAATTCATCATGGATGCCACCTGGACCTGGTGTTTTGCCTAACTTCAGTGATTTAATTGCAAATGACACCTCAGGAGTTGTGATGTCGTTTTCCAAATGCTGGTGATCTGAGTGGGTGTTTCTGTTTTTTGTTGGTCTGTTTTTTTTAGAATCACTTTTGTAAATTTTCTGTTTTCATTGGGGTATCTTTCATTGTCTTGCAGTTGTTTTACAAGTTGATTTGGTGGTACAAGGCATTTCTTGGGCGTTATTTTCCTTTTTATAACTTTTTTAAAGGTTCTTTAAACCTTTTTAATGAGTGCATGAAATCTATGCTTGTAATAGTGTATGTCCATTGTTCATGTTGTATGCTGTCAAGATAAACAAAGTAGTTGAATTCTTTTGCTGTTTGCTGGTTCCTTTAGATTGTAGGTATGTTTTGTACCATTCCTCACGCTCAGTGTCCCAACTGGGTATGTATAATTTTCTGTAACCACATGGAATGGAGTTCTTGGCAGCAGTCCTTCGTAGTGTTGTGAACTCATGAGTAGGAACTCAGGTTATCCTTGGTTGGAGTTGATAGGTTGTCTGCACATTTATCGGTTAACAGCCCAAACTTGTCCCAATCCAGGTTGTGGAAATTTCATCATGGTATGGGTCGACTCTTTACAAATTGTAGAATAGGAGGGGTAAATATGAGAGAGGGCCAATGCTGAGGTCTTGAAAAGGGTGTAGTACCTTTCTCATGTTAATCGCACCATCTTTATTTGAGCAAAGGAAAAGATCAAGGTTTGTTCCTCTTTTTCACCTGCCTGAGAAAAAAGTTGGTGATTGTTTGGGGTTGTATAGATTATGTAAGTTGTTGACTAAGAACCAGTTAGCTAGGGGCACACCCCTGTCTTATCTGAGTTTGAGTAACCCCACATTTCATGTCGGCAGTTGAAGTCACCAGAGATGATGCGCTGGGGTTTTGTGTCTGAGAGTTGTAAACTTACATAGATATTCAAACTGTGTGCAGTATAATGAAAGATATTGCACACGATTTGAATGTGTATGTTGGGATAACATGTGAAGTTATTTATAGCCAAGGCCAGTTGCTACTGGGTTTCCAAAATGTTTACTCAAGAACACAAACAGAAAAGAGTAGAGCTGTAGCAGTGTCTCTGCCACTTTAAAAGACAAGGTGATGATTTCTTCAAGAGTAATCACTTGTGACAAAACATGGGCTTGGTACTATGAGCCAGGGTCTAATAGACGATCTTTGGAATGAAAGCACTGTGATTCTCTCATCAAGAAAAAATTTACCAGAGGAACAAAATTTACCAGTGATGAGCAGATAAAAAACACTGTGAGCTTGGTTTAGAGATTAATCTAAAGAACATTACAAAGAAAGCACACCAAAACTTGTACACTGATAGCAAAATTGTGTTGCAGTGCTAGGAGGTTATGTTCAAGAGTAAAAAAAAGTAAGTTTTGATCTTCACTAGAAAAATTTTTATGGAAAAATTCATCTTATATGTTAAATGGCTCTTGTATTTTTGTTTTCCACTATTTTAAGTCATTTGAATTTCAAGATTTCCTACAGCTTCTCATGCAGGTTTAGATAATTTACCTTGGAACTAGCTAAAGCTATGGCTCTTCTTTTTTCTAGTGTCTTTTCTGTCAACACATAGTGTATCTTCTGCCGGAATAAAGCCAAATTGAAGTCAACAAAGATTATTAGTTTTTTCTGAAAGCTCAATTACATCTGAAAGTGAACATAGTGCTGCAGAAAATAATTGGGTGCTTGCAGCTCCAAGCAAAATCTTGTCTACATTAAAATTAAATGCTGCTTTACCAATATTTGATGAGTCTCTGATTGCAATACACAACAAGGCAATGCAGCAATGACAATTCCTTGTTATCAGCCACCACCCAAAGTAAAAAAAAGTTTTTTAAAAGTTGCCAAAATGCGACTAGTTTATATATCTTTTGATGAGACAACACGTACAAGTGCAGGTGTAGTTTCCACTCAAGATTCAAACAAACTGATGCTTGATGTAAAGGCAAAATTTTATGCTGCAGACTTGCATTGTGATAGAGTGCAAATTTTAACTCGTAAGTCAACATCATGGACCATTGAAAAGACAGCAGAGTTGTTTCAGCGTAAGCTTTACACTGTTCAACATACACTAACACTGAAAACAGAGCAGGGTGTGTTGGTTTTTTGCTAAGTGACCCTGGGCTTTTAGAAGAGACATTGGTGTGGATGCTATTTCTTTCTTGTGTGGTTTTTAACAAGGTGATAAAATTTTAAAGATTATTGCCAGGTTTCAATGATTTTTGCTAGTGTAGGATACAAAGTTCATCAACAAAAGCAACTTCTGTAATAAAAGTGGTTGTTTGTTGAATTTAAAAATCTTCACCAAAACGTCAAAATAAGTTTTTACAAATTTCTGTTCTCTCTGGCCACTGTGATGTGTTTTATTTGGATCATTAGCTAGCTGTGCAGTTTGTGTGCATACTCTTCACCCAAATGCTTATCTATTAGCTACTGCTTGTCAATGGGATTATAAAGAAATGATGCAAATTATAGTCTGTGACATAACTAACAAAATCAGCATGGTCCATTAATGCTCTAACTGTACCAAAAAGATTGCATTGGCTATTAATTACAACAACTAGAATGCTTGGAGGAGACATGGGAAATAAAATTGAAGTAATGACAGTCAACTGATCAAGCAATATCGAATACTTTGACCCTTCCCACTGATGAATTTGTGGAATTGGTTGTATTCCAACTGACTGTCCACTCTTTTATTGCTAAAAGCCAGGCTCTATATTTGAAAAATAAAAAAAAGAAGCAATTCAGTTTAAAACTACAATTGCTTAGGTTGATTTTTCAGAAAATTATTCCATTGTTTAGGATGAGGTACAAGGTTACTATTGGACTAAAGATGAATGCACTTTTCATTTTGTTTTTGTTTATGCTAAAGACCAGGAAAGTTTGCAGTTTTTGTTTTATGTCTGAAAATCTCAATCATGACCCTGGTTTTGTGTATGCTTTCCGGCAAATTGTAACAAATAATATCAACGAAAATTTTCCTGCAATCAAAGTTTTATAAAGCTTTTTATAAAATTTCTGAGGATGCAGAGGGCTATATAGAATTGGCAAGAATTTCTTAATTTAAGACACCACTTTCAAGATTTCAACTTTGAAGCCTCATGGTCATTTTTTTGCCACAAGTTATGGCAAATCTTGTAATGGAGTGAATGAAATGATCAAATGATCACTGACCCAAGCAAGCCTCTGTGACCAATAAACAATCAAATTCTTTTATCAGAAGTTGTTCATGCATTTTGTAAAGAACAAATTGGTAGTGTATTTTTTTTTAATTTTTGATAAAATACTCCAAAATAGAAGAGAATTTTTACAAATGAGATATGCAGCAGCTATCATGGTGCCTGGAACAAGATTGTTTTGTTGTTTTGATTCTAATTCAGTTCAGTTGCTTAAATTCAAAATGTGTCAGATGATTTAACTTTTTGTGGGCATCATAACTTATGCAGTGCATCTTTATTTAATGCTGCCAGTGTGCCCTTTAAGAGCTATGTATGCTGTATTTATAATTCTAGCTGGTGCAATGGTTTTGTAGTACAAATTGATTCACTGAAAAAGATCTTTATATTAATGTCATTTTTGACCTTCCTGATATTTTCAATTGCTTTCTTGTAAAGATATATAGCGAGTCTCTTTATCACATGCATTATGTATAATTGATCAACCAAACGTGGCTCAGCTACGCCTAGTATTCATTGTGGCAGATTGAAGTAAGTAATTCTGAAGTCTGAGCAAAAACACATTACAACATACTATGACACTTACAAGCTCAAACACGTATTTTTTGTATTTGGGTTTTTGAAGCAGACATTTGTGCAGTTGGAATTTTTGGCAATGGAAGATTTGTTGCGCAAAACAAAGTCTTAGCTAAATTTAGAAATGATAATGTTATAATGTTGTGTGGTGTTTTTCAGTCAGCATCTTTTGCATTCCACACAACAACACTGCAATGCCAGTAGTTAAAAGTAATGTCATTAGCAATGTTGTATGTCATTTTCTTTAGGAACCTGTTTTTATTTTGTTATAAGCTTATGATACAATGCAGTGTAATCAATGCTCTAATCATAGTATTATTCTACAAGCATTGTAGTAAATCAGCTATACTTTGAAACGTTAAAGGGAACACTGATGTGATGACTGCTGGATGTACTAGAAATCAAAATACCTGATGCTTTTTCTTTAGTTTCTAAATATGACACATTATAATTTGGTGGATCTTGAAATTACTTCCAGTGAATAGATGAAATAGCACTTACTGCTTTCTGTCTTTCTGCATGCATGCATGCATACATAAAATAGGGTCCTGTTTTCCTGCATTTGTTTACCCAAGCATTCTAAAATTTGGAGAACAGCTTTAGTGGTTGCTACCCTAAAGCTAAATAAGCCAACAGCAGACCCAAAAAGCTATAAACCAATCTCTTTGTTATGTAATTAGCATAAAATTTTGGAGACACTTGTCTAGGCCTGTATTGAACTAATTATAGACTCATTGCTACCTCTGGAGCAAGCTGAGCTTTGATGTGGAAAGTCGACCATAGTCCAAGACCACTATCTAACTCAAAAAATTTAGGATAGCTTTTCAGCTAAAAAAAGGCCAGTGTTGTGTTTGTCAATCTTACAGCACCTCACAACACTGCATAGAAAAAGCTGTTTTTAGCCAAAATAGCTTTTCAAAGTATTATTTTTTTTAAAGCAATTTTGCACCACCAACGAGATTTTTGAGCACTGTATGGCATCCTGGCTGCACTGCAAGCTTCTGCATCTATTGCTGAACTGGCACAAGATCTTTATAATCATGGAACTTGTCTGAAACCATGGTTTTACCCTCTCCATCAGTACTGGAAAGCAAAGCCGGCTGTGATGCCTTAAAAACGATATCCCACATGGATCAGTCCTGGCTCGCCTCTTGTTTAATATCTACACAAACAACTTGCATATGCTGATGACCTAGCGATCTTGCCTTCTGCAAGCAATTTGCAGGCATTAGAGGGACTCTTGCTCAGGACTTGGCAATCTTATCTTTTCTCATAAAAAAGGTAATCCTATTTTCTCAAAAAATGGGAGCTCAAGGTCTGTACAACCAAAGCAATATTAGCAGTCTTCCACTTTACAACAAGGAGGCACGTCATGAGCTTAACATCTTTGGTCAAAGTGCAGGCCCAACCTTATTGAGCTGAATGAACTTACCTTGGATTAAATCTGGATAGGGCACTCACGTTTCATTGGCATTTGGAGTCACTGTGCAAGAAGTTAACATTTTGTGTTGGGCTTTTGAGGTGACTGGCTGGACAGAGCTGGAGTGCAAGCAGCGCAGTATTGCACACAGCCACCCTTGCCTTTGGTCCACCTTACTGCTGAGTACTACACACTTGTTAGATGTCACAGTGCTCACATTTAGCTCACTGACTATCCAATTAATGACATCTTGTACATAGTGACCAGATGTCTGCATCCCACTACAATGGACAACCTTTATGTTCAAATGGGGATCCAACCAACTAAGCTTCACCACCAAAAAGTTTTACTGTCTTGAAATTGCTGCATTCAGGAGCCAGAACATTTGCCCCATTAAAGGCTTTTGTCCCCATCTTGTTGATTTCTGTGGCAACTTAAATCAGGATACCCATTTGTGCCTGCAGCACTTGAACTGCTGAATGATCCTGCTCAGTCAGGTACCAGTGTAGCACAATGGATAGATTACAAATGGAATATGGGGAGGCAGGAAAACACTTGCTGACTCCATGCATTCATTGCATACGGAACTGTCCTTTATTTAAACTGCATTGGTCAGGCTTAAATGCCTTTAAAATACCATTGGGTTATTCTGTTCAACCATGCACAAATAGGGTATGGCTCCTACTGTGGCTCGTGAGGAGCAAAGGCACAAATAAGCAAACAACTGAGCACATCTACCACCATCTAAATGGAGCTCATGTTCTCTCACCTGTTGACAAGAGCTTGGTGCCTTGGCTGACAGACACATGTCCAGCCATCTAAGGGACTGCCTTTTGAAACAGAACATCTTCCCCAAACAAAGAAACACTTACTGCTTACATTCATCCCAAAATTTATTTAATTTGCAAATATGTTTTCATATGTAATCTATATCATGTCATTGCTTTATTTAATTTATCATTTTATCATTCCAATGTACTCCTTCAAGCTACCGTTGTGTATAAGCGTCCATCTACCCTTGCCAGTATGCTTACTGATTATAGAAAGGTAGCTTATTCAACCATTTATCACTTACCGTATTTTCCGGACTATAAGCCGCACTTAAAAACTTGAAATGTGTTTTCATTTAAGGGGTGCGGCTTGTAGTCAGGTGCGGCTTATAAGTTAACGTTTAAAATCTTAAAATTTTTTAAAACCAGAAAATTTTTAAAAACCTGAATCTAGTAATGGCTAGGAACACCAGTCCATTCAATTCACATTTTAAGTTTCCATTTGCTAATAGATAGTCTTGTTTCGTCATAATGTTCATAACAAGTTATAAAATGCTTGAATATTTCTCTAGCTTTAAAAATGCGGCTTATAGTCCGGTGCGGCTTATACGTTACTGTTTTTTTCTGGGAAAAATTGGTGAGGTGCGGCTTATAATGTGGTGCGGCTTATAGTCCAGAAAATACGGTAATTTATCGTTAATTTATCAACAAAAAAGTGGTGAAGAAAATCATTAATTTAGCAAAAACATGGATCAATCCCACCCTTGCAAGAAATGTGCCCTTTGCAGCCATTTCAACCATTATAAACCTATGGTACATCAAACTAGTACCATCACAGCAGCCAATGGTAAAATTTTTGCGCTGAAGCAAACCTTGGATTGTTTAAACTATGGCATATACGTGGCTACATGCCATTTATGTCACAAACAATATATTGGTCGAACCATAAACAAATTTTCAAAACGTTGGTGCCACCACAGATTTATTTGGAATCAATTTAAATATGACAATATTGACGATAAAGCAGCTTTATTACATCATTACCACACCTTCCATCTACTCACATTACAGACAAAACCAGATATTGCCGATTGTTTTTTTTTGTAACGTTTGTGGATCAATCGCCCAAACATCTTTTATCTATTTACGAAAACATATGGCTAGATAAATTAAATGCCACTATTAACATAAATAAAACGCTCTTGCCTTCAATTAAGTGACTTTGTAAGTATTTTTTTGTTTTTGAAATACTGTTTTAGTTTTTATTTCCTCTCACATCTCAGTATGTTATATGTCACTTACGTTACTGCTTCTATAGGTTATGACCCTTCATTCATTATTATGATATACTGCCCTTTGTTTATTTAGTAATTAGACGTCTCTTTTTATCTCACATTTATTTCTATATAACTTAGCCTATCATATTAGTTTGAATGTATTTTGAAAGGATTCAGAGCTAGTTTTATGGTCTGTAGTTCTGATAGCTGTTTATTATTATTGTAGACCCTGTGCAGGTAAATATTTTTGCTTCTTGTTTAGTTTTGAAGATTTTATTATTTTAGTACAGCCTTTTCTCTGGTTTACCAGTAGTTTGTTTGAAAATATTTATTTTTTTATGTGCGATTTTTATTTTTTTGCAGAAACTGAGGATGCGTTAGCAAAATTAATTTTTCTTATGGCAAATAAACTTTATTACTGTTTGTTGATAGCAGACCCTTTTTCAACATTCATGTGGATTGCAGATAATGTCATAAATTCCAGTTCTAGACCCAATGATGGCAAATATAGGAATCATCTATTATGTTAGTCATGAAATATTTCTCTAAGCTGAGAAAAAAGTACTTTAACTAATAATGTCATAATGGGTTTTGACTGTTAAATGGTAGCTATATACAGTAATTCTTTTTGTACTTGCAGAGTTACAAGAGTTTTGAATCAGTCATTATACTGGCTGTTTCAAAAAGAATATACCAAAATCATGGTGCAACATGTCAAAAATGAAAAACATTACAAAACTCTAGCTTGGACTCATGTGTTCTTCTTACATTCGAGTTTTATTTTATGCTTAACAGATGCTTAATGTGACCACCACTGGCAGCATGGACAACATCAAGGCAATATAAAAATTCCTCCCAAACATGCCTCAGCATGTTGCAGTTCACTGGGTTGATTGCAAGTTTTATGTTATTTTCCATGTCATGGATATTTGCTGGGAGTGGTGGAACATAAATTTTGTCTTTAACATACCCTCACAAGAAAAAGCCGCACACAGTAAGAAACAGGGATCTGCAGGCCAAGCACACAGAGTGAGGTCTTTAGCATCTCTCCTACCAATTCATCACTAAGGCACGTTTTTATTCAAATGAGCTTGTACCCCGAGATGCCAATGGAGTGGGGCTCCATCTTGTTGAAAAATAAGGATTCGAATCTGCTTGCAGTAAAGTGAACAGCCAGTTTTCAAGCATTCGAAGATAATTTGGTCCTGTAGCAGTGCTCCTTAAAAGAAAAAGGGACCTTGTACTGAGACACACCACAAAAGACATTCACTTTAGAGGAATCTCTTTGATGCGAAACTGCTTCAATGTAGGTGATGTGTTTCCCAAATATGTGCATTGTGACAGCTGACTTTGTTATTCAAATGGGAAATAGCTTCATCACTGGAAAGTAAACGTGAAAAGGTTTTATCATCTTCCACCATCTCCAGCATTTACTCACAAAATGTTTTTTGCATCATGTTGTCATGAGTTTAAGCGAGGCTTAGTTTGTATGGTTTTATGTGTAATTGTCTTTTTAACACAGATTAAACAGCAGTGTAAGGGCTCTCAAGCTGATGACTTGCTTGACATATAGAATTAAATACATTGTGGGTTTCTCTTAAACACGTCCTAAATTCTTTCTACTTGCTCCTGTAAAACACATGGTCTTACAGGACTCTTTCCTTTGTACAGGCATCCACTATCTTTAAACTGTCTAACTTATTGTCAATTGCTTTCACAGTGGGGAAGATTGATGCAGAATTTTGTTCTGAAAGCATGCTCCACGATGATAATGATATGTGTTTTCACAAACTCGAGCACACAAAATGCCTTTTGATTAGTTACCATTTTGACTCTAAATAAAAATATGATCTTCCCACAGTTCATTGGCGCTTGAACAATTACTAACTACAGTGGTGAAATTGACAATCAATCAAAATTAGACAGCCACTTTATCAGATTACCACTAATTCAGTCCACTACAATGCTATAGATCTGAAGCAATGTACAATAATCATGACCTAATCTTTTTAAATCATCCTGTATAATGGGCAGAATTTGTTGAAGATCTTAGCAATGGAGGCATATTGTAAAATATTCATGCAGTTAAATGTTTGTAACTATGGCTATTATCAAAATAAATATCATTGGTTCAAAACACAAAGACTTATTTTTGATTGTGGGACAGCAATTGTGCTACTTTATGTCATAATGATAAGAACAGTTGGAAATTTGTTTGACAGCTACTTTATTGCTCTCTATAAGTTGTGTGGATTTGCCAGGATTCTACATCAATCCAGTATGCCACAGCACCAAAATATGATCTGGAAAAAGCAATGTTTGGATGTTACCTTCAACAAGGCTTTGTCTTATTAATGAACGTCCTCAAACAACGTTTTGAGTCAACCATGATTTACACTTTATTTTCTTGAGAGAAGCTGTTCCTAACTTTCTTTAATCTTCTCTTCTCACTAACATGCAGTTAAATTATTAGAAATTATATCGAAAAACTACAGAAAAAAAATGACTCAAAGGCAATTTGAAACAAAATATCGGGGTTGGAGCAGCCAAATTTAATTAGTGAATATTATAATATGGATCTTATGTCTATTAAGTCCAGTTCAGTGTACATGTGGTTTATAAGGCAAGAGCAGAGGAGATCCCAAAAACAAGATTAACTCAAGTGAAATATATGGCCACACCCTCAAAAAACACCTTTACTTACACAGCTAAGTTTGACCGACCCAATAATCGTGGCCACAAGCAGTTTTAACCTATCATTCCTTGTGATTACTATAAAAAAGTGGGCAGAGTTTCACAATATGATAACAACAGGCATTTTAAACTTTTTCTTACCAGCGTTCCATAAATGGAACAAAACTTTAAGACGCTTGCAAACTATCCTATTGCCTGAATTTAAACTACTTTTTGGTTTTATTCTATTATTTAGGAGTTGTTCTTTCTTATTAGGTATAATTATTACTTATACCTTGTTTTGTGAGCGAACTATAAGAACGTTTATTTCATGAAAAATTATGTTTTGAGGTGGATGCAATATTTGGCACTACCAAACTTATTTCCTGTTATACATAAGTACTCAGAGATTGATACATTTTAGTTTACTGATATAAAAGTATTTTCACCCAAACATAAGTAAGATGTGCAGCCAATAACTCGTCATAAATTTTTCATAAAGTTTTATGTTCTATTTATGGAACAGTGGCGGGTTACTGTACAACTACATTAGAAGACAAGCAAGTGTTAGTTTTCAGCCCAGACGTTTATTTTGTTTATTCATGTGTAACAATTACTTTCTGTACACAAAAGAGCTACCACATTTAGATTTATCTGTTTCATTGACAAGCAGTTAGTTGTTAGAAAGCAAGCCAGTGATTGACAGTTATAAGTAAAGATGAATTTAAAGTTTTCTATGGAGTAAGAAAAACGACAAGAGTAGCAACTATTGCAGAAGTGCATGAAGCTATCAAAGGTTCAAGAAATGTCGTCAATGTCATTGCACTTTCACCAAATGTAGGTGACCCCAGTAATTAGGATAGTGATACAGAAGAGGTTTCAGCTAAAAGTATAGAAAAAATTTACGAACCAGCTGGAGAGCTTGAAATTAAAAAAGATCTTAAAAGCGACAACGAAGCTGAACTGCCTTTGCCAACAGGTACCAAAAGAAGACAACAAGATGAAAAAAAGTCTCTGGTTTTGAAAGAGCTTTTCAAAGGGAAGAGCTGATTTCACCAAAAATTTGTCAGATTTGAAGGGAAATTCACCTTACCAAGTGTGGAAAAATTTGTTTTCTGAGAACATACTGGAGCACATTGCTCTTCAAACGATATTTGTAGCAATCAAGATCAAAACAACCCACATTTTATGGTATTGAACAAAGAAATGCCATTTATTGTAGTAATTTGAAACAGAGGAGGAACCCCAAAATAGACCAGATGGAGAAGCCGAACTTCCACAGGATGTGAGATTTGATAAAATAAACTGCTTCCTAAGACCAACTTCTCAAGGACGTTGTAAAATGTGCAAAAAGATACCAAAACCATGTGTTAAAATGTAATGTACACCTGCATGCAGAACGTGGCAAGCTTTTTTATGAAGTGTATCATACCAAGCCATAAAGATGCCCTTAAATAAAAACAAGGTATGCTTTTGCTGATTGATTTTACCAAGTATTGCATAAAGAGCAAAATGGTATTGAAGCAACAAATCAGTATGGCACAATTTTGTGTACGGTAACCCACCAGTGTTCCACAACTGGAGCATCACATAATTCACTTCTGGAACAAAGTATGAACATAAAAATTAGTATATAAGTTATTTATTACTTACAAACACACATATATAAAAATAAATAGATTTGAACATGAGAACTATACTCGGTAAGAAAAAGGTTAAACTGAAAACAAACAAATAGCATTAATGGGACAATTTTGCAATTTAAAGGATTGTCTGCCATTCAAAGACTAATTGACTAACACAAATATGATAATTTTACAATAAAGAACAGGTAATCAGTTTTTAGCGTGTCTAGACGATTTTGATCTCAAACAGAAAATTATTTTCCACACAATGAAAAGAAATGGAAGTTGTTGACAGACCTAATTTGGCAAGTTAAAGGCAGCAGTTTTTAGAAGGCTTTTTTTGTAATTTTGACATTGGTATCACAAAATTTGTGAATTAATTTCTACCCCACCACAATAGGATCAAGTTTAATTGCATCTGGGATCTATTTTTCGACTAGAACATTTTTTCTCTCATTTCCAATGTAGGGATGCAGTAACATATTGCTGTGGTGTAACTGGATTGTAATATTTATTTCATTTACATTTAGATACCAGTGCGACTTAATAAAAAGGTTTGAAAATGGCTCTTACCTGTTTATGAAAGACCACAGATCAGTTGTAGTTGCAATTGCTTGAACATTGCACAATGTATTGTACACACTACTTTTTGGGTCATATACTTATATTACAAACAACAGTTTTGAACTCCAGTACACACACACAGTATCTGATATTAATAGCTTCTAATATCCAACTGCCTAAACTTTAAGTGAATAGTTTACACGATTTTTAAGTAAACCAGTAGTTTTCTGCTGCAGTTTTAACTATATAAAGAAAAAATTAGGAATTTATTAATATAGCAACAACCAACTACATATTGTTTGTATTTATCATTTTTTTGGAAAAGTTAAAACTACAAATAGTTTTACTTTTATTTTAACTGGCTAAAAAGTAGATAGTCAAAAAAAACTTGCTTTTACTTCATACATTTTTTAAGTAACTCCATTGAAGGTTGCCATTGAAAAAACGTGGTGATGGACTTCTTCAAACTGTTACCAGCATGGTATGCTTGAGAAGTAACACTGCAAAGTTTCCTCTTTTTTTGCCTGTTTAGTAAAATCAATGCAATCTTGAAATTTTTTAAGCATAATGTGGATGGACACTACTACCATGCTTTTTTAAGTTGTTGCGTGGGCTGATACTTGTTGACAAATTTTTGCAATTTTGTTTGCATATTAGACATTGAAAATATATGCTTTTTCCTTTTTGTTTTTTCCAAGATACCTGAAAAATTTTTTTATAAATGCTTATGGGTTATGGTCATTATCCTTTTAAGCAGCATTGCTGGTAGTAGGCCTAAATGTGGATTCTTGTAATGTGTTTGATGAAGTTAATTTCACTTTAGAATCAGATTCATCTGTTACTGTAATAATTATTTGCATGTTAGTATTCATTAAATGTAACGATCTTTTTTCCATTACTACTCGATCTTATCAGTATGATCAGAAGAAGCTGCATCTGTACTTTGTTAAACAACATCACAGACATGAATCTCCCCATAATTGTGTCAATTTATTGACATTTGGGTTATGAAAGTAGCCTAATCTATAATCTTAAATTCAAAGTAATTGCTTAAAGTAATTTAAAAATGCTATTTCATACTCTATAGGCATTGACTAATCCTATGGGCCTGCTGCAAAAACCATGTTGTTTGTTAGCACTTTCGCAGTGAAAGGACGTAATTCTACATCTTTAGAAACAATACGTTGGATGCGAAAGGATGCAGATTTATGTCCAAGAAAAAATTCTCACTTGTTTGATTGTTTATGTATTTGTGATTTCGTCTTTTCATGAACTAAGCATGCAAATGAATAGTTTGCAGTGTTTGTATTTGTCGAAACCTTGTGAATATGCCAGTAAAACATGCACGCAAATTAGAAAATACTGCTTTGAGCAAAAACATGACGCACCGAAAGTGTTAAGATACTGTTTTGGTTATAGATGTATAGCCTGCCTAGGTGTAGGCTTATGTATCTAGTATTTCCTAGTCCTTCTCTGCTGCCATTATTTTAACCCCCAAAACAATAAAATTGATGAAACCTAATTTGGTGGTTGTATTTTGTTATTTATTGTCTTACCCAGGCTCGCATTCTTCCCAACAAACAACAACAGAGAAAAAATTTTAACTTTTTATATGGTTTATTGGTTCTCTTTTCCTTTTTTCTGTTTCTCAAAATTTGTACAATTAACACTATTCAGAAGGAATGCCAGTAACTAGGGTTGGGCAATTCAGAATAGCGAATCCAAAGGATTCAAATCCCAATTGCCAATACAAACTGAATAGTAGAATTCAGTTTATATCCTGCTTACAAGCTTTATATGTTACTTGGTCTCAGATTTTCTTTTTGTAAAGGTATCAATTGCATGCAGTGTTCCCTCTAAGATTTGAGTAAGTGCATAACTGTCAGCGCAAGTGCAAAATTGTAAGTAATTGTACAAAAACCGCCAGACAAATTTTGGTAGACATTGCTGAACAAACTACTACACCAGACCAAGTAAAGCATTTTAAGGTTGTAAAAAAACATGTTTTTGGTAGCCTACTGCTGCCAGTATGTACACTAAGCTAATAAAAGATGTCATTTATCCCATTTTAGATCTCCGATCCTTTGTCCCAAGTTTTTTCAAAAGCAGTTAAGCATCAGCAATTTGCAAGCTATGTGTGCACTGTTTCCATGCTTTTATTGTGCAGTTCAATTAGTCTAATGACTTTATTTATGACATCAACTTGCTTTTAATAATGTAACGTTTTCCTCGGTCCCTGCATAATTCCAATATTTCGGATACTTAAAATTTGTCTGTAACATTGATTTACATATAATTGCACCCTTTGTTTTTCCCTCAGTCGTATTTTTTCAATTATGGCATTTTAAACCTAGTTTAGTGCTTTTCAACTGTTTTTTGCATGTGGCTCATTTTCGAAATGCAGAGAGACACGTGGCTTGATTATTCGTTTTTCTCAATTTTATAGGTGACCTCAAAAAAGTTGTAAATGTAAATTTCAAGAATGTTGTTCAAATAAAATAAAAAACAAGTGATCAAGAAAATTTTCCAATTTCACTTAATGAGAAGGGCACATAAAGTACTGGCCCTGTAAAGACTGTGGGTTGCCAATTAAAAATCTCTGATTTAGGTCATTATCATCTTTCATGTACAATTTTTATTTTTTAATTTGATTAAGACACCCGCTTGCGAGTTGTATCTTGTTTACTTTGTTATGTCTTTCACAGCAAGAACTGGAGTTAATTGTGCGTTAAAGATCTTTAAAGATAACCTAAAACAAATCCAAGCAACAACTCTATAGGTGTAAGCGCAGAGTTTTCAAAATTTCTAGGGGGAGAAAAGGCAAGTTGTACTTTGATGAGAACTGTGACATTGCGCTTCAATGACGTAATAACTTGCATAATTATGCCAGCCCTAAAAAAGATTTACAAGTAGCCTATCGGTTACTAATTGGTTGTGGCGAAATACCTGGTTATTTCTATATAATAAGTTAAATTTGTTCACTCAAACTCTGCGACCTGTGCAGCAATAATTCTTAAAAGTTTCAGAATGTCAGATTAACAATGCATGTAAATAAAATTAGCTTGATCCTATGCTGATGCCTGACATGAGCATGAAAAATATGACTTTTTTGCATTCATGAGATGTTAGGTAGATTAGCATGGTTATCACAGCAGAACACAAATTACTGGCGAACTTCAGTTGTTACTTGATTATGGTAAAATAATTAAACTAGTATCTCTCTATCATAATCAGTTAAACAGCAGGGTTTTGCAACTGCAAGTAAACTTTCCTTCTAATATTGGAAGTATTTGATGACCAAAGCTGGGTAACATGAAAGGAGAAGATAAAGATTTTTGTACAATGTAGTAGTCATACTGTTTGTGTCTTGCTTTTTTTCTTAAAGGTATCTCAGAAAGCAATACTGTTGATATGTGATAACAAATTTCACCAGAGTCTTGTCAGCTACTTTCACAAACCACGCACGAAAACAAGCAAATTAATTTTCAGGAGGTTTTGTCCCAAATGTGAAAAAGTAGCAAAACCTTGTTAACTGGCTTGGTATTGTGACAAAATTAGTGGTAGTTTTGAGACACTGCTAAAGCTTGATCATGGGACCCTTAATGATAATCGTGGTTACATGGCTGGCTAATTTTTTTTTGCTCATAATAAGTTTTCGTTACCCATTGACCAAATGCTTGAAAAGAGTTTGCAAATATTTGATTTGTGAAATTCTATTTTTGTCAAAAGCATTCAAAACTTGATCGAAGTAAAGGAAACAGAGAAATTCATGGACATGAAAGTGCACAAGTCTGGTAAATGCATTATCAAGTCTAGTAAAAAATTGAAAAGCTGATATTTGTAACCACGTATTTTACTGCAGGGTCTCACTTAAAGGCACTTACAGGAAAAAAAATAAGGTCTATTCAATTAAAACCATGTAGTTTTACTGCATTTGCAAGAGGGCTGTACTTCTGAGAAAAAATTTTTTGAGGAACCTTGCATACTTTACCTGGCACCACTGTACAGGCACTGACTGCTATAGCTGTGTGCACACAATTACACTTAAAAAAAAAGTTTCTTCCTGCAGTGCAAAACGTTTTGTAAGATTTGACTAATTAGTAATTTTTCTTCATACTGGTAAATGTGATTAGATGACACACCTTGATATTGAATCAAAAGACAGGTTTGGAATGGTCAATCGTGAACAGCAGTTTTTTACAGTCCCCTAAAGTTGTAGCCAAGTTTTACTGTATTTCAAATTACCTTTCAAGTAATTTACATAAAAAAGGCTACAATTTAATATAAACGTTTTCAAAGGGATCAAAACTAGAATTTTTTTGCTTCACATTTTAGGGCTTGATTTCAAGTATTTTTTCACTTTTTGTTTTCATAATTGGCAAGTGTAAAAAAGTTATTTATTAGTATTTAACAAAAACTGAATCATTTCTCAAAAAATGGTGTTTTTTGTGCTAAATAGAAACTGAGAGCTATGAGCTTTGTTATCTTATCAAGCACTATTGAAATTGGCGTTCAAGCGTAAAGAAAAAAATGCACATTTTAACCACTTCCAGCTTGAAACTTCCCTCAAAAAATAATGTCTTGTGTCAAACTGATGTTTGAGAGCTCTTTGGTATTATCTCTTTTTAGCTACAATTTAAATTGACCGGAAAAAGCAAAGAAATAAAAACTTTTTGATTCTTTTTGGGTCAATTGAGAGATAATTTTTGATACAAAAGATATTTAAGTTACCATCACTCACTGTTGCATCAGAATCATGTGTTGTTTACCCAAGACGTTGCCCTTCCTTAAAAAAGCGTAGGTTCAACCTTGAATTGTTACTGTCTCTCACATGAAAGAGTTGGTTGCAAAGATTTTAGCAACTGCAAAAAAATCAACAAATACCGCTGGACTTTTATGTGCATCTTTGAGTTATAACTGCAGATCTGCTGGACATGTTTATGCAAAGTTGCACTTTTTTCATGTTTAACCCTTACACGCTCGCATTAGGAAATTTCAGCAATCGTTCCAGGTACAAAAAATGCTATTTTTATTACTTTTAAACTATATAAATTTTAAACTAATCAAATTGCCATATATTTAAGAGTTGGTTTGTACGGTACTACGATACTCACGTTATGTCCCAGACAACTTATGTTGATAAATTGTTACTCCCATCCCCCCATTTTCCGAGCGAGAGAGAGGGGGGTTTGGACTGAAGAATCAGCTGTTGGAGATAGCTTGTAGTCGGCCAGATATTGATACGGTACTGTTTTTTTTTCATAACAAACAAATTATTTCACTTCATTATTTTAATTTTTATGGTATTGAAATTAATTTAGTCACATTTGATCAATTTATAGATTGCTTATTATTTCAAATAGTTCAACAACTCGGCCAACGCTTTGTAGATAGATGGAAAATACTTAGAACTTTTGCAGAGTATGATAATTTTTATAGCATTCACCAAGACATAAACCAACTTTGCATCCTGGGCACCAAGATGTTACCTTTCTTATCTTTTTAGGCTTGATAGTAGAATTTGCACAAACAAAGCAAGGTTTTTGTTGTCTTCTCCCGCTTTCTTGGAAAGGTAGTTGGTCGGCAAAGTGCCTCTCACTAAATCCTACTGCAGCTAGTCTATCAAAGTGTCCCATACTTTGTCTTCCTTTGCGTTTTACTGTCAAAGTACCATATTTTTCTAATAATTGAGTTATCACTTTTTTACTGAACAACCGCAAGGATGATTTTTGCCAGTCTTTTTTACATACATATTGTAGGCATTTAGCATTGTGATGTCAAGTAAATGGAAAAATAATTTCTTAGGCCATTTAATTGATTTTCTGACACATTCTACAGCACTGATTTGCATGTCAGATTTGTCCACTAATCTCATGTTGACATTGTAGTCAATAACACAATCTGTTTTTTTTAGTGGCTCATTTGTGCAGTAATCATTTTTTCTGGAATTTATCATTGCACCTGCGTGTTCTGTAGTAATCATATGGACATCTCTTTTATCATTCCATTTTACTGCTAATAAGTTATTACTTTTTTTGAGTGAACAAGTACCTTTAGCAATGTTTTCAAATACTGGAAAATTTTTTCTGTTTTTTTTTACTGTTCCACAAGTGCCAGTCTTGCGATGGTATAAATATGCTGACAAATTTGGGCTTGTGTACCAGTTATCTGTATAAAGAATATGTCCTTTATCCAGATGCTTGTCTAACAGTTTTTTTACAACAGCCCCAGAAACTCCATGTACAGGATCTTTGGGAATATCTACATCACTTGCAGTATAGACAATAATATCAAGAACTATACCTGTCTCGCAGTCACACAGTACAAACAGCTTTATACCAAACCTATGCTTCTTTGATGGAATGTATTGAGTAAACTTAACCTTTCCTTTGAAAAGCACCAAAGACTCATCAATTACTAGTTTTTGTGATGGATTATAAAATTTAGTAAATTTATGCACAAAATGCTGAAACACATTTCTAATTTTCCATAACCTATCTTGTTCATTGGGATTATTGTTGTCTGCAAAATGAAGGAACCTCAATATCTGTCCATACCTGTGTCTTGAAATATAGTCTCTAATAGGAGTTTCATATGCATAATCCACTGACCAATAATCATGAAGTACAGGCTTCTTCACATGGGGCATAAGTAACGTCAGGGCAAAAAACGAATATAATTCAGATACAGCCACATGAGTATATGGCTTCTGCTTTGACCCAGTTGCTGCCCTTCCTTCATTAACACAAAATTGATGATGTCGATTAGTCTCTAAAACTAAAATGTTCATAAGTTCATCATCAAAATAAGCTTCAAAATATTCACGCTCTAATGAATCTAAAGTTACTGTAAAGGCATCTGTTATTCCATCATTTTGATTTTCAAACTGCCTCACTTGGCATTGAAATACGTCATCACAGTTTTGCCACACAAACTGTACATTTATTGGATTAATTTCATCATCACAGTCACTACTTTCATTTATTTCAATTTCATTGTCACTTGATGAGTTGGAAATTACTTCAAAATTATCTTCACTGCTACACTCAGACATTCTGGAAAGTTCTTCACTTATATCAATCTCAGAAAATTTCCGTTTCTCTCTTTTCGTTTCATTGCTTTTAGAAGGCATAACTAATAAAAATTTTACACAAATGTATTAAAACATAGATAAGAAAGATATGCTTGCACTTAAATATAATATCTTTGAAAAAAATTATTTTAAATGAATTAATTTGCACCAGATTATCAGCGAACGCTCAACTAATCCTCACTTAGCTGTATTCAATAACATAATAATTATGCACTAATTTTCAAATTCAAAATACCTGGGCCTAGTCATAAAATGACGTCAGCTCTCCAACCAGCATGGCGAAGCAAGACAAAATGCCATCACAGAAAAATCTTACAGTCAGTGTTTAAAGGGACTCAGAGGAGGAGTGATGCCAGCTGACTCTGGCTCCTAAGAGGATAGCGGGTGCCCGCTGCCAAACCTCTTAAGAGGCATGCGGGTGCCTAAGGGTTAAAGGAAACACTGATTGCATGCAATGATTCAAAAACTAAATTGGTTACACAGGCAAAGATGTAGAAGCTTAAATATATTGCACTGCAATAAACTTATTATCTGGTTGTGCTTTTGTTGCTGTAGACTTGTAATAAATGCTTTCAGGTTGATTGTTCTAATTGCAAAAAAGGATTTGGATTCGGATTCTAGATTTGGTTTAACTATTTTAGAATAGTATATTATTCTGAATTGCCCATCCTTATCGGTAACTCAAAAAATTTTTGTTTCAGATTACTTTCAATACAAAATTATATCTACCTGTTGTCGAAACTTGCTTGAAAAAGAGCAAAATCTGGAAGGAAGATCACACGAGTCAAAAAAGCAGCCAAGCACAATGTATTAAATTAAAAAACTTAATAACAAACAGACCAGATGCTGTTTGTGGGTAACCCAAGAGTGGATGTTGCACAAATTTATTTATTTCAATTAGTACTTGGTTGTTTGTTTTACCAAACTAGGCAATAGCAAAGTAAAGTTATAAATATCACAAAGATCAAAATACAAATATTACACTACTACTGCAGAATCTATTCAGTTATGGAGAGGAGGCAGTGAAACAAATATAATGCTCTACCAGCCTACTGAGACTCTCCCCTTTCTAATTGCCACCAATGTTAATAGATATACAGTTAAGCACTTGGTGCCATACAATGTGAATATAAGTAAACCTAAATATCAAGAATTGGTTGACTGGCAGCTACATTAGGCCTAGTATCTTTAATGCTATGACTTTGGAAAAACCAAGGTTGGTCTATGTCTAGGTCTACTATTCTACCAGTAGCAACTGGCCAACTCAATATCATAAATTTTTTTTGAAGAACAGGAATAAAAAGTCACTCTCACTTAGGTTATGTAATGTTACCTGTACCTCCTGGTAGGCTACCCGACTGCATCATGCTAATACTGTCAAGTATATCAGTTACGATAGGCTACTTAAAGAATCTTCCAATCACCGACTCAACATTCTAGGTTTATTTATTGCACCATGCTGCAGCAGGTCAATCTGATTATGCAATCAGTCCTTGCAATCATCAGTCCTTTCAGTTACTTTAATAGACCTAATTGCAACAGCTCTACTATGTCCTCAATACTATATCTGCAATTGCAGTGAGGGTATTGGAAGATAACAAGACAATTTTTACTCATTTTACTCTTTATATTCATGGCTGCGTTGTGGTTAATTTTAAGTTTTCCAATTTAAACTCCATTCCACTAACCAAAGTATCATACTAAGTAGTGAGCAAAGAAGTGTAAAAAGTATAGATGGTACAAAAAATGATGCATTTTGAAAAAGTGTCAATGTTACCCACAACAATACTAAAAGGTATTGTGGTATGATACCATAGTACTGTTCATCTCTAATCGTAAAGATTATTTTTTGAAATTCACGCTTTTTGAAGAACAATTTTTTTCCTAAGCAAAAGCCAGAGACCAATCTTATGTAACTTACCGTTTTGATAAATAAGATATTGTCATAATTTACTAATGATGACAATATTTTTCATTTTCTCAAAAAGTACTGATGATAGAACACTATTGAAATCTCTTTCAGGAGATATTAACAAGGTGCTTTCAGTATTTCAATTCTCTAACAATCTATGTGTTATTGACAATGCAAAAAGTGATTAAGCATTTAAGTGATTTTTGAACATGATTTTCTCCCTTTTTCTTTAACATTTGACAAAGGTGCTATTTTGTCATAATGGATGCTTTTTTAAGGCAGTGCAAGGTCACACTTAAACATCATGTGATTGTGATGCAACAGTGAAAGACAGTGACTTAACTCTTTTGCTCTTGCAATCATCAATTAATGATCAGTTTTCCTAAATTTTATTTTTGCTAAAATTAGGAAATCAGTGTACTTGAAAATTGATTTGTAATTGCATTTCTTTACTGATTTTCAAATTTTTTTCAAAAAAATAACGCTTGAGGTCTGCCAAATCAGCAGATGTATAATAACTTATATTTCAACTTGTTTTTTTTTTACCAAAAAGATGGTTAAAAAGCTCAAGAATCCAATTGCACATGACAAAAATTGCCAAATGTTCAGCAGACACACACAAAAACCAGCTATCTCAAAAGAAATTTAAGGTTTTGATGTTTACCAATAAACCACAGCCTTTACCATTACAACAGTACTTTAGCTATAAAAACTTTCAAATTACTTTTAGATCTCAAAACCCCCAAAACAACTCAAAGCAAGTTGGTAAATGGAGTAAAAGCTGGTAGATTTATACATAAAATATGTGGCTGACTGTCAGTCTCATTTAAAAGTTTGTGAAATTTGCTTGCCCCCAGCATATAACTTTTAATAGTTTAAACTAACTGGTGTTGGATATTTACTGATCAAAAGTAGTTAGCATACATCGTATCAGTTCAAAAACCTCTAAAGTTTATCTACTTATCATCAGTAAGTTGACTTTTTTAGACAAACTACTTCCTATCAAAAAATAAAATTTCAAACTTTTCATCACTAAAATCATGTACTTGTAACAAGTTTCCATGGAGATACATGTAGAAGCCAAAATACAGAATTAAAACCTAGCTAAAGTTTGGCTTTTTTGAATCAAAATTTGCTGCCTTCCTCCTTTTTCTCAACAAATGAGAGGAAGATAAAACTGCTTCTGTTTCATTTTTAGTAACAAATTATTCTGTCTAAATTTAATATTATCTGAATCTTGAAGAAATTTCTTTTTTGAAAATACATAATATCAGATGCTTTAGGCTACCCTCTAGCTTATTGTGACCGATCAGATTGTAGACCTAAACCTAAATCATAAAATTAAGTACCAGTCAGTGTCAGTCAGCAGTTAGGTTTATGGGCTTCAGAAAGTTGCAAATTGTTGAAAAACTAAGTCTTTGGGTAGATTTTGATTGGTATATGTTAAAAGGATATTTCTTTGGTGTCGCCTAGTGACCATTTTCAAAAAGATTGGTCTAAAAATAAGATCTGTAGTTGCCTTTGAAGCAAAAATATTTTTATTTTAAAGACCACTCAGCACCTATGAGGGGTAATTTGCATAAAATATGCATATTCAAAAACTTTTTTTTGGTTAGTACATGTGAAATCCTCAAGAAATAGCCATTTCAATAAAATAGGGTGGTCCAAAAGTCACTCACCATAGGCATTTTAATTTATTCTGTAATTACTTTTTTGGGTTTCAGATTGTTGGAAGATAATACATAAATAATTAATCATAGAGAGAAAATGTTAACAACCGCAGAACGCATTGAGATTGTTATCCCATGGTGTAGAGAAGGATACACTCAAAAGAGATGTTGCTGCTGAATTTAATCACAGGCATTCTGATCCACAATTGTCCCCAAAATCGCATAGCACAGTTGGCAAACTGCTTATCAAATATAAGAAAGGTGGAAGTGTAGATGATGATCCTAGATTTGGACCAAAAGCGTTTGCAGAATTTTGAGGATAGGATTTTGGTGAACGCAGTAGCAAGCCAAAGAAAATCAACACCACATTGCAGATTAAATTGTAATTGTAATGTAATCCCTTTGGTGTGTGACTTTTGGGCCACCCTGTATAACAACTGATTTAACTCTTTTGCTCCCGCGATCATCGATTGATGATCTCATGTTTTCAGTGTTTACCTCAAATTTTTTTAAATTGAGTTACAAAGTTAGTTTACTAAAAAATCGATTTGTGACTTTACTTTTCATCCGATTTTCATAAAATTTTCAAAAGATCACGCTTATTTCCTCACGCATCAGAAGATGTATAATTTGTGCCCTAATTCTTGGATTTTTATATCCAAAAAGGGTTAAAAAGACCAAGAACCAAGTTGCAGATGACAAAATCTGCCAAATTTTCAGCATGTGCCAACTACACTAAAATCAAATTGAGATTACATCTTTACCACAAAACCAAACCTTTTATCATTAACACAGTCTGAAAACTACTCTTTTGGGGCATCATTTGACATTTCAAGTGATAATAATAAAATTACTTTTTTAAATTTTCAAATTTTTTAGGGGTCTCAAACCCCCCCAAACAAATTTGAATGATAAGTAGATAAAAGTAAATTTAGTGCGTAAAAAATAAGATATGTTGCTAAATATCAGTTACATTTAAAAACTTAGGAAATTTGCTTTCCAGCAATATATAACTTTAAATAGTTTAGACTAAGTGGTATATGATATTTACTGATCAAAAATGAGTACTGCACATCATGTCAGTTCAGAACCCCCAAAAAATTTTTGACTTATCTTCACTAAATTATAATTTTTACAAAAACTACATTCTTTAAAAAGATAAAATAAATTGCAAATATTTCACTACTAAAGTTGTCATTTTGTATCAAGTTTCCAAGGAGACAAGAAGCAAAATACAAGTTTAAAAGCTAGCAGAAATTTGGCTTCTCTAAATCAAAGTTTGCTGTATCCCCCTTGTTTCCCAAGAAATGGAAAAGGTGTAAACAAGCTGCTGTTTCATTGTCAGTGACAGCATATTCTATTTAAACTTAATATTTTCTGAATCTTGAAGAAATTCCCATTTCAAAAATACATAATGGTACATGGTTTAGGCTAACCTCTAGTAGATAATGACTGATCATATTTTAGGTACTAAATTTATCTACCAAAATTTGGTACCGGTCAAAAAAGAGGTCATGTGCCTCAGAAAATTGCAAATTGTAGAAAACCTAAGCTTTTAGGTAAGTTTTGATTGATGTACCTTGAAAGCTTATTTCCTTAGCATCATCTTGCGACCATTTCTAAAAAAATTGGTAGAAAATAAAATCTGTAGTGATTATTGAGGTGAGGGTACCTCTTTAATTGTGAAGACAACTATCCCCCAGTTGGGGGTTAATTTGCATAAAATTTGCATATTCAAAAAAATTTTTTTTTCTATTTGAAATCCTCAAGAAATGTAGATTTCAACGATATATAACACTTAATGTAGAAGTAAACAGCTGAGTAATGATTTACAAACAAACTTGAGGTACATAATTAGGATTAATTATGATTGATTATGACAGTATTTTTAATTGTGTTACTAAGACTGGTGTAGTGGTTTGTCCAGCCAAGTCTGCCAAAATTTGTCTGGTGATTTTCAAATATTTGCCAGCAATTTTGCAATTGTTACACACTTGATCTTAGAGGGAACACTGTTGATAGGATATCCACTTGAGCCATAACTTAATTTTTTGTAATAACTCAATTGCAGATACTGTGCCCCCAAGTGGCTGAGCTTATGTCAGGAGTGTGGAATGTAGGTGCAGCTAGAAGTTTTAAATTTGTGACCACATCTAGAATTACAAAAAAGTTGTTAAGTTGTAGACCAATGACGTCATAGGTTAATTCTTGTCAATACAGCAATCACTGTAGCATCTTTCCACAACTTCGAATGTATGCTCGTTTGCTTTACAGCCTAGTCAAAAAAACAGATGAAGGTACGTGAAGTTATTTAGTGTTTGAATGTTGTTCGTTTTAAGTATAGTCTTGATTTATTAGTTGGGATGTAGGTGATATGGGCATAGTTTATGAAATTCAAAGACTCTTGAGAAAATTATAGCAAAAAATAGGTCATGAGGTTTACACCAGTGTGTAAAATGGTTGCCACCAAACATACAGTTGCATGTACAGAGAAAAAATTTTTTTAATTAAAGTGTTAGACTAAATGAGTGATTGGATGCAAGCAGTATGGCAGTAGCAGATCCAGAAGCTTTTGGTAAGGAGGGTGAGAAGTCTAAATTGACCCATTATTATTGAAGGTGAAAACCTTATTTTTGTTGATCAACTTTATCAAAGTCCAATTTTTTAAACAAAGTTTTTTTGAGACATGTATAAACAATATATTCTAGAAACTAAGACCAGACTAGTGAAAAGCATGCATCCCTTGCCTTCTCTTCTGAATCCGCCATTGATGTTGTATAGTTCCTTTTGTTGTATTCTGCAACCAAGGCACATTGTTGTAACCTAGGAACTTGGTTTCACAAATATCACTATGGTAGGGGAGGGGTCGCACCAAGTTGTAAAATAGTGTATCAGCAAAGAACTTTTTTGTAGTCGTGAAACAAAAATGATTGTGGCACCTGTCTCCAACTTTGACTTTGTGCCTCTGTAATTATTGGAAGAAATAGATAGAATTTGTGAGGTAGTTGAGTGTTTGTTAGTAAGACAGTTTTCATGTAAAGTATTAGTATGATAGGTGGAGCTAGGGGCATGGAGACAACACCAACATGTGTAACTTTTTGTTGCTGTTTTCAGAAATGTTAATGGGGTGAAGCTGGCTGAACCGATTTTTGTAATTCTACATGGCTTACTGGTAGCCCTGTCAGGCAATGCCAGGAAAGTAGCAAAAATATTACAGCCTGTTTCATCATAGAGACAAAACATGCTGTATAATTTTTTGAATTCATGAATTTTCTTGTTATCTCATTCATTTACTCAAGTCATTCAAATTCAAACTTTAATGAACTCAAGTAGTTTATTTAACTTATCAACCTGTTAGTAGTACCTTGGTTGGAGGCTTTTTTCAGCACAAGTAGGTTTTTGGGTGTTCTACCTAAATGGCCAAAGGAGTACACTTGAAGACTTTTGAAGACAAAAAAGTAGAAGCTTAACACTTTCGCTCCCATGCCGGTATGATTACCAGCAACGATCTTCAGTATATATATATACTGTAAATATATACCGGTATATATACGGTATATATACCGGCAATAAAAGAAATGGCAGACATGCGTGCAATTGTTTGCGTATGTCTTGTTCAAGCAAAGTTGCTTTATATATGAACCTTTCTAACATTCTGCTTGTGGTTGGTAATTGAATTGTTTTGTGTGCTTTGCTCTCGCAACAGTAAATATACTGGCAAAAAATTTTTGATGGAAACTCTTTTTACGTGCATGCCAATGTTAGAAAATGGCGGACGGGAGCAAAAGTGTTAATATTAACAGATTTTCAATATTTGGTGCATCATCTTTTATCCATTTGTCATATGGTTTTTATGTTGAAAAATTAAAAATAGCAGGTTTGGTTCTCAATTGATATTTACAGATATACTTGCTGTTTGCAATTTAGTTTCTTTGTTAATCCTTGTGTTTTTACTTTTGTTTAGGAGAACAGCTGATAGTTCATCAAGTACATCAACCAATCGTCCTCCAACTGTATTTGATGTTACTCTGGAACAAAGAAGTCCGCAGTCTCAATGCCCACATTCATTGCTTGAACATCATGGACAATCAAGATGTAGTCCACATTCTCTAAGACTATCTTCGTAAGTTCTTAAATCATTATGCCAATGATAGCACTTGCTATTGCCTATTCCACAAGCAGTTACTCAATTAACCTAAATACTTGTATGGTTTTTACATCATAGTTATATAAAAGTGACCACAGTTTGTCTGCATTTCATGTTATAATATCAAAAGGTTTTGACACTGTATTCACAGCAGTTTTCAGCTTCCCAATAGCACACTGGTAACAGTTCACATAAATTTTTTGCCAGTTCATGAAACAATGTAGTTAGGTCTGTATAGTATGACTCAGTATAGATGTCATCCAGTGTTCCCTCTAAGATTTTAGTAAGTGCGTAACTGCCAGCACAAGTGAAAAATTGCTAGCAAATGTACGAAAACCGCCAGACAAGTTTGCAGGGAAAGGAAAGTCAAAACTGTGACAATGCGCTTCGGTGACGTAATAATTAGCGTGACTATGTCAGCCCCAAAATGTTCACAAACAGGTAGCCTATCGATTGTTATAAAACGGCGGCGAAATACCGGGCTATTTTTTTTCAGTAAGTTGGTTGCGGTTAAATTTGGTCTCAAACTTTACAGCCTTTGCAACAATGATTTGTAAGCACTTAGGAATGACAGGTTAAAAATGTGCGTAAATAAAATTAACCCTTTGCCGATGCCCGACATGAGCAAAAGAACTAGAACTTTTATGAAGTAATGTGATGTTAGGTAGATTATTACGACTATGACAAAATAAAAATTACTTGCAAACTTTAACTGTTGCTTGATTACGGTAAATAATAAGATAACTTACATTGCTCTATCCATCGTAATCAATTAAACAACAGGCTTTTGCAATTGCAAGCAAACTTTCAATCTCAGTTCGGAAAGTATTTGAAGGGATTTCAAAACTAAATTGGTTAGAAGTTGTATTCTTTTATATATTTTAGTGTTTATAAATGGCTAGTAAAAGAAGGTTATTTATTTGTAACGTACAAAAACTGAACCAATCCCTCAAAAATGGTGTTTTTGTGCTTAACTGAAAGCGAGAACTATGTGCTTTTTTTTTATCTTAACAAGCACGATTGAAGTTAGCGTTGAAACGTAAAGAAAACATAAAGATTTTAAGCAAGTTCAGTTTCAAACTTTCCTCGAAAGATGATGTCTTGTGTTAAAACTGAAGTTTGAGAGCTGCTTGCTATTACTGCTCTTTAGCTACGATTGAAATCGGCTGGGAAACAGTAAACAAAAAAATTGATTTTACTTCAGGTTAATTGCTGGAGAGATAATTTGTTATAGAAAAAAGTGAGGCAATGGCGTGCACGAAATTTGAGTCGCTGTCATTTGCTGTTGCATCACAGTCGCACGATGTTTGCGTGAGACGTTGCACTGCTCTAAAAAAGCATCTGTCCTGACTTGGATTTCTTTTCACTGTCTCCCATGCATTTAACAGTTGGTTAAGATTTTGCAAACAAAATTGCAAAAATTTTAACACAGTGAAAAAGTTATCAAAAACTGCCGGACTTTTTTTACGCACTGTTGAATTTTAACTGCAAATTCGCCAGACATAATTTTGCAAATTCGCACTTTTTTGCGTATAAAGGGAACACTGATGTCATCCATGTTTCATCAAAGCATGACTTCAATAGCAAAATAACATCTTGATAGTTTAAATGTAATGGCAGCATATCATATTTATGTTTACCACTTAAAATTGGTTAAGTAAGGTTAACATTAAGGTAACCAAACATTTTTTCGTGCTTTATAAAATTGAATCATAGTTTTTCAGCTAGCTCTGAGGTGGTTTGTTATCAACACAAAGTTATACTAACCTGTTAGATTTTTTGCAACAGTTTAGACTGCAAGTAAGCATGCGCATGCACATACACATGCAAGTTAGCATAAGCATGCACATGCACATACACATGTGAGCTAGCGTCATGCATGCCATTTACGAGAAATGCATGTGTGGCTCTGCAATGAAAAAGCTTGTGGTTTACAAGCAATCTGCAGTTTAAGACTTACCAGTACGTATCTTATTTGCAATGTCATCAACAAAAAGAAAGTGTACATCATACACTGCACAGCTTAAGCTGCAAGTGGTAAGTTTTGCCCTAAAAAATACTCAATCGAGCAGCTGAAGTTCAATTTTTTGTTTCAGAAAAACTTGTAGGAGATTGGCGCAAAGCTAGACAAGCTTAGAAAAACTGCCTAAGACAAAAAGAGCACAGTGGGGAAAAGTATCCTAGTATCAAGAAATGGAAAAGAAACTTTTTGACTGGGTTTCCGATAGAAGAAGCAATGGCTACATTGTCACAATGTTGCAAATTCAATTGCAAGCATTGAAGTTTAGCAATGATGCATCATTCAAAGTTTCAAATGGCTGGGTGCAAAGATGTAGGAGACACACGACTTGCCTTGCGACAAAAAGCAAAGATTGCTCAGAAGCTCCCAGATGATTTAGAAAAAAAAGTAACTTCCTTTCATAAATATGTGATTAATCTCAGGAAAAGATGCCACTTTGAAATTGCTCAGATCAACAACATGGACGAAACACCAATGTGCTTTGACTTGCCTCCAAATTGGACAGTTGACAGTAAAGGTACAGTAGTATGGACTGTTTTATTTTAGTTTATAGCCTATAAACTTTTAATTTTGTTTATTATAATGTTTTACATTTCAGGAAAGAAGACAATTTTAGTGAGGACAACTGGCCATGAACACACACATTTTACTGTTGTCTTGGCCTGCATGGCAGATGGCACAAAGTTAAAGCCTATGGTAATATTTTAAAGGAAGAACATTCCAAAGGGGAAGAAGATGCCACCTGGCGTGTTAGTGCACTGTCATCCTAAAGAGTGGATGGATGAAGATAGTATTGTACTGTGGCTACAGAAAGTATGGGACATAGGCCTGGAGCTCTTCAGAAACAAATGTCATTGCTCGTGTGGGACCAATTCCGAGCCCATAAGATGGAAAAAGTACAAGAAAAGCTGAAAGCTTTAAAGACCACTCAAGCAATGGTTCCTGGAGGCCTTACTTCTGTTCTGCAACCTCTGGATGTGGTCATCAACAAACCATTTAAAGACAGATTTAGACAGAAGTGGGTTGAATGGATGTCGTCAGATGACAAGCCACTTACTAAAGGTGGTAATTTGAAAAAACCAGCTCTTGCACTTGTGACTTCTTGGGTCAAGAGTGCTTGGTATTACCTTCCACAGGAAATGGTAAAAAAGAGCTTCCTGAAGACGGGAATTTCTAACAATTTGGATAAAAGTGAGGATAATTTCCTGTGGGATGATGGCCAAGATGAGGAAGAAGGTGACCATGAAGCAAGTGAAGAGTACAGTCCACCTTCATGGGACACTGATGAGGTCTTGCCTCAAGAACAATGGGATAAACTGTTTTGTAGTAGCGAAGATGACAGTGACTTTGATGGATGTTAGATGTTGTGTTTGATTTTAATAAAAAAAATTTTGTACCATTTTTTGAGGCAAAAGTAGGAGGTGCGGCTTATACATGAATGCGACTCACACACGAATAAATACGGTAGTTTTATTAATTTAATTTTGCAACAGTGTAAACATTCTCTTTTGGAATACATTTTATCATGTTATGCATTGGTAGAATTACCATGTAGGCTGTCACGTTTATTATTTTTACTTCCCTGTTACTGGGCATATAATTCCCAGTTGTATTTTTATAGGCAAAGTGTAAATTGTGCTAATATCATTGCTGTAACAGATTCAAAACTGACAATAAGATTTAATAATAATTGATTCAACAAAACTTTTTTTGTTTTAATGCAAGTATTTGGAAAAAGTCTTTAAACTATATGCAAAATTGGAAAAAATCCAATAAATTTATTTACTGAACACAAAACCAAAGCTTTAACTTCAAGAATGTTTATTTTTACCGATTTAAGCCATAATGGATTAGAAACTGATCAAATTTTAACCCAATGTCAAATTTACCCGTGTACTAATGTTACATGGTGTAGGCAATGCTTAGCTTGGCTGCAGCATTAAAATAACACTTTTCATGGTGTAAAGTTTTGCTCCTTGGACAAAATTTCTCTGCAAGCTTTGAACAGTGCACAATGGGAGTTGATAGCCAATAGCTCTTAGATGGCTATATTTTATACTGATGTCTGATGTGTTCTTGTTACAAGGACATGTATATGGTTAGCTGTATGTTCAAACAGAAAAGACATTCAAACAAAAAGAAAGTAAATGATATAGATTTATATGTAAAACTCAGTCACTCACTTGGAGCAAAGTCGCTTCAACTATTTTATTGAGATAACAAAATTTATATTTGCATTATTGTGTTAAAACTAATTTGTCTTAATGAAGTCCCTGTGGTGAGGCAAAAAGCTGTGGCATGTTTTGTAATTGTTAAACCTACTTTGATTATGATTATTAATATTTTTTTTTCAATTCATGTTTGGTTTGCTAAATGCTGGAAGAAAGATCCCTTCTTTTCTAATGTTGTAATTAATTGTGTTTTACTACTATTTTTTTAATCAATCAATATGAAATAAAGATTAGATCAAACTATTTGTCATTTCTTTTAGATTATCTTTGTTGCTAAAAACAAAACAGAAGCATTTTTACTTCTTGCTTTTTAGAAGATTACCAATTTTTGATTTGGGTATGTCTGACTGAGCTTTTTTAAATTTTTGCCTTGGTTTATTTTTTTTAAATGTTTGTACAATAATACCACAAGACTGACAAACTTTTTCAATGGAAAATTAAAAATTTCTCTACACCTAATTTTTTTTTGTACAAAATTTGCCATTTTCTAAAGCGCAGCACCAAGTGGTTTAATTTTTGCACTGGTGCTAGAAATTGGTGTAGGTCTATTGCAACTACCTTTCTGACCAGCTAAGATGAAATAGAGGTTGATGACTGTTAATCATTATATATTTTTGAACAATTTTTTTCATGCAGATTTAGAGTGTACTGACTTTCAAAAGAATGTGTTTTGTCAGTAAAAATAGAACACAAGCATCTTTTGCTCCAGTCCCACTTTTGAGGTGAGGAAAGCACCAATTTTTAAGTTGGAAAGGCCTCACTTTAACTATTTTCTTTTATGGTATGGATCAATTTCCTTGGGAACTTCATTTAAAGTGAGGCCAAAAACTAATAATACATTGAAAAATATTTAAAAGTTATGGCAGGATTTAGGTATTTATAAATTTGAAACTTTCAGAATCCCAGCACCAAAACTGTGAAAGTTTTTATAATGAAAGATTGTGAGTGGCAACTGCCTTTTTGATCAATCATTATGAAATACCGATAAAATGAAACTGTTTATAGTTGTAGATTGCAGGTAAGCAATCTATCTGTGCTTTAAGATGATATCTATAGTTGCGTATGCCTAATGTAGCTCTTTCAATTTACCTTGCCTAATGTTTGTTGGTGGATGTTTTTAAAGTTTTAAAAGTAACTGTAGTTGTTTTAAACTTTGATTTTATAATTACTTGAAAATTTGTCACAAGGTAAATAGAAGGACAGTGTTTAGATTGCTTGGGACTGAAGGCTGTGGTTTGCTGGAAAAACACAGTAAACCCTAACTTGCTATCAAGGTTGATCATTTTTGTTCATGTCAACTCCATAAAGAACAAATTTTGTCATCTGCAAGAATTTTTTAGAGTACTTTTTATGTTATGGTATAGAAAATTAAGAGGTCATCACATTTGTTCCAAAAAAAAATATAAGTGTTTTAAAAAGCATGAAAGTGATGTATGTTGTTTAATATGATGTCAGCACATGGTTGCTGCCATAGAAGGTTTTTTTTAGTTTATAATCAAAATAATATGTTGGAAAAGTGCAGCGTTTGTCACTGCAACTGCCCATGCTTCAAGCATATCTCCAATACCGTAAACCGGGGTTACTTTGTACACCGGGGTAATTTTGAACACCATGAGGTAACTTTGTACACTTTTTCAAAACACATAACCATATTTTCAAAACACATATTTTTGTTGTTGTTGTTTACCTGACCCCTTCCAAGGGATGGGGGCATGGCAGAATACCATGGAGCCCCAGAAGCTGGGCAACTTCCCAGGGTCTGGACCAGAAGTCATAGAGAGATAGAGAGTCGCCAAAGAGTGAGTGGCGCAAAGAGTCTGTAGCTGGACAGTGTAGAATGAGATGAGAGGTGTCCTGGGACAAGTGTCCACAGTCACTGCAGGAAGGATTCTCGATTCTGCCAATCCTAGAGAGATAAGAACCTAAAAGAAGGCAGTTTCCATGGACGCAGCGAGCATGGCAAGGGAGCACAAGTTCCTCGGTGAAAATCGAGGAAACCTGCTTGGCAAAGAATTTAGATGAAACAATACGCTTCCAGTCCGAAAAAAGAGAAGAGTGGATACGAGAGATAAGAGGAGAGAGACTAACAGGGATTGCGGAGGGTGCAAGTAGTGCTCCCCGTCTGGCCAGCTCATCAGCTGCAGCGTTCCCTGGCAGAAACGAGTGTCCGGGGACCCATTGTAGTCTGATAGAACAGGAGGGGAGAAAAAACAGTTCCTGCCAAATCTGCCACAGAGTTTGGGATAAGAGGAAAGACGAAGGAGAGGACAAGGTGGCGAGAACAGAACCAGAGTCAGATAATAGGAGAAAAGAGGTGGCAGACTTGTTGGCCGAGACCAGCAAAGAGCATGCAGAATGGCGCAGGCTTCAGCAGAAAAACTTGAGCATACTGGGCCTGCCGAAAGGGAAAGAGTGGCCTCAATGCCACAGAGAGAGCAGTTGGCAAGAACGCCGGAGCCGCCTTTGCCAAAAGGAAAAGGAACAGAGCCGTCTGTCCAAAGCACCAGATCATATGAGGGGGAGAAAGTCAAGGTGGGCAAGAGCCACACCTTGGTGAGAGAGAGAGCATGGAGTGGAAAGGATGAACTCCACCGTGAAGAAAGGCAGATTCCAAGGAGGAAAGGGAGGGCACACAAGAAGAGCCTCCCTAGAAAAGTAGAAGGAAGCATGAGCGTGTGAGTGGATGCAAAAGCTCTCCAGGATGATCTGCAGAGTTTTGGTTTCACTCCTAGTCTGGCCAAACCTGAAATGACAAAGGAGGTTGGGAGACAAAGAGCCCACTCATAATAGAAAAGAGTGAAATGAGTCAGGGTGACTCCTAGGAGAGGCAAAGAAGCCTTGGGGAGAAGAAGTGGGATATGGGAGGACGAAAGGCAGCCTGTGATGGCACAACTAGCCGCTTGGTGGAGGCGTTCCAATTTGCTGAAGTTGGTAGCGCTCAGGAAAGGAAACTATCTGGGTAAAGCGTGAGAAGAAACCAAAGAAAAGCTTAATACAGAAGAGAGAGGGACTCCTTAGACAGGCCCCATGAGGAAGCAGAGATACAGCGTAAAGCCTTGAAACGTGGGAAAAACTTGGCCTTCAGCAAAGATACAGGCTTAGAAAAGGAAAGAGTGCGGTCGAAGGTGACCCCAAGAAATGTTGGAGTGGGATTGAAACGGAGGCGGGAGCCAAGTAGGAGGAGGTTGGGTTGGAGATTAGCTTGGTGGGGATCCACTGAAAAGAAGGAGGCCTCACATTTGTTCGGATTGAGAGGAAGACACCAGTACTCAGACCAGCGCTCCAATTGAAACAGAGCTTTTTGTGTGGCCTCCACTGCAGTGGGGACCGAGGGAGAAGAGGACCAAATGGCCAGATCGTCTGCATAAAGAGAGCAGCTGTTGAAAGAAAGCAGAGAGGCGGGAAGATCATTAATGAAGAGAGAATGAAGACGATTCAATTGCTTTAAATAAGTCTGTGGGATTTGTTGCAGACTCGCTGTGGGATAGGCAAATTTGCAAGCAAGAAACTCTGTAAAAGAGGAAGAAAGATTGTACCTGGCAGACGAATTTGCTCTTTGCCAAGCACCAGTTCAAACAACAGTGCTGCAACTTCTCACGAATCGGGAGCAGATGAACACTGGGTTTGCAACACCTGCAAAATGTTGTGGGAAGCCGAAGGTGACGATCGCTGGATTGTATGCAATGTGTGTAGCAAACAATATCATCTTCAGCGCTCAAGAGTTGAGTACAAAACCAAAAACTATTACACACTTGACATTGAGGGATACTTTTAGAGTGTGACAATTGTTAAAACTGGATTTGAGTATTAAAATAAAAGTTCATTGATTTTTGTACATAAATTTGTACAATTGTACAGGCTGAACACAGTTGTATTTTCTCTAGACAGAAAACTTCAAGACAGTTGCTTCTTAGCCGTTTGCTTGCCTGGGTTCAGCCGTCTGTCATCTGCTCAAATCTGCTCCAACGGGGGTTAGGCAAAGGTCGATGCATAGTGCTCAGGTTTGCTTTCACCCAATGGAAAAAATATGTTCCATTTAATCAGTTTGCATTTACAGTTCATGAATTGCACTACAATTAAAGAAAATGAGCCCAATTTTGTGTGCATTTGCATATGTTTAAACAACTAACTTGCTAAGTAGCATTTCCTGACACAAAAACATGTTTAACCCATTAATGACCACTTCCAGAAATACAAGACACTTTCTTGTAAATTTTTAGTATTTGGTTACTGTTGATCTAATTAAGAAAAAAATGTAAAAAAAGTTTTGCCTCCCGCTTTTGGTTGCCTCGCAACACGATGTTCCTCTAGAGGAACAATGGTCCAATACGGGTGCAAAGCTGCTGCAGATTTAGTGCAGCTGTTGCAGATTGGCAAGGCTGGAGGTGGCTTGCATTTATCGGTTTACCGTACAAAACTATTAGCAGGACATCTGCGCAGCAATGCACAATCCTGTCTGAGAAGATAAAACAAACATTACTTTTTTTAAAGAAAAGTTACAGAATGCAATTGATATAAAAATTTTGTTACTGAGTACCAGAGTTAATTTTTCTCTGAAAACCCTGCGCAAAGTTCATATTTTTCGGAAGAGTTTCTTCAAATTGATAGTGAATTATTTCTTTGTTAAAGATGACGGGTAACCAGTTACACAGAAGATATTTAACTCGGTAGGAAGCAGTTGACAACGTTTTAGGGTCAACAGAAAGTGAAGAGAAAGATATTGTTATTTTGCCACCAGCACAAGGTGATGCTTATGCTACTGATGTCGAGGAAGATGATTTAGATGAGTGCCATAAACATGATTTGCTTTCAAATGATGTTGCAGGAACTTTAGAGGTACATAATGATGATGAATGCAAAGTCGCTTCCGACGTGTCAGCAGTTCAAAGTAAAAAAAAATAAATCACCATCAAAGAAAAAAAGAAAAAATGCGGAAGTAATGCTCTGGAAGAAGAAAAACAGCCGGAAGGAAATTTCAGAAGCAAATGTTATGCACTTAGCTGGCAGCCACCCTCATCTTTTCCTGCTTGAGCCAGTTGCACTTTTTTGATTATTATTCAATGAGGAAATCTGTAGTCTAATTGGTTGCAAAACTGTGATATGCGTCTCAACGGGATGAGGTCATTCATCTTACACCACAGGATGTTCATTCATGGCAAGCCAATCAGATTTGACTACGAAAACTGGGTTTTGGCATCAAGTGATGGCTACCCTTACAAATTTGAGACTTATATTGGAGCATGTCATACTAAGAACAGCAGCAAGCCTCTTAGACCACAAGTTGTGTTTACTCTTCTTTCGATAGTTGAAAACCCTGCTTGTCATTGTGTTTATTTTGACAATTTTTTTACATCTTATCATTTACTGTGAGATTTGCACGAAAAGAATTTCAAGGCTCTTGGGACTATGCGGGAAGGCTGTACAATAAAGTGCCCTTTGCAACCATCAAAAAGTGTTGAAAAAGAGGAGCGTGGCTTCTTTGACCATTTCTCGGAAGATTACGTGTCCATAGTGCAATGGAATGACACAAGGTTGTTTACCTTGGTTCAAATTTCAGCAACATAGAGCCTACCAAAGTGGTAAAACGCTACTGCCAGCATAAAAAGAATAAGAACAATTGTCTTCAACCATTCTGCTTCTACCAATACAATCAAGGCACGGGAGGCGTCGATCTGCTTGATAAGTTTATAAGCCAATAGAGACCAACAATTCAAGCAAAGAAGTAGTATTGGTAGCTGTTTGCTAACTGTATAGAGATGCTGAAGTGGTTGCATGGAGGGCTCCATGTTACTGTGGGAACTTCCACGCGTTTAGATTTTCTTGAATTTATTTGGTTATTGTAGGTGACTTGTTGAAAGCTACTAGTTTTGCATCCTCAGACCCTCATGGAAGAAGATTAATAAACACCAGTGTTGGTCTGCACCACCCTGTAAATTTGGAAACTCAAGAACGCTGCTCAAACTGCAATAAACACACTGTAAAAAATGTCAAGAATGTGATGTTTGCTTGCATCCTACGTGCCTCTTGGATTTCCATAAGTGATAAAATTGTGTCTTTTTCAGGTATTTTTGTAGTTGCTTCATGTCATTTGGAGTGTTTTTGCAATAGAAAATGCTTACAAAGAAGATAGAGCAGCGGAATTTTTTTGCGCAATATTAGCTGGTGATAGCGTTTTGGACCATTGTTCCTGTAGAGGAACAAAAAAAGTAAACGTAAAAGTGATTACTTTAGAGACATAATTGCGGAAAAACTGATAAACCATTACCTTTTGAAGGCTTTCTAGTTACATAAAATGCAAGTAAAATTTTTTCACCTTTTTGTGCTGAGTCAGCATTTTTACGCAAATCAAGGTCATCCCGACTTCAGAAAAATGACTATTTTCTGATGGGCGTTTGCAACGAAATTTAACGAGTTAAAGAAAAACATTTTTTAATTGATGTTTGTAAGGTCATTCAACTAGGTCTTTGTCTAAAAATTACGTCGATACAAAACAACTGACTGGTTTTTCAAGCTTTCGAATAATTTGTTCCTCTACAGGAACAATGGTCCAAAATGGGTTAAGTTTGATCGCACTTCCATTTCACGTCAATTAAATCTGAAGACAATTTTTATTTTGCAAAACCTGACCATTTGTGAGGACAATTTGTCTCCCTATCAATGCCTTCTGAAATCTACCCACTGTTTTACTGTATTTTTTAATTTGGGAACTCTTTTTTTATATTGAAATAAAGTTTACAAAATAGCCCCTTTTAAAAAGGAAGTTTGTTCACTTTAGTGTTGAAAGTACATTGCTAATCGAGATTAAAGAAATGTACAAAGTTGCCCCAATATTGGGGTAACTCTGTACGCAACAAAATATGATCTTCCTGCCCATCCTTGAAGTTAGTGTTAAAAAATAAATTTAAGTTAAGAAAGCATGCTTCTGAGGTGCCAAGTTCAGCTAAAAAAAAACTCGTCAAGAGGTTGCGTTAAAGAGCTAAGTTTCAGCAAAGGCAAAAAGTGTACAAAGTAACCCTGGTTTATGGTAACTTATTGAAAAAAGTCAATTTTACATCATTTTTCTGTGTTTTGCAGGCTCAGACATGCTGATTTAATGTATATCTACCACTATACACTTGCTTTCAAACCAGACTTTTTGCTGGAGCAACATAGCACTTTAAATTTTAGATGCCCTTCCTAACAAATACCAGTGGTGTTGTTATAGAGTTGTAAACTCTAGATCTTTTGTTCTGAAACCTGCAACAATACTGCTACACCATCGCTGCTCTTTGCTGATACATTATTCACAATTCCTAAAACAACTCTGTTCTGATGTAATGATATGTTTTTTGGTCTAAGTCGATATTCTGATTGAATTGTTTTTGCAAAAATAGTATCATAAATCACAGCTGATTTATTGAAATCATAATCACAAATGCATAGCGGAAAATCACAGTTTTACTCCTTTGTGTCACTATAATAATTGTGTGAGCATTTCACAGTTGTCACCACATTATATTTTTTGTAGACTTGATTTATTTGGCTCTGGCAATGTTTGCACTTTTGCCAATGTTTTGAATTGCTGAGGTTGATATGGTGAGCAGTTTAGTTTTATCACATCTCCACACTAATCGCACTTGTCAGAGATCGTTTTTTCCTGTTGGTGTTACTGGTGTCCCATATTGTTTTAGCCAGTTTTGTACAATTAATCTGCATCTTACAAAAACTACTTTTTTGCTCCACAAGTAGAAAAACTAAAATTTTTTTAATGCTGTATAGTTTTGTGTATTGCTGTTAAAAATGTTATGTTAAGCAAACTGCTGACTGGCTGTTGTATCTCTGGGCTCTATTACTCATTCTATATGTTGGAGCTTGTGGGCAACTGGTTTTGTGTTGTATAAGCATATCTGTTTCAAACTAGTACATCATTAGTCATCTTTAAAAAAAATACACTTTCGTTTTTGTAATCACATCATACTTCTTGCTATTATACTTCAATTATACTAATACAGATTTTCAAATTTCAAAAAACAATTATACTAATTCAAAGCAATCACCAGAACCAACAATCAACATCATGGCTAGCAATGCTAAAATTGAACAAGTTCAACATTTCAATTACTTAGGTTCATGGATTACATCAGATGCCAGATGCGAAAAAGAAATCAAGCGTCGCATTACTCTAGCAAAAACAAGTTTCAGTAACATGAAAAACATTTTCATGGATTATAAATTAACAATTTCTCTAAAAACAAGACTTTTGAAGTGCTTTGTATGGTCAGTACTTTTGTATGGCTGTGAAACATGGACATTGACAACTAAAACTAACAAAGAATTGAAGCAGTAGAAATGTGGTTCTACCGCAGAATTTTACATATCCCATGGACAGCACATCAAACAAACGAGAAGGTTCTTCAGAAAATGAATTAAAAACGGAATTTGCTTCGATGCATAGAAAAAAGACAGCTGGAATTCGTTGGACACGTAATCCGTAAAGAAAAAATAGAGAATCTTGCACTAAGTGGAAGATTTCCGGAAAAACGAGCAAGGGGGTCACAACGATATACATTTACAAAAAACTTTAACAAAATTTTCAAACACCGTACTGAATTATGAGAAACTGCACAAAACCGAACTTTATGGCAATCCATCGTAGTACATCGAGGTTTGAAACAGCCATGACACAGAAAGAAGAATACTAATACATTATATTATACTTCTATGTTATTACCCACAGCAAGGCTAATGTTCTAACTTAGAGTGGTAAATCACTGGCACTTTCGTAACTTTCGTTTTCACTATTCCCAATTCCAACTATCTTGTTTTAAGTTAAAAAGTTCAATATTACCATTTCTTTTTTGTATGTGCAAGATGTTTCATTTTTGGATAAGCTTCTCAGATTTTGAGCTTTTAACCCTTTCTTTCCCACAGTAGCGATTTGGCAACAATAAAATCAAACCTCGTTTTCTCGACAGAGCTGTTGCCAGAAGGTGCCAATAAGAAAATATGGTATGAAGTGACTCAGGTCCCTTTACTATTTATGTTTTAGTTTCGGCTCACTGATCATACTTGTGACGTGCAGTAGTTTGAAAACACCCACTCAACTGCAACTTAATAACAGCTTCAAGTGGTGCATGGGCAAATGAAGTGAAAGTTTATTGCTACTGCAAAAAAAGTTCGTTTTGATTTATATGTCAAAGGTATAACCCCAAGGCAACAACAGAGAAAAATTCAAGTTTTTCTGAAGACAATGAGATTGTGCAGAATTTTTTGAAAATGCACGTTGTCATTCGGCAACAATGGAAAAGTAGGCAAATTTTCTGAATGCATAGCAGTTTTAGTGAGTGCTTTGAAAGTTTTGCTGTTGCAGGTTTCGGGTGCGACTAAATCACTCTAAAAGACAGATTACTACTTATTATTTTGTGTGCTTTTAGTGGTTACAAGTATCGTGTATAAATGGGTGATTATCAGCAACATGATCTTCATGAGGCTGTAAATATCGTTTCATGGCCAGATGGCAATATTTCTGATTTTGAAGAAGATTCTCATGAAGAAAAAGAGTTAGATCCAGATTACATTCCAGATGAGAATGTGAACTCATGCCCACTTGAAATAGAAATGGAAAGATGTGATCCCATGGATGGTGCAGTTACTACAGCGCGTTTCACAATTCTTTCAGGTTTTGAAAAGGCTCCAATTTTTTTGTTCTAATTTTTTTCTTGCCTGTTTCAGATTTTGTTGCAAACCAAAATGGGGCCCATATTGAAAACGTAAACTACAAAAAATTTGCATAGGTTAGTGGCATGCTGATGCATATGCAAAAATAACATGATGTTTCCTACCGAGCTGCTTTGAAATTTTGATTTTATCTTGTTTACTTTTTGTTTAATAAAATTTTTAAAATCTGAAAGAATTGTGAAACACCCTGTACATCATCTATTGATCAAATGAAAGGTCCAGCAGCTCCAAATGATCAACTGAATGGTCCAGCTGTTACATTTTCAACTGATCAACTGGATGTTTCAAGTGCTCCAGCAAATAGTACAACACCAGGGCAGCACAATGACCCAATAACTCCCAGTTCCAGCTATAGATGGCGCAAAAGAGACCTCATTACTGATCATATTCCTTTTACAGGATCTTTTTCAGATCCTCCTCATGAAATTCCGACACCTCTGCAGTATTTCAGATGGTTTTTATTGAAGAATGTACGGAATATATTGCTTGCCAATCAAATTTGTATGCTATGTAAAAATAAAGGCACATGGCACATCATCCAGTGAATTTGAACAGTTTATTGGCATACTTTTGCTTACAGAAGTATTTCCATGCACATCCTATAGATTGTATTGGGCTAAGTTTTGTTGGTTTAATATGATTGCTGATGTGATGTCTCAAAATCAATTTGAGTTTTTGTTATGATACATACATTTCAATGATCATACCAACATGAAGCCCCGAGAACGCCCACAGCATGATCCACTTTTTGAAATTTCACCCTTGTTGCATCGCCTTCACTCTGCCATGCAGTCCATTGAACTCGAAGAAATGCATGCAATTGATGAGCAAATGATACCTTTCAAAGATATAAGTTCAATGAAGCAGTATATGAAAAAAAAGCCTCATAAGTAGGTTTTCAAAGTGTTTGCACGAGCAGGTACTTCAGGCATCATATATGACTTTGAACTTTACACCGGAAAGTCTATGCAATTGCCTAATGAGTTTGGTGTTTCAGGCAATGTAGTACTGCGCTTGATACAAAATTTGAATGCTGCAAGTAATTTCAAAGTATTTTTTGACAATTGGTTCTTTTCAGTTGGTTTGGTTGAATGACTAAAGCAAAAAATGATATGGACAGTTGGCACCATTTGTCTCAATCGTTTGAAAGGTTGCAAACTGCTAACAGACCAAGAGCTAAAAAAAAGGCAGAGGAGCTTGTGACTTCAAAGTTGACCAGGAGCATGGAGTGATTATAGTGAAATGGTATGACAACAAGCCAGTTCACCTTATTTCATTTTATTCTGGTGTTGAACCAAGAGACAAATGTAATCGTTGGAGTGTGGCTCTAAAGCAAAGGGTGGAAATTGATCGACCACCCATTGAAAAAGATTACAATCGTTACATGGGTGGTGTTGATCTGTGGGACATGATGATCAAATTTATCAAACAAACATCAGAAGCAACAAATGTTACATGCAAATTGTTTACTATTGCACTGATTTGGCAGTTGTAAATTCAGACTACTTTACCACAGGCACATGAAACAATACAACAATGCAAAATATACTCCTTTAAGGAAATTTCGATGCAGTGTTGCTTCTGCTTTACTTCATGCAAAAACAACATCTGTAAAAAAACGAGGTTGCCTATTAGCTGCAAGCAATGATGACAATCTTCAAACAGTGGCCAAGCGCAATGTGGCCACAGCTTTGCCTAACGCTGGTGTAAGATATGACCAGGGTCCACATTGGCCTATTTACCCTGACAAAAAGATGAGATGTCGGTTATGTTCTGTTGGTTATTATATGTTGTGATAAAAGTTTTTAGCTTGTAAGATGTTATTAATTGATTTACAGTCTATGCTTCAGGGAAGTTTATTTTGTTTTGGCAACAGGAAGCATTGCAACAAGGAATTACACCTTAAATTCAATATAAGTTAAACTTCTGTACTTGTGAATATATGTTACCTCATCTTCCCAATGTTTCCAAATGGCAACATCCCTCAAATCAGCCAATGCACAACTAAATCAAAATTTTTTCTTTTTTTTTATCATAATTGGGTCTAAAACTAACTACAACAAGCATTTTGGAATTTTCCCGAACCTAAATATTGATTCTGGAAAGAAAGGGTTAATCATCCCTTTTTTTGCTAGTCTTCAGTTGACTGGGTAATCATTATGGGTAGACTGTTTAGCCCTGACCATCTGTCTGCCACATAAAGATGGAAACACCTCATTAAGGGTATTGCTCGAGGACACAACAAACAACCTTGCCAGCTTGTTTTCCATTCTATGCTTTTTGTGCTGAGTGCAAGCTGGGAAGTTATAAATGCCATTTTTTAAAGTGTTATGGTATGACTTGACTAGGTAAATGAATCCCATGTTCATTGATTGTAAAGCAGACGTTCCCAAGATGCTGGAGAGTGCCCAATGACATCATCTCACATAATTTCTGCCTTGACTTTCTAGACTATGTATATATAGGCTATGGTTAGACGTCAGCAGTACGTTGATGAAAAGTGATGCAATAATGCAACATTTACTGCAGCTGGAGTAAGTAGTGTTGCAAAAACACAACAAAGCTTTTTGCACATTTTCACCCAAAAAGTTTGGCTCAGTTGGTTGGAACTAGAACTCATGTAAATGACTTATTCTACTGCTAATCTAGTAAATTATGCTACCTATGCAAAATTATTAATACATACTTGCTACTTATCTGGTATTGCCGCCTGCCATCATATTTTACAAAAATGCTTGAATTCTGACTTCCACATAAACTTTTGTTTATACTGTAAAGCATCGAGTTAAGGTGCATCTGACTGTCACATCACCAGTTTGAATAAAGAAAGCAGTTTGGTAGAAATCCCTCCAGCTGTGTTGCAACGATGAAATTAAAGATACATCCTACTATTTTGTTGTAAAAACAGAAACATTTTGTTTTAAATGGGTTATTGTACAGGTTGTACATTTCGTAATTCTACACACTTTCAGCTTTATTTCAGGGAAAATTTTGACTGAAAAATAATGCAATAAGTCACTTTTGAAGTAAATTAATATAAATTTATGCTTTGATGCATATATACATCGCCATCATTCATTTTATGAGATGTGTATGGTATTGGTGTGTTTTGGTTTGTGATTCTACATATACCAGTGTTCAATTTTTATGTTGTTTGTTTTTGGTTAGTGTATTTCTGTTATATTTTGGTTGTGATTTTAAAATATCAATATTCATTTTATGAGTTGTGTGCTGTATTTGTGTTATTTGACTGTATTTTGTGCTACAGTTTGTGTGAATTCCTGGGCAGTATTTTTAACAGCAATCATGATGAGCTTCAGGCTGGTAATTAGACTTCTGACATTGTAGATTGACTCTTTGAATTAATTGTCATAGCATGAAGAGTGTGTTTTCAACTCTGTAAAGCTGGTAGTTAGACTTCTGGCATTGTATATTGGCTCTTTAAATTAATTGTCACACCATGTAGAGAGTGTTTTCAACTCTGTAAAGCTGGTAATTAGACTTCTGGCGTAGATTGGCTCTTTAATTATGGCACCATAAAGATAGAGTGTTTTCAACTTGAAAAAGCTGGTAATTAGACTTCTGGCATTGTAGATTGGCCCTTTGAATTATGACACCATGTAGAGAGTGTTTTCAACTCTGTAAAGCTGGTAATTAGACTTCTGGCATTGTAGATTGGCTCATTAAATTAATTATCATACCACAAAAAGAGTGTTCTCAACTCTGGAAAATGGTTTTGTTTGTGAGAGATTTGTTGAAGCAATGAATAGAAATGTGGATCAAGAGAAAGAGTTATCATTTCATGACCAGGTGGAGCTTCTGAACAGTTTTTGTTCTGGGAAGACAGATTGAATGCCTGTAGTGAAAATTAAGCAGTGGTGATAGTGAGAACAAGAATTGGCTGGATAAATAAGGTTAGGAATTGTCATGGAACAAAGCTTTTGTTGAAATTCAAGGAAAAATTTTATTGTAAGATCTAAGGTTGGCAATGTTGTATGGGCGTGAGACATGGTGTGTGAGGAAGGATGACAAGATGTACATGAGAAGAACTGAAAAAGCGATGTTGGGAGTTAATTTAATTGAGAAAAAGGAAAAATTAACCGATAAATTTGCTGAGTTTCTAAGAAACTTTGGACAGAATATAGCCAAAGCAAATGGAGTGCGATGATATGGACATGTTATGAGCAAAAACAGTGACGATGTGTTAAGAAGAACATTAGATTTTAAAGTAGTTGGAAGAAGAGTGTCTTGGCGACAAAAGGTGACATGGAGAAGGCAGATGGTAAACACATTGGACACAAAAAGGAGGGTGCCACCAACAGGCTAAAAGTAGTGCATTGGTGTTTAACAAACTTTTGAGGTTCATGCAATAAATTCAGCTATTTGCGTTAATGGAATTAAAAATGTTGAATCTTATTTTTTTCCTCATTTTTTTGACTCTGATTGGTAGCATCTGTTTATGGTGCCAGTTTATGGCTCAAAATAATCTCCTGGCTATATGAATAATTTTGGAAGGCTAAAAGCTAAAAAATAAACTTCTACAAAATTATAAGGACAAGAAGATAAATTTCTACCAAAAATCAGGAATTTCAAGTCATTTAAGCACCACAGTGTCACATCCTGTCACTTCACTGGTGATTCCTGTGATTTGGCTGAAACTAGTTCATAATGGCTCTGTAATTCTTTGTGGCTCCTTCTGTTGTGTGGTGAGAGAAGACAAGCTAAGTGGGCAATAACTTGCCTTTCAATTTTTTTGCCATGTCTAGCAACTTTTTTGCATCACGAAAAGGATATTCTAGCTTTGAACTAAACGCTGGAAGCAGTTACTAGTTATTACTCAACATTGGATTGGCATAATGTAGGTGTCAGAGGCTGCTTACATGGTGGGAAAAGTTACTGTTGGAAGCCAAATTTTGTCCTTAGTTTTATATTATCTATGTTGAACATTTTTTACATGATTATGTAATGCTATTTTTAATATTTTAAAAATGCTCTATGTTAATCAATAAAATTTACCAGTAGATAATGACAAAGTTAGTTTTTTAAATCTAAGATAAATTTGAGTTGAGCTGTTGTGGCCATGCGTGTTAGTACTTAAATACTTTTTGTTTTCCTCAGCATGTTCTAACATTAAACAATGTGCTATGTCTTGATTCCCTGATACTTTTTTCATCCTTTTTTCTTTGTAGGCAAGATCATTAAGAGTACAAGCAGTGCATTATTTTGCAAAGTCAGATCAAAACAACATGATAAGTTTATTTTGTTTTCAACATGTTGAACCAGCAATATCCTTAGTTAAACAAGCTGATTTCTTTTGTTAGTGTTATTGCTTTGTTTATGCTTCTTTTCATACTCTAGCCAATCTTTTTGCAGTCTATTTTGTGTTCTTTTTGCTGAATAGAATTATGACAACAAGCTCCAACACATATTCATGAACACTTGATAGAAAAATTGCTTATACTGAAAAAGTCACATTATTTAGCAGTAGTATCAAAAGCTGGCAGCCCCACGATAGCCAGCAGTTGTACTTAACTTATCATCAAAAGAAACCTTGTAGTCTCTGGAATAAGTGATTTCACAAAACAGCCCCAGGTTGCCAACTCCTAATAACATTGGAGAAGAATGGACCTTGGGAAACTGTTCTGCCTTTTCAGAGATTTTGTTCTATACTCAGAAGTCCTGTTTGCCTTGTGTAATCACTAAAGCACGTTTTCATTGATGTGAAAATTAGAAAATAAATGACTTAACCCTTTTACTGCGTATACCTGGTATTACCAGGTATAACAAAATGTATGTAAAATGCGTATGCCCGGTACTACCGGGTAGTAAAATAATGACTTGCTATATGTAGCAAAAGTATGTAAAATACGTATACTTGGTACTACCGGGCATATGCATTTTACATACATTTTGTTATACCCGGTAATACTGGGTATACACAGTGAAAGGGTTAAAAATCCAACTTCTTTTTCATTGTTTTGTTTTTTCAAATGTTTTTTTTCAATGAAACCAATTTTATTGTTTTGCATTCTTTTTTAAATGCAACAGTTAGTGTTGCAATTGTCTTCTCTGATGTCATTCTTTGTTAGCTTGCACTGCTTCTCTGATGGTGTACTTGCGACTTTCTATTGTTTCTTTAAGCTTAATTAAACAGTGATATAAATCTTTAATTTTGTGAGGTTGGGTAGTTAAACCAGTTATTTGCAAGCTAACTTTTGCTTGAGTTATTAAAATACTAGACCCTTCAAAACTTTTCATAATGACTTTGAGGTAAATTTCTTGCATAATATAGGGCAGCATTTAACCAGCTTCCCCAACTTGCAAAAACAGGCTGAAGTGGGCAGCTAATAGTAGTCTATTTGTTTTGTCTGTTTGCAGGTTTAACTGTTACTAATTTGACTTTTGCAATTAGCTGATCAATATTTTCAAAGTGGGATTTGACTTTTCTAGCACAATGTGGAATAAATGTGCTTCACATGTCACTTGGAACAGCTTAGGTTACAGAGATTTTAGTATTGCACCTGCAGCTACTGTATATTTTGCAGCATCAGACAATGAAAGACAGAAAAAGTTTCTTTTGATTTCAAGAGATCTAACAGTATCATCAACTGCTCGAGCAATGCTGTTGCTATTTGGCACACATGGTAGAGGTTGACAACTGACGTGAAGTATTTCTAGGATTCCAACTATGATATTTAAATATTGTATGCCAGATAAGGCACTCTCATCAACAGCCAGAAAAATTTCTTTGTCTTGTACAACATTTTTTATCTGCAGCAATTCATCTGGGCTTAATTTTAGCACTGTTATTCTACAAGTAGTTTCCGATGACAAATTGTGATCAATGTTGTGAAATAGGTTTTTGATATTTTTATTTTTAGCTTGTACAAAGGAATATCAGCAGACAAAAATGCCTTGGTTACCTTTTCTGAAAAATTGGTGTTACTCCTCCACAATAATGTTTGCGAAGTGCATAGTATTAGTAGTTTAGATCTGCTGTCAAATGCTTTTTGATGTTTGGACACATTTTAATGGCTTTCAACAAGAAAGCGTTTGTTGCAAGAAACTGCACAGCTGCAGAAATTGCAATATAATTTATTGTTGGAACTGTACATAAATTTTTCGGGAAAACTGTGAAGTACGGATTAAATTTTAGATAAAATTTAAATATGTCATGTCACTCTTTTGACCGTTAATTTCACTGTAAAAGAGTAAAATATCATCTGCTAGTAAGCTTGCTCTGCACCTGCAAAAATAAATTATTCACCTTAAATAATGAAAAGATTGTTTAAACTAGCATTGCAGATGCCTCTTCACTAAACTGCAAATGTTTTTACCTAACAAACGTACAGTGTTACACCTGCTAATTGTCACAACTCTTCAATTGCTACCCAGTTGCAGATAATTTCGTCTAATTTGGATCATTTCAGCTTTGTTTAATTGTGACAAGATGTAGAAGTCTGCACTACCATACAAAAAATTGGCAAACATTGCTAGTTAAAACAAAAAGCTGAGCAATTTTGTGACACTAATTACAGTTATTAGTTTTTCTTACTAATACCAAATTAACATTTAGACTACTAGTGATAATTATAAAAAGTTACTTTTGTTATAAAGAAAAAAATTGGTCCAACGGTAAAAATTTAACTTGTAATTGTCCTTTCAAATTAAGAATAAGAAACTTACTCTTTGTATTCAGAACTCTACAAAAACCCACACTGCTTAGGCTTACTGCCAAAAAATTGTCTTTATTGAAAAAACTTGCTTTGGTGATGAGATTCTAGTATCTGTTTTTCATCAGTAGTTAGACTTTGAATTGGAGCAAAATAAAGACATAATGCAAAGTTAGGTCAGTGAAACAAGCAACAGTAGTGGAAGCAAGTTTGGAGGTTCTAGCACTCAAGAGCAATTTGACAAAATAAACTAAAAGATTTAGCTTGAGGCTTTGGTGGCTTGTCAAAAGCACCTGGGTGTTGCCTTTTTTGGCCCTAATTCAACATTTTAAATGTTGATATGAGCAGCATCAGTTTATTATATTGTATAAAAATATATCATTTCAATAAAAAAGTGATTTGTGCAGTTTTTAAGCGAGAAAATTTGTTGCAAGCCAGAACATTTGTTTGGCAATATTCTAAATTCAGCCAATGATATGTTTCAAAGATTACTACACATTAATGATTACTTGTTGACTTTTATTACTAAATCCAAATTTTTATAGTTTTGTATCACAAAAGTAATCAAAAAAAACTGTGTAATATATAAGTCATGATGTCACATGAGCTTTAACAACTTCACTTTTTTTTACCACAATTCCACAGTTAGCATAGGGAATAAAAAAAATGCAAAGCAAAGATTTAGAGCTTTCAGAAGATTGGAAATAGAACTATAAATGTCACAAACATTTTTTGTCTTTGTTGCAAGAAGTTATTCTCGTAATCACAAAAAATTCTTTACAAGTTTTTGTATTTTTTCACCCCTTTTGCACAACAGCATGGCTGCACCAAATGATGCGGTATACGACATTTCCTATCAATATGATTTTCGTGCTATATCAATGCTATTATTGTTGAAATGTTTGGTAATTGTCATCAAAGGCAAGTGCTGCAGTCGTCATGATGAAAAGCTTATTGTCATCAGAGGCAAGCACTGCAGTCATCATGACAATAGGGGTATCATCATCATAGTGAATGGGTTAAATCAAGGTTCACCTCCCGGTTTGAAAAACCTGTGGTGTGATTATCACAGAACCAACATCTTATTTGATGCACAGTTTCAATAGTATATTGAACACTGTTTGGCCACCCTAGTAAGCAAGGCTGGCTGCATATGTTATATATATATGTATATATATATATATATATGTATGTATGTATGTATAAATAAATATAATATATAATAGACTCGGTAAAATATTTAAGAGTGCTTAATAACAAAAACAGTTAGAGCAAATTAATATATATCTTTATTAGCAAAAATACTACAGCCTGTTTCGCCGTTAAGGCTCCTCAGGTATTTCTGCAAAAAAAACGAAAAATGAACCCAAAACAGAGAATACAATATTACTTACGGTTGTTCAGGGGGAGTAATCAGAAATAGTATGGTAGTCAGCAGAAACTACACTAAAGAATAATCTGCTGATTCTCCTGCAAATGGTAAACTCATCTGGGTAACTAGGAACTGTGGAGGTTGGTATGAGAGTAATAGTGATGTAACAATGGGAACTGGTATATACTTAATATGGTAAACGGTAAGTTGGGAAAATAGACGGAAAAAGAAAGGATAAAGAAAAATGGCAAAAGTAAAAGAACAAAACACGCAAATTACAACGAACCGTCCAATCTGATACTTTTTAATTTAAATTTTTTCCTGTGGCGGCATGTGTTCACTATTTCTGATCGTTTATTGAGCATTATTTTTCTGTCGCCGCTTAAGATGGCAAGTTTTTCAGCCAGGCACAGGTTACATCTGCTCCCTCCACATTTATATGATGGTGCTGTAGAAACAATGGACCATTTTATAGATGGCACAACACCATTATCCTTTGCTCGCCAAACTTCTTTTGACAGCTCGGTTGTGTTTCTTTTGTTGCGGTGGGTAAATGAGTGCTTGTAATTGCTACACCTAGCTTTGAAATCAGTAGAGCAGGATCCATAATATAATTTGGTGGTATTGTTAGAGGATATTTCTGCTTTATATACAATTGATTTCTCTTTGCATTTGCCGTCAAGAGGGCAAGCTGTTTTTATTCTGCAATTACATTTTGGATCGGCAGTGGGAGGTCTATTGGTCTTTGGCAAGGCAGAAAAAAGCTTTTTGCTATGGCACAAGATGACTGCGGACATATTTGGCATACAGCTGTAACTAATTTTAATATTGTTTTTGTTGCATATCTTGTGAAGCCGATGATGTTTAGGGAAATGCTTTGTAATTAGGTTCAGGAATTCATGGCCAATATTTGTTTCAACGTTTTCACTATATGGAGGGTTGAACCAAACTATGTTTCTTCTTCTTTTGTTGCTAATTGTCTTTGTTGCTTTTGCTTCTTTCCGGTATTTCAAATAAATTTCATTTGCAACAAAGACAATTAGCAACAGAAGAAGAAACATACTATTCTACTTATTCCCCTTGAACAACCGTAAGTAACACTGCTTTTTAGTTTGTTTTGGGTTTATTTTTCATTTTTTTTTTTTGCAAAAGTACCTGAAGAGCCCTAGTGGCAAAACACTGTAGTATTTTTGCTATTAAATATAAATTTATATATATAATTTAAAACACTGCTTGTCAGGATAAAATAGAATTTAAAAAACCACTACAGCTGTTTCGCCAAGCAGCTCATCAGGTGGCAACTCAATCATTTTCAGGTGAGTAGTTGTTTTTCAGTGAATAACCAAAATTTACTTTTTTCATCTTGTAGTGATACTAGCTTGGTGAGTAGAGTGCTCTACAGCTCAATGCTTGAAGCTTCTTTCAATGCTTTCTTACAAGATGAATTGAATTGACCTGATCATTGCCTAATTGGAGACGATGTTTGTAAACAAGTCCATTGTTCCATGAAACACTCCAGCATGTTGCTCTCAGGGTGATCTGATTAAAAGCAGAATTGTGCACTGTTTTGCCAGCCAACCATGCCAAAACACCATGTGGGGGAATCTTGCTGCTTTATGTGACTAACCGAGAATGGTCAAACCCCTTATGACTCCCCCTAGATTGAACCTACATAACCAGTAAAAATGGGGGGATAGGGGACAAGGCATCCAACCTTTGTCTTCGAGTGGGACAAAGGCATTGGTTTTGCCCAGTCACCAAAATTTTAAACACCATGCACTTGACTGCCCGCTTTATGACAGTCTCGAGCTATGTAGATTCTGGCAACATAGTTTGGAGTTGTCAATGGTTTGCTTTCACTTGCTCTTGTATCACTTTAACTTTGGTCAGTGCATTGTTATAGTTCGTGTTGCCCCATCGCTCAACCTTGAAACCACAACCATTCTTTAGTCAAGCATTGCATCCACCAGAAATGCAGAGAGAAAACATTAATCTCTAATTCTTTGTGGACCACACTCCACCAAACCACGCTCCCGATGCAGATTCTATAAAATTTCTCTGATTTGATTTGAATTAGAGTTAGCAATGTAAAAATGGGAAAATTTAGCTCCAAACTCTCCTGATGGCAAAATGTCGCACATTTTTGGGTCAGTACGGGCATAGATACTGGGATTTTATACTGTGGTGATTCAATTGGAAATGCTTCTGGCTTGATAACACATATAGGTGGCCTACTTTTAATCAACTTACCAATTATATTACTTCAGGATTTCCATCAAAAAATTAATCAATTTTAAGTTTTTGTTTGGTTTGCATGATAGCAATGAGATTGAAATAAGTAGCATAGCGGCTCACCTCGATAGCCTACTGTAACAATACACATGCAAGGCTTGCAACTAGCAAACTGAGAAATTGATGCCAGATTACTAATAAATAGTAGCTATCTTTACACAACTTTTGCAGAAGATTGACAGCCATTTATAGAATGCTTTGGGCAGGAAGGTTTCTGATTAATTTTGTCAAATGCACAAAATTAGTTTTGATTACAGACCTGTGGTAGGCCTTCAAGGCTATAGCAGTAGGCTATCGGGCTGCACAAAAACAAAATATTGTCACTCTGGCCATTGGCATAAGCAACACAAAAGAGTAAGCTGGCTATTTCAAATTCTTGAATTGCATTTAATTTTTCACCTCATTTCATGCCACTGGCATCTTTAGTTGCCAGCCACAAACTAACTCCTTTTGTTTTATCATTAAAAGACAATAATTGTACAAAAACAAGGATTTATTTACTTATTATTATTTGTGGTGATTCTCATTTCAAGCCATTTTTCGCTTATTACCTGACTAGACCAAAGATGCAATTTTTGCCATTTTTTCTAGTTGCCTGATTTCACTCGGACTTTTAGAATTTCTACTGAAAAATGATTTTTGATAAAATACTTTCATGTTTTGTACAAAAAAAGATTCTTATTGCTGTGAATGCTTGCCTAATATAACCAATTATAGTAGAGCAATCAATGGTTTTCTGGGGTGTCTTGTTGGCAAGTAAAGTTGCCAATGGTGTTTAATGAAAGAAGATATGCATCAAGTAAATTTTGAAGAAATTTTCTTTGTAAAGGTATATACCTCAAGATAGTTTGATGTAATCTTTATTTCATTTGGATTAGTCAAAAGCAAAGTTTGCATATGTTTTTAGTACTATACCAAAAAACTTTCAACAACTTTGGTGCTGGATTTCAGTAAATTGAAAATGAGGAAAAACGGAGTTCTTTGATACTTTTGGCTATTTTTTCTTAAAGAGCATTGTTTTTTGGCATCATTTAATGACATTTCCAAAAAAGGCCCATTAGAAAATAACATATTTTAACATTTTTAAACTCGTAGTACTTTTATATGAAAAATAATAAAACTCTAGAAGGGGTTGAAGTCAATTTGCATAAATCTTAGTTTTTGCCAAAGTTTTTTTAGATCAGTGTAGAATGCTGATAGATAGTCTCTGGCTGATCTAGCGTTCTACATTGATTTGTCACTGAAATGATCTTAACTCGAGATGTACTCACTATGAGATGTACAAATCATTATATTGAGAGTGATCGTTATCACTGAATACATTATGGTTGTGATTGTTTTAGCACCAGAAAGCCAATTTAGCCAACAAAGTACTTCACCAGTTTATAGTCATGTTAGAAAAGAGTCTTACTAGAATTGCTGCAACATCAGCTACTCATTTACTGGCACTACAGCACAAAGGAAAAAGAGCACTTACACAGCCAAACGACTATAGTAAAGATAAATGCATCAGCTTTGTGTTACCAAGACAAGATTTTGACTAATTACCCAAATTTATGCTGTTACAGTTACAGTCAGTTTTCTAAATTTTAGTAAAATTTTGTTTTTGAAGATATAAAAAGACTAATATGATAGCCAATGGTTCTTGATGTATTGGCTTGTAGAATTACGATCATTAACTATTTTTTTGGCTAAATCATCCACTTTTATTAAAATACATTCTTATTCCTCTAAATTGTAAATTGTTTTTTGACAGCAATCAACCTTCTGCTGTGGATAACTTTTCACCATCGCTGCCATCTCAGGTAATTCTGATTGTTGTATGATAAATGATGGGATCTTACTTAATTAGTTTAGTATAAAAAGTGCAATTCTGCCTGTATGTTTGTGTTAGCTCATCTAAAACTACTGGACATGCCAACATCAAACTTGGAATTATTGATCACCTTCTCTGTGTGAGTGTCATAAAGATGTTGGTGACATCATAATGACATCATATTCAAAGATAGTTTTTAAATTTGCATTTCGTAAAAGTACAGTTTTTGTCTGGTGTTGTCCTCTTCACAGAGATGGCCGGATTCACTCCCTTCTGCGATTACTTGCACTCAGTCTCTCCACTTGTCTCGATTCAGGGCATTCTCCTTCTTCAAACCAATCTTCTCTGTCTCCTCCACTTGCTTCTTCCAGGTTTTTTTGGTCATTCTTGCTTTCTCTTGTCACTCACTTCAAGATCCATAGCAATCCTCAAAACACTATTATCATTGCTCCTCAGCACATGTCCATACCATTTAACTCCATTTGCTGTTGCTAACCAGCTATAGTTTCCTTCAACCCCAACATATCCATGTGTTCTTCATTCGTCTTTCGGTCAACAACTTTCTGACTGCACATGGGTCTCACCATAGCTCTCTCTGTTCTCCTTAAAATTGCTTTTTCATTTTCTTTTAGACACCATGCCTCACTTCCATACAGTATTGCTGATTTTACACAACAACGATGAACTTCACCTTTCATTCTCATCTTCTATTTCCAAGCAACAACTCTCCACATTTCCTGAATCTTACCCAACCGATTTTTACTCTTGCTGTAACTGCTGCTTCACAACCACCACTAGCATTTAGTCTGTCTCCCAAATAACAGAATCCATTCACTGTTTCCACTTCATCGCACGAGTTCTCGATAGAATCCACCATTTCTTCCCATTATTTCTCTACATTTTGAGCAAATAAAATGCACTGCCAACTTAGTGGTAGCTCTCTTGATTTTTGCACATTTGCCATCAACCCAGTTTCCACATTGTGTGTGCAACACTGAATTGGCCATAAGTCTCCTGCCACAAACTCCACATGAATCTATCTTGCTCTTGAATAGTTCTCTTTCTGACTCACTTATCATCAGTTTTGTTTTTTCTGGTGTTGACCTTTAAATCTTTACTTTCCAGTGCATCTTTCCGATTCCAAAGTCTTTCCTTTAAGTCTTCCATGGTTTTGCTCATGAGAACAAGGTGATCTGCATACAGTAATTCATCAACTATACCTCTTCTTGCATTTTCTGTAATAGCATCCACAACTACTCCAAAGAATTGTGGCAACAGCACAGATCTTGATATACACCAACTTTTACTTTGAATTTCTCTGCATATGCAGATCCCATTCTTACTCTTGTTTTTGCACCATCATACAAGCTCATAACTGCTCGAACCATTGCTTCTGATAGACCCTTCTTTCTCATAGCTCAATGTATCACTTTTCTTGGCACTCTATCAAAAGCTTTTCTCCATGTCAACGAAACACATATACAACTTCTTGTGCTTCTTTTGATATTCTTCCTGCATTCTCCTCACAATGAATATTGCATGCACTGTTCCTTTTCCTGGCATAAATCCAAATTACTATTCATTTCAATTGACTAGTGTTTGCATTTGCTTCTCTAGTACCCTTTCAACAATTTTCATGGCATGCTGTAGCTGCTTTCGACCATGACAGAGAAAAATATTGTTTTACTCAAGCAAAAGCCAGGCCCCCACTTACCAGCTTTCAAAACTTTTATTTCTTTTGATTTAAAATGACGTTATAGCTATTGCTTGATTGCCCTATTTGTTCTCAGTATTTTCTTTCAAAAACTGTTGACTGCAGTAGAGTGATTTAAAGTGTTTTGGGGAGATATTAACAAGGTGCTTCCAATAAAAAAGTTTTTGTAAAACAAATGAAGCTGAATTGATGACACAACAGCAGATTTTTTAAGCATTCTAAGTCAAGCTTTTTCTTTTGTTTGGCACGCTTTAAAGTTTTTCTATGATGTCATAATGCATTTGGCCCAATTCAATTGAAAAAAATTATTAAAGCAACAGGTATCAAGCTATACACATACAGTTTTTATTGAAGGTTATTTCAAAAGCTGACCACTCATATGCTGCTTGTTGAAGAAGAATGATACGTCACAGTATTAACATTGCGGTCAGCCACAATACCAGGTTTTTAGTTGTGCAATGACAACTTATAGTACTTCTGTACAGTTGTCTCTCATGCCTGACTGATCTTTATTTCCAGAACATATCAATCAAATGCACCCAAGTTCAACAAACTGATTATTTTTAATGGGAAATCCTACAGCAATAAAGTCAGCTATTGGGATCTTTACCACAAAAACTTGTGTAATAGCTTATATTCTTAAATCACAACCCATCATAACTACTTGACTGTTAAGCTTATCTTGGGTTACTTTGCATTTTTTGTAGATATGATTACGCCAGGGCCTAGCCTTATGGATATGCAACCAGAAAGATAAGGTTATGAAAGTAGGCACACAATTGCAAAAAAGTCATAAGCAATGTACCAAATGTTTAAATTATTCTACTTTACATTTATGCATTCATGCAAGTGGTGGCATGAATGGGCAAAAATGTGTAAAATGATTGGCTGTTTTAATTGCGAGCAAGTCCATCATCTAAGTACATGTTGGAAACACGGCAAATATGACGTTGCTAGGGAGTTAAAAAAGTTTGGGAGAAATGTAGCCCCTCTGTGCAACCCCCAAATGATTTTTTACTCTTTTACGATTAAGAACATTGTACTTTTCATTTTGAAACGATAATTCACTGTCTCTAATAAACTTTTAACTTTTTGATAATGTTTTCACTACTATGCATTGGGAAAAGGAGGTTTGCAGTCACGTGAGTGTTTTACTTAAGATTAATTTTCTTTTACTCTAGCTATGTTTAAACAGGAACAAGCAACATGCGCACTGCCAGAGGCTTTAGGTCATACAAATAGGCATACAATTACAAAAAAGTCATAAATGGATTATTGAAGAGGTTATTACTGAACACACATAACATTCACTCTGGCCCCCCTCCCTTTTTTTGGTCAGCCATGCTCTTCATAAAATAAATGAATAAAATGAAGTGAAGTCAGATGGTGCCAAGTCTGGAGAATATGGGGAATGCGCAATTGTTATCCAGCCAAAGTAGTTGATGACCTCATGAGTTTTGAGGCTGATTTGAAGCCAATTGTTGTCATATTGCAACAAAACTAGACATGTTCAAAGCAGGCAAAACTCTTTGCATTATTGTATTAGAAGTAGTGGTTATTCAGTTTTTATGTTGTATTGTCCTGTCATTGTTGTTATCTGACCCCTTCCAAGGGATGGAGGCATGGCAGATGACCATGGAACCCCAGAAGATAGGCAACTCTGTAGAGCCTGGACCAAAGACAAAGAGTCGCCAAAGAGCTTGTGGCACAAAGAGTCTGTAGCTGGACAGTGCAGAATGAGAACAGGGGTGTTCTGGGTCGAATGACTGCATTTGATGAATGAAAGATTTTCAATTCTGGAGAGATCAGAGTTTAAAAGAAGACGTTTTTGTTACAGGAAAGATGAGAGAGGACACAGCAAGCGTTGCAAGGAAGCACAAGTTCCTCAGTGGTCACTGAGGGATCCTGTGTGTTAAAGAATTTATATGAGACAGTGCACCTCCAGTGTGAGAAAAGAGAAGAGTACATACAAGGGGTAAGAGGAGAGAGACTGCATAAAGCAAAAGTAGGCACCCCATCTGACCAGTTTATCAGCTGTACCATTTCCAAGAAGAAATGTGTATCCAGGGACCCATGGTAGCCTGATAGTAAAGGAAGAAAGAAATGATAGTTTGCGCCAGATGTGCTAAAATGTTTGAGGTAAAAGAAAGATGGAGGAGAAGACAGTGCGTTGACAACAGAGCAAGTACTTGAGAGGAAAAGAGAAGTGGCAGACTTGTTGGTGCTACTGAGACCAGTGGAAAGCTTGTAAAACAGCACATGCTTCAGCAGAAAAACTTTGAACAAATTGGGCCTGTCAAAAAGGGTGGCCTCAGTGTGACAAAGTGAACAGTTGGCAAGTATGTCAGAGCCGCCTTTGCCAAAAGAAGAAGGAACAGAGGCATCACTCTAAATTACCAGGTTGTGAGATTGGATGGAATCAAGATGAGTGAGAGCCACACCTTGGCAAAAAAGATGGGGGTTAGAGTGGAGAGGAAAGAGTCATCTCCCCAGTAAGTAGTGGGCTCCAAAGAGGAGAGGCTGGACAATTGTGTGCAGGTGAGTATACCCAAAAGTTCCGTTGGAGGATCAGAAGAGTCTTGGTTTCAATCCAATTCTGGCCAAACCTGAAATGGTAGAGTAGGTTAAAAGACGAAGGCCTTGTCCATAAAAAGACATAGAGAAATAAGTCTGGGTGATTCATAGGGGAGGACAAGGGGCAGCCAGTGATGGCACAACTAGACGCTCAGTGATGGCATTCCAAATTGATGATGTTGATAATGCTAAGGAAAAAAAAACCATCCAGGTGAAGCACAAGTGATAAAGGCCAATGAAAAGCTTTGTATATATATAGAGAGAGGGATTCCTTAGGGGGGCCCTTGAGGAGGCAGAGATACAGTCTAAGGCCTTGATACAAAGGAAGAACTTGATCCTCAGTAAAGATACATGCTTAGAAAAGGAAAGAGTATGGTTGAATGAGACCCCTAGAAAAGTTTGAGTGGGATAGCTCTGTTATGCAAGGCTTTTGGCTGGGAAGTGGAAAAGTGGGATCTCAGGTTGCCAGTGCAGACCAATGTTGACTCCCTTTAAGAAGAACAGTTGGGAAAGTTAAGAGAGGAAGGCATTGAGGCAGAAGATCCACTAGCAGAATGAAGGAGAGAATAGACTGATTTAAAAGAGAAACTAGTGGGTCACCTGGCATACCTCAGTTTGGTTTTACCAATGACAGACAAAACATGTCAAGATGCAGAAATGTAACCCTGGTGATCTTTGTCACTTCTATGAGTGGCAGCAAAAGCTTTATGTCTTTTGCTAATCGAATTTTCCACTTTAGGAGACCACCAAGCTTGAGGTTGGCATTTGACACGGCTAAAAAGAATAGAAAATTTAGCCACATTCAATGCCAGAGAAGTAGATAGTAGTAGCAGAAGAGAGAAAAAGAGAGTATTATTCCTCTGCAAAAGAACAGTGAGAGTCAAAGTAAAAGGCAAATCATCCCAACTAGCTTTTTAGACATTGTAGGAAAGGAGCCATTTGTTGGGGCAGAAGAATAGAAAAAGGGGAATAGAAGAATTAGTAGGTGATCAGAATCCAAGTTCTGAAGCACCTCCCAGGTGCAAATAGGAAGGAGGAATAGAAATGTCAGCAGAGAAGTGATAGAGAAGGATAAGGGTGTTGAGGCCATTGAAGGAAAGGAGGTCTGAAGAGATGACCCAAACAAATATTTTTCCCCATGGTGCAAAAGTACTTTTTTGAGTCCCAGAGAGGGTGATCGCAGTTGAAATTCTCCAGAATAAATAGATTTCTGTAGGAGGAAAGAATAGAGGGGGAGAAGGAGTTAGATCTTCAATCTGTCAAAGAAGAGCAAATAGGGGGAGCATAAACATTAAGGAAAGAGAGCAATGAGGAGTTATTTAGTAACAAGTTGAGCCCTAAATAGTCGGTGTAGGAGTCAAGTGAAGAGAAAGAGAAGTTAGAGAGTTCAGAGAAAGATAGGTCTGATGAATACGATGACATCACCGCTGGGGTGCAGATCATTAGGAGAAAGGATGTCAGACTGTGAGTGAGTGAGTGCAATCAGATTGCAGAGCAGAGCATCCAGGGATTTGGACAGATAAAAACAAGATGATGTTGCATTCCTAAATACAGACAAGGGAAACAAAATGGAGCAAAATGAAGTGGAGAAGTTCAATGCTTCTGGCATGAAGACCTTCAACATTCCATTGAAGAACCCTGAGCGAGTCAAGAAAGGAAGAGTGAGCTGCAGGTGTAGAAGAATAGCCAGAAACATAAGCAGGTGGTTAAGGTGCAGAGAGAGTAGTTACAAAGTGAGTGGAATGAGGATAGAATGTTTGTAGGTGAGGGTGGTGTGGGGTGCTGCATGGGGGGAAACCAAAGGAGAACCCACGGTGTTGGATGGTTGGAGACCTTCAAGAGAAGCAGAGACACAGCAAGAAAGGCAGCTCCATAAGTGGGAGCTGTGTAGAGAATTCAATGTGGAGGAGAAAAGTATTAAGCACCTTTGATGAACCCATTTAAAGAGGTGCAGCATTGGACTGAGGTACTCCTTGAGATCACATTTCCAGTGCACATTCAGCAGGAAAAGATGAGGCCAGTCTGTGGTCCTTCTGCGGTCATTCAGAAGGCACCACAATGAAAAAATGACTGGATGTGGGGACTGTCCTGGGTAACTGGGACTCATGGGAAAGCCAACAGGTGTTTTGACCAACCCAAATGAGGTTGAGAACTGCTGTACCATGTGGAGGTGGCTGTTGATTGGTGCAGTATTGTCCCCTCAGCGGAGATGACCAGATTCATGCCATGTATTTTGCAATTGTTTGCATTCCATCTCTCCACTTAACTTGATTCAGGGCATCCTCTTTAAAGCAATCTTTTTTTCTCCTTTTTCACCTGCTTCTTCCAGGTCTTCTGTGGTAGTTTTTGCTTTCTCTTACCATTTACTTCAAGATTGAGAGCAACTTTCACAATGCTGTCTGTCATTAATAAGTAAAGTTGCTTTGTTTGAATAGTCCATATATGTATAGTTTTTGCAATTCGTTGCTTTCGCTCTGCTGTAATTATTTTATTTGTGAATCTAGAATTATCTTGAATCTAAACTTGCTTTTATATCTGGGTTGTTTTGTCAAAAACCTTTTTTTTCTTTTGAGTTGATATTTGTATCGAACATGCTTGGTTTGTGACGTAGTAATGGTAGATCATGTGTTTATGTTCAAGACTGATCTAGAACACACTTCTCTTGAAAGTTTTCAATTGCCGATATGAAGTATTTTTGTAGTAGGTGCTTTTTTTGTATGTGATGTTCGTTTAATTTTCTAGATTGTGTCCCATTCACATATTTAAGGCAGCAAGATTTTTACACATGCAGGGTGAGAGAGTCACAGAGTGAAGAGAGCATGAAATAGTGTAGAAGAGCCTAGAGAGACAGATAGCGTGTTATTCTTTTGTGGTTTGTTGTGGAATATTAGCACGACAAGAATCAAGTGGTTAGTTGATTGATATAGTTTTTCTGATTGATTTCTGGTTGATATCTTAGAGTACACTGGTTTGTGTGATCAACAAGTGAAGGAATTTTAAAGTCTTGTAGTATTTTGTAAATGTATCTGTTCTGTTTTTCATTGAAAAGTGCATGGTTTAAAGTGTTGTGATTAAGTATTTAGTAGAAGCCAATCTTCAGCTAGCTGTTAAGTTGCAGTCAGAATTAAAGTCCCTGTGCACCTAAATTGTGAAAATAATAAATGATTCACAAAGTTATAAATAGTCATGAATAGACATAACTGAAGTCCTATGTCACTGTTTTTATTATTTTGCTCTTTGATCATGACTAAAATCATTATAAATACTTTCACCAAGATGGGGCTACTACCCACACATCAAATTCTTCTCTGACATTTTTACAAACAATTTTTGGTAGCTGCATTATCTCCAAAAATCTCTGGCCACCAAGATCTCCTGATCTTACGCCTCCAGACTTTTCAATATGGGGCGCTATGAAAAACAAAATTTATTGCAGCAATCCCCACACAATAAATGAATTGAAAGAAACCATCACTGATTATATCCAGAAAGTTGATGACACTGTCTTGAAAGACGTCTTCAGAAACATGATGACATGTGCCACAAGATGTACTGAGGCAGGTGGTGGTCATTTCCAGCATCTACTGTAAAGTTCACCAAGTAACACGTATATTTGTTGCAATATGCTGTTTTTGATCAATATTGAATGAAATAAAAGTAATTGAATAAAGGTTTTTGATCGATATGGAATAAAACGCTATTTAGTAACATTTTTTACAACCTATATTTATTAAAAATCAGGTGCACAGGAACTTTTTGATCACCCTGTATAAGTCGCCTCAGTTTTAAGAAAAAATTTAAAGTTGAGATAGAACCAAAATTCTATTTACACAACACTGTCATTATCCGTCCTCAGCACATGTCCATACCATTCAACTCCATTCACTGCTTCCATGTACAGTTTTATTCAACCTCAGCATGTACATCTTTTCTTTAGTCATCTTATGTTTACAACTTTCTGATTGCACATGGCTCTTACCATAGCTATCTTCATTCTCCTTAAACTTGCTTTTTCATTTTCTTTTAGACAGCATGCTTTGCCTCTGTGCAATATTGCTAATCTTATGCAACAATGATAAGCTTTCCCTATCATCTTCTATGGAAACCTATTTCTGAGTAACAACTCCCCTCATTTCCTGAATATTACACAACTAATTTTTACATTTGCTATGACTGCTGCTTTGCAATCACCACTAACATTTAGTGTGTCTCTTAAATAAAATTCATTCACTGTCTTCACATCATTGCACAACTTCTCAATCAAATCCACCATTCCTTCCATTATTTGCCTACATCATGAACAAACAGAATGGGTAGCCAACATAGCAGCAACTCTGTTTGTTTTTACACAAATGCCATGAATCAAGTTCCTATATTTCATACACAACAGCGAATTGGCCATTGCTTTTCTCTCTCAAACTACACATGGATCTATCTTGCTTTTGAACAGTTCTTCTTCCAACCCGTTTACCATCACTTTTGTTTTTTTTAATGTTGACCTTTAAAATCTTACTTTCTAGTGCATTCTTTCAATTTCAAAATGTATTAAGTCTTCCATGGTGTTGGTCATCAAAACAAGGTCATCTGCATACAGTAATTCATTAATCACACCCCTTTTATATTTTCTGTGATAACGTTTACAAATATTGCAAACAATAGTGACAACAGCACAGATCCTTGATATTCACCAACCGTTACTTTGAATTCCTTAGAATATGTAAATCCCACCCTCACTCTTATCTTTGCACTGTCATACAAGCTCATAACTGCTCGAACCATTGCTTCTGATAGACCCTTCTTTCTCATAGCTCAATGTATCACTTTTCTTGGCACTCTATCAAAAGCTTTTCTCCATGTCAACAAAACACATATACAACTTTTTGTCCTTCTCTTGCATTCTCCTCAATGAGTATTGCATTCACTATTTATTTTCCTGGCATAAATCCAAACTGCATTTTATTCAAACTGTTTTAGTGTTCGTATTCACCTCTCTAACACTCTTTTGACATTTTCCTAGCATGTTCTAGCAGTTTTACTCCTCTGTATGATAGACCGGTCATCACATCATCTTGTCCTTTAACAACAAGCACTTATCACACAAATTCCTCTTCTGTTGTGTTTGTGCTGACATAGATTAATCATTACTTTGATCCAATTTGGCCACTTGCAACTATCATCCTCTTCAGATGGTCCAGTTGCCTTTCCTGGTTTCATCTTTTGCATTGCTTCCACAATTTCATTGTGGGACACTTTTTCCACTGATCCTTCCTCTACTTCAGTTTCTACCATCTGGTGTGATTGATTATCTTTATTCATGATCTTTCCCATCAGTTCCTGCCAAATTTTTTTGTTTTCAATAAAACCCAATCATTTATCTTGTAAGAACCTTCCTCCTTCCAGATCCTTCACTTTTTCATTTTACTAAAAAACCAGAGAGTAGTGTTGGAATTCTGACATAAATTACACAGCACAACAAAAATTTTTTTTTTCTTTTATGCCAGGAATGTTGGAAAGAATTTAGAGTAATTTGGGGCCACTGATTTCAGAAATGATATTAGTTTTCCTATATTTGCTCTAGTTTTTAAGATAAAAGGCATTTTTTGAGCCCAAGTGTACTCTGTCTGCAGGCTACTATGCTTAGTCGCACGTTGACCTTTGTGATGCAGGTAAAGATTATAAAAGTAAATAGTTTTATCCCCATCATTCCACAGTCGACTTAAAAAAGAATGGAACTAAGCCTGAGCAAAAATTTCCACAATCATATAGCTAGCCTACTCATGCTTTTAAGGTTTTTTAACTTGGACTATTGCAGTACAAGGCTTGCTACTAGCCTACAGGTTGCATTTAAAAAGTTCAGTAGCCTGCAAAATTAGCAGACTATACTGTGCAGTTAATCGAATTGAAGCAAAATATGTTAAAAGTGCAGGACATTTAGAATTTTAACTATATTTTAAGGTTACTAGCCTAGTTAGCTGTTAAGAGTCTAGTTCTACTGGTACCAGTTTAAGCTGATTGCATTATTTTGCTTTGCTAGCTTGCTTTGCATTTACGTAATCGCTTGCTTTGCATTTATGTAATCACTTGTTTGCAGAACTTTTTATGCATGTTACTAATCTACTACCTAAGCTTCAGTACATTATATTGCAATGTTTTCTTGTCGATGCAGCTGTGCAAATAGTCCTGATGCATTCTGTTACATCTGGGGAGAGTATATGCCCAAACACCAAAGGAAAGGCATCACAGATTTTTATCATATTTTGATGTAAAGCTTGGTGACCAGGATAAGCCTTGGGCACCTCACAAGGTTTGCAAAACTTGTGTAGAAAACCTGAGACTATGGAAGAATGGGAAGCTTAAAGGATTAAGATTTGGAGTGCCTATGTTGTGGAGAGAACCACAAAATCACTATGACAACTGCTATTTCTGCATGGATAATTTAAAAGGTTTTAACTGCTACAAAAAAAACGAAGTGGGAATATCCAGATTTAAAGTCAGCAAGACGACCAATTCTGCATTGCAAAAGCATTCATGTGCCTGCTTTCACTTCACTTCCTCAGCTTCATGATTCAGGTAGTGAAGAACCACATGTACTAGAGTGTAGTGAAACCAGTGAAGGCAGTTGCAGTGAATATGAAAAAAGCTCTTCAAGTCCAAAGCAATTTACCCAGTGAGAATTATATGATTTGATCAGAGATCTAAATTTATCAAAACATGGATCTGAGCTTTTAGCATCCAGACTGAAAGAAAAAAGCTGCCTGCAACCAGATGCTAAAATCACATTTTACAGGAATAGGGAAACAGGTATTCTTCTCTTTTTTAGCCAAGACAATGACCTTGTATATTGCAACAACATAATCGGATTTCTTCTCAAAATAAAAATCCCGAACTATAGACCAGAAGATTGGAGACTATTTATTGATAGTTCCAAAAGGAGCTTAAAATGTGTTTTGCTGCACAATGGCAACCGCTTTGCATCTATACCAATAGCTCACTCTACAAAGCTCAAAGAAGAGTATGACAACATCAAAACGGTGTTACAAAGGATTTGCCATGAGGAACACCAGTGGTCAATCTGTGTTGACTTGAAAATTGTGAATTTTTTGCTTGGACAACAAACTGGATACACCAAGTATCCTTGCTTTATGTGTTTATGGGATAGCAGGGCAAAGCAACAACACTGGAAAAAAAGTGTTGGCCTACAAGAAATGCTCTAAAAGTTGGTGAAGAAAACATTGTAAGGGAACCACTAGTTGAAAGGGAAAAGATTATGTTGCCACCCCTCCATATTAAACTTGGCTAAACAAAGCAGTTTGTTAAGGCTTTGGACAAAAATGGAAGCTGCTTCAAATACTTATGTAGATTTTTTCCCAGATTATGCCTTGAGAAACTAAAAGCGGGGGTTTTTGATGGTCCACAAATTCATAAGCTCATTAGCGACCCAAATTTTACAAAAAAAATGACTGATGTTGAGCTTTCTGCTTGGTCCAGCTTCGTCTTTTTGGTTAACAACAAAGCACTGAATTATGTTGCATTGGTTGAAAATATGCTTACAAAATACCAAGAAATTGGAGCAAACATGAGCATCAAAGTCCACTTCCTCCATAGTCACTTAGACAGATTTCCTGAAAACTTGGGTGATTTTTTGGAAGAGCAAGGTGAAAGATTTCACCAGGACATAAAAGTTATGGAGGAGAGATATCAAGGAAGATGGGACAGACATGATGGCTGACTACTGCTGGTGCCTGCAGCGTGATTGTCCTAATGACCCTCATCACAGGAAATTGTATAAGCAGTGTTTCCAAATAAGAACCGAAATTGAAACCTGAAAAAATCTCATTGTCTTCTGCATAACATTTCAATAGAAATTGTCTTAGTAATTTATTGTGCTGATGTGTTTTAACAAACTTGGATGCAATTTTGAAAGCTTATATTGCATAGATTTGAATCTACGATGAGGAATTTAAATATTTAGATACACAAATACTCAAATATCTCAAAAACTAGAGCCAATTTAGAAAAATTAATATTATTTTTGGAATCAGTGACCCTAAATTACCCTAAATTCACTCTAATATCACTGGCATAAAAAATTGTGTTGACCAGTGTTATTTAGCATCTGTTTGTGCCTTGTTGTAAAACCCAGTCTTTTGCTCCATGCATGTTTCTTGTTCCTGGCATAAACAGTACAAGGAAATGATGAATTCACATGGAGACCCAGAGTCCCGCATCTAAAGTTAAGTTGTTTTTCTACTGTAAGTCAGGTTAAATGGATAAATTTAAATTTAAAGGATTTAAGTAAATTTAAGAGATTAAATGGATAACCCACCTATTGGCTTCCTTTATCATAGCTCTAACAAGAAATTTCCTGGTTTGATTTTTTAAAGATTTGTATTGGGACTTATTTTCTTCTGATGGGAATTTGCACCTCTCTTTCAATGCTGCCTTTCTTTTTTGCTATTGTTAAATATTTTTGTTGTAACCTTCTGTTGAGTTTGTGGAATTTGTTATGCCTAATGGTTCATTTTTCTGATGCAATAGTCAATGCGTAGTATCGGTAAAATCCTTGCTTTTTTGTTCAGTCAAATGCAACGTGCCTGCATGCAAAGTAATAGAAAACGGCGCTAGAGTTTGTTTAGTTAAGTATCAAATTGCTATTATTGAGTTTTGTGTCACATAAGTAATTAGTCAACATATTAATCTTTATATTGGCCTTTGTAGAGTAAGACAACTGATAAGTAATTGAGATAAGTGTATACAATTGAAAAGTGTTGTCTTACTCAGAAATTCAAGTGGTAATTTGTTCGATTCTTGTCTGGAAAATAGTTCTGGTACGTGACAGTTGTCTTTTGTAATTGTTTTGCAGTTAAGTGATTGTGGTTTTTTATTTTTAGAAACGGACATTAAAGGATGTTAAAAGACGTTTAAGGACATATAAGGAAAAGCACAAAACCCCAAATTCATTATTCAATCAATCGTTTTGTAATTTGTGGAATTAAACCAAATTATCAATTTTCCGTCGTTAAATTTATTTCTCACGTTTTTGGAATCGTATAACTCCGTTGAAGTCTATCAGTACGAGACAAGGATTCTACATTTGTTGATAGGATTTGCCTAAGCTTTTTGAGGAGAGACTAGGCGGAAATTAATCAACAGCTATAGTTTCTTTCCTTTTTTCATTTAATCACCATACGTCTCCTCGATCTCTTTTAGATTTCTTCTTTCCACACACTTTGTCAACTGCATTTCAAACACCATTCTTGAAAGTTTTCCACAAATCAGGTGTGTCTGTGCTTACTAGTTCTTTTACACTTTTTTCAAATCTTGTTCTTGTTCAGTTTTCATTCGAGTTCTCCGTCCTTCTTCTTATAATTCATTCCTTTCTCATGACCTTTTTTGAATATTTTTATCCAGATCTACTCTTGTGCTTGTGCTGAAGTTCCCATGGAATGACTTTCACCTTCCTTACATACTTTCTGTGTTTTTTCTCCGCATGCACAAAATCAATTTCTGTTTCACATTCATCCACACTTTAAGTCAGGGGTGGCCGACCTTTTTTCCTCACTCGCCAATTTTATTTAAGTTTAATTTATATTTGCCACACAAATGAAATACTTTAAAATTTTAACTAAATTTATCGGTAATATGGATACATTTAGCAGTTATAACATACAGTAATTGTACTATAATCATATGCAGCTTTTATACAGGAAAGGTTTTTAATTTTAATTAAAATGAACTTTGTTCACATTTCTTAATATGCCACTATAACTTTATTTTTTTCTGAAATATCACTGATGATATAATAATACAAAGCAGAAAAAAAATTTAAGCAAGTATAACTAGTTTTTAATGAGATTTTTGACTTTGCTTTGCTTTCACCAAACCCATTTTATTTGGAGTTGAATTGGTAGATGAAAGTACCAAACAGTTCTTCAAATATAATCAAACTTGATTTTTTTGTTCTTGATCACTTTTGTGGATGAAAATGATTGCTGACACCTGTATGTTGTTCCAAAGCAGCAGGCATAACTTTGGGTGAATTTCCTGAGTTCTGAAAAATGTTCACATGGCAAGGATCACCAAAAATTAATTGTTTCAGTTGCACTTGGAAATGATGGAAGTTCATTAAATTTCATTTTTAGTATCGAATTTGCTTGTAGATGCAAAAGTTACATATGTATTTAACTAGGCATCTTCATAATGTTACGCTCAGTATGTGAAGATGGATTTGAAAACACAAGAATGCGGTTTTCTTCAAAAAAAAATCACTAAAACAACCATCAAAAGACTCTTGTAATAACATGATTTTTTTTATATACTCTGTAAAGTTGACATTATCTTCAACACGTTTGCTCTGTTGTCTTAAATAAGGACATTTGTTTAACTCTTTATTTTGCAATTGAGCGACAAATGAGAGTTCATTTTTCCTCAGCTCATTAAATTGACGAGTATCTGCTCTATGACTTTCTCCTGCTTTTCTTTTGCTCATTGCGATGGATGATCCAACTGTAAAAAAATTTGTTTAGACTTAGCAAACAATAATACAATAATAGTATTTTACAGTCATATTTTCATTTTGTTTTATATCAATTTCAATGTTTAGTTTCAAATTAATGGCAACTGCAAATTTATGACTGATTCAGATTAATGAGTATCACGTATTTAAATTTTGAAACTAAGAATGAGTTTTATAAAATATAGCAAGCTTTAAAAAATGAGTTTATATATAGTGGAAGTTGTAGGAAAAATACTAAAAAACAAAAATGAATAAATTTATTGTTAACAAAACAATTCAAACTTACTTTGGTGGATAGCAAAGTGAGAGAAAATAGTTAGTTATGGGTAGTTGACTTGTTTTATATGTAGGAGAATAAGCAGATTAAACAAAGACCAAGTTTAATTCCCATGGTATATCACTTAATCTCGTTATCCTGCTCATATAAAAGTTAAACTTTAATAATTAAACGATTAAACAGTTTAGAATAATATCTAAACGTTTAATATCATTTATGGGGTGCAATCCACCACTTAAAATTGTGCAGTCTACCACAGGTTGGCCACCCCTGCTCTAAGTTTTCTTTTTTTCTTTTTTTTTTCTTTTTTAAAACCATATGTTTGCTGCACACACCGTGGCTTTTCATCATAAAACTCCAGTATTCTTTTTCAAAATTTATTTCCTGATAGCATTCCCCCATGTACACCTTGTGAACTCTGAGAACATTTCCCCACCTGCTTATTGAAATTCTTCAAAGAAACTATTTTTCTAGAACTTCCCAAGTCCCATTCATTTATCATTTTATCATAAAAACGAACTTTTTCTGTGTTTGGTTTTCTGCTTCATGGCCCAAATGCACATATTATTTGCATCATTTCTCTACTTAAAGTTAGAAAAATTGCCATCACTTCATTGCCTTTTCTTCTAACTTCCACACTGTTTTCAGATATTTCCTCTTTCATCAAGGTTCAAACCCCTCTGGATTCTGTGTCGTTTCCTGATCAGCACAGTTTATACTTTTGTCCTGAGTGCCTATGACCTCCTTGGTCTTTGCATTTAACTTCCTGCATGCAGCATACCTCAATTCTGCTCTTCTTTAGTTTTTTATTCACTTCTGTTTTCCTTGTGCAAAGGCATTCTACCATTGAAGTATCGCATCTTATCCCATGACATTGAGATTTAAACCCAGTCATGCTTTCCATCTCTTTTCCATGTAGGAGCTGCTGAGTACTGGGCCATTGATTTATTCTCTTTCCGTAAAAATTTTTTGGAGCAAAATTCTTCTACAGGGAGCATGCCCTTACTTATCCCAATCCTCATTTTTTTTATGTGTGTGGTCCAATCAAGAAATTTAGCTGGCAACTCCACCATTAACCATCAGGCTGCAATTGATAGGCACTCATCTATTTTTCCATGCTGGGTAAACAGCTTTACTATTCTTTAAAACTGGTGAAGCATGGTAATTTAAACTTTTCTAGGGTATTGATGTGAACATTAGATGAATTGATGCTCTTTTGGTCATGAGGTTCACCATTATCACACCACCAGCATACCAGAGCACTAGGGTGTTTCATAATTATATTTTAAAATTTAAAACTGAGTATCTTTTTTTGATAAGAGTTATGGGTGCTAATTATTAATTTTACATTATTTTTTCATTATGATGTCATCTTCATGCTCCATGGCGCACTTTTTTGCATTTTTTTATTTCTCTGCAACTACAGTACATATCACAGGCACATGAATTTTACATCAAGTAATGCAGAGTATATGATATCCTAAATGCATTCTAGAAGAAATTATGTTTTATTTACATTAGGGTGACCATATTTTCATTACCAAAAAGGAGGACATTTTTTGATAATAATTATTATCAGCCCTACTAGTTGTTCTGCAAGGTTGGGAAAATTTTTCTGGACATTTGTTGGACACGGACTGCTTTTGATAATTAGTACAAATACAGCAGTTTATTTTTTTAATTTATTATGCCAATAAACAAAAAAATGTAAATCGGACAAATGACTGAAACAAATTTTGAAAAACGACTCATGCTGAATGATGGCGGTGTGTAATTGTGCATGGTGTAAATGAAGCTGAACAAAAAAATGAAATCAACCAAAAAATATCCAATTTATTTGTTGGATTTGGCCCATGGATATTTAGATGTTCCTTCAACTTTTGTCAATGAGGTAAAATCATTTTTTGCCATGTCATAAAGTTGGCTGCACGTAACATTAAAATTGTACACTACTGTTAAAATATTTGCAACAGACTCAAGTAAAAAATTCTCTCTTTTGACCACTGCAGCTGCATCAAAGAAAAAAGTTGTTCAACATTAGTGTTATGAGAAAAAATGCTAAAATAAAACTGTCTAACTTTTAACAGTTTGCTGAAAAATTCAATGGTACTACAGGTTTTGTAATATGCTGTCCATCTTTCATGTGCCATCATTTTTTGTTGCAGCACTGTGTTTGTTTCAAGTTGTTTTTCCACAAATTTGTACAGGTTTTGATACTAATCAAACAATTTTGCTTCATCAATAGGAACATTTTTTTTATGCAAATATTCAACAGACGTTTTGACATTTTCCCACCTAGTTTTTTGCAACAAAAGCATCCAATTGAAGCATTGGGAATTACTCAAATGAAGTAGTCCATTTTTTTAGGTATTAACAACACATGATTCATACAGAGCAGACACATCTGAAATAAACAGATCACACTCGTGATCATGGCCGTCTTCTCTAAGTTTGCTCAGCTTTGACTTAATTTGGGTTGAAATAAACAGCTGTTTCTGTCTTTCTTCAATCGTTGATTTTACAGCATCAAGACAAGCTTTAACTTCAGTAGTTGATGCTGTTGATCGTTCAATATTTTGAACTTGTTCATAAAAGATAACAACAAACGACTGCAAATGTTTTAAATAGAGTTTGTTTACAGTACTTTCATAAAACCATTTCAAAACAACAGGTGGCTTGTCAATAGATATGAAATATGACTGCAAGGCAGGGTACATTTGAAACCTCCTTGATAAGCTAGGATAAAGTGAGAGCCACTTAGTTACACAGCTAGAAAGTAGTTTTTGGTACTCTATCTCCACAAACTTACAATAATCCATCGACTCTTCTGTGCACACATACTCTATCTCCACAAACTTACAATAATTTTTCAACTCTTCTGTGAGCACAGTATAAATGCAAAAATACTGATATGTTTTGTAAATGATACTTTCGACATCAATGCTCATCTAATTTGTACCATGATGTAAGCAGTTGTTAAAAATATGTGCCAAGCAACCAACACCAATTAATTTTGGCAAGTTGTCTTTCAATTGAGAAAAGACACTGTTACCTTTTTTTCGGGATAAACCACCAAAGTTAGTGTTACAGTTATTGCCAGTAAAAGATACACATTTTTCAACAAAGCCTACTTTTATCAAAGTTTGTTTAACTTCATTTGCAATTGTTAAAGATGTTTTATTTGTAGTGTGTTTGACTTCAAGCAATTTAGACTGAAGGCTGCCATTTTTCCAATCAAAATATTGTATCACAATTGGGAAAAGTTTGGTTGATTTGTGGGAACTACTGTCAGTTGCTACTTCAATATACATAATTCTATGTGCTTGTATATTGTTCAGCACGTATTGAGCAGTCATCAGGGAAAGAACACTATTAACAATGGCTTCAACTTTAATCTGTGCACAAGAATACTTTTTGAAAATGCTTGAATCCGCAAATAACTTTCCCATTAAAGTTGAAGTACAATCATTAGATCTGTAGGTGTGATGATGCTTTACAGTGTGGAATGCCATGGTAACTTCAGCTGCTGCAACGTTATCTTCAGTTTGCGTTTCAGCCTTAGAAAAATAGTCAGTAACTTTTGCTGATGATGCTTTTCTTCTAACAGCTTTTTTATGCTTTGAACTGTTTACATGCCTGTCTAGGATAAGTTTGTCTTTATTTGCTACAGAAACAAAAGTTCTGTAGCCACAAGTGATGCATTCTGCTTTGAACTCATCTCGTCCTTTTCTAAAAATTGGATACTTCTGTTGAAGTTCTTCAGTAAACTTTGATTTTCTTTTTGGCATACCGCATTTATTTTTTAGCTTTTTATTTGATTTTTTAAACTAAAATCAATATGCACTCAAATGGTTTCTTTGAAATTAGGTCAATCGACCAGAACAACAAAGCAAGATTTATTTCCGTATCTCCTCTGTGTAAAATACAAGAAATGCAGTTTGGAAACTAATGGTATTTGCACCGTTTTCCATGTAATTTTTTCAAATTTATACCAACAGTCAGTTTAAGGTAGACCATTAGAAAATTCCCTTTTATCATTCCTTACCAGTTAAACTTATTATGCAGTGACATATTTTTTTGTCACAGGGTAAACATAAAAAGGGAATTTTTGAACGACTTTGGATGACCAAATTAGTTTTTGTTAAAAAGGAGGACAAAAGGGGTGGGTTTAAAAAGGTTGACAAATGTAGAGGAAGAAGCAATGTCAACCTTTTTAAACCCACCCAAATTTTGGAGGAGATATGTTGATGACACGTTTGTTAAAAAACAGAGGTTGATGAATTTCATAATCATATTAACCCATTTGCTGCCGGCGCTTCATTGTCCGCATTAACGTTGCTTGCCAGACGTTTTTACTGCAAATTGCGGTTTTCGCCATTATATGCTTGTCTCGTAATAAACATTGGATTTAAGACTCACTGATCACATTGAAACCTAGTACATAAAAGCAAATTTGTTCAATTTATGTCCTGGTCTGAGATGTAAGGAGTTGTGCAGATGATGCAGCTTGAACAGCATCATCATCACTCTCTGAATCGCTTGTCTAAATATCAAAGTCGCCACCACTGAAATCAAGATCACTGTCGTCCGAATCACAATTCATAATATCACTAGTTGTGAACGCATCCATAGCGGTTATAAACTAATAAGTAAATTTAAGCTTTTCTAAATAAAAGTAAACTAAAATAAAAATAAAAGTAATTTATAGCAACATCAAGCACCAAATTCTATTTCAAGTCCTGTTTTTCTTCTAACGTAATTACCACTACAACCGTAAAATAAAATTGCATCATCGATGTTCTGTTCTTGAAAATAAATGCTCTATTTAGTAATGAATCACGCGTGACCATCACAAACTGAACACGCGAAGACCATGTGCAATTTACTTTTAGCTCACAACGTAGATCTACGGTTTTGCAATAGCAAAGTAAGGAGCTTGGCACTCAACCGATGTGATCAATCCAAAAACGTAGATCTACGTGGCTTGGCACTCAGCCGTTGTAATGTTAAAACGTAGATTTACGTGGTTTGGCAGCGAATGTGTTAATAACATTGAAGCCAGTATAAAATTGTCCATAGAACATGAGACCAACAATTTCATACCTTTTTTGGATGTCTGTGTTACTCGAGAAGCTAGTGGGGGGTTAATGACAAAGATTTATAAAAAGCCAATGCACACTAACAGATATCTAAATTTCAACTCAGCGCATTCCATGAGTCAAAAGCAAGGACTGGTAAAGTGTCTTTTAAAAAGAGCTCAATCACAATTAAATTCCAAGCGGGCAAATAAAAACATTAGAAACTTCAAAAATTATAGAAGCTTTAAAAAAGAATGATTATCCCAAATGGTTTCTAAAATGCACAGTTAGAAGTTTGAAAACAAAAACAATTTATCTTTAGCAGATAAAAAGGAAATTAAAACACGTGTTGTGCTGCCTTATGTTCCAAGATACTTTGAGGCTTTGTCAAAAATTTTAAGAAACGTGGGAATTTTGGTTAGTAGCAAACCACATTTAACTTTAAAACACATGTTACCAAAGGCAAAAGACTTGGTTGAAAGGTCGTCTAGACCTGGTGTAGTTTACCCGATTTCTTGTCGAGATTGCACTGGTATCTACATTGGGGAAGCTGGACAGGCTTACAAAACAAGATTGGCTGAGCATAAAAGGGATTTAAAGCCAGCAAATCTGGCAAAAGTTGATGACAACAATTTTAATAAAAAAACGGTATTGGTTAAGCATGTCATCACCGAAGATCACTGAGTTGACTGGAATCATAGCAAAATTTTAACCTTTGAAATAGATTTTACCAAACGCCAATTTCTTGAATCTTTTTTTATTCATAATTCTGAAAATTCAATCAATGATAAAGAAAATTGTTTTTATTCTGAAATTTATGATAATTTGACGTAAACTACAGTTGTTTATTATTTGCCTTTAAACTTTTTGTTTTGCCTTTTTCTTTCGATTGCGTAGCACACTATTTATATTGCTTCACTCGTGCTTTCGTTTATTAATAGTCTTGATGAAGTACAGCTGTATAGCTGTTCGAAACGTTGACGGATATTGAAGTTTGTTGCATGCTCGGTAAGAACTTGTGTCAACTTAAATAAACATTATCATTACCAGAAGAGCTAAATAAAATGAAATTGCTTCTTGTAGTGTTTTTTCAAGCACTTTCATGCACTTAGGTATGATGCAAGGTAGGTATCACTCAGATCTACACCCTCCATTTTATCATTGTAGTAGGGGAAGGTCGGGACCCATGATCATAGCGACACCGATGAGCCACCCTCGTTTCTAGAAATTTAAATTGAATTACTGCCACCTATTGATAGATTCATAAAGTTTATGGTTGAGTAGTTACAGCGTGGAAGTTGTGAGTTATTGGCTATTGCATTTCAGAAATGACAGTGAGATGTGTGTTTTTGGCATATAAAAGTAAATATTTAGCTACACTTTTATGCGAATATTGTAAATGCAGTATTGATGATATAGATCGAGCAAAAGTTTCTTGTTAAGGTATAGTCACAAAGTTAAGGTTGCTACAAAACTTTAATGCAAGTCTAGTCAGCTTAAAGAAATAATTTCTTTAACATAAAATATGTTATGGTTTGGGACCCATGAGCCATCATGGCTGCTGGTGGCTCATGGGTCCCCATGCTAGGTTGAACTAAACTTACATGTAATAAAGCTTTATAAAAATTGTTTGGGCCAAAATCTGTGCTTAATATGATACTCACATGCTCCGGTTATGTGCAGAATCTTCTCACAGCCATGAATCATGGAAATTTCATGCTTTGATTATTCTGGTGGGCTACCGAAATTAGGTTTATATGTTATGTGGTCAAAGTCATATTTTTGTTTCAAATCGTCAATTTGCTACAGTAGGCTATATATAGCCTATTCTGTATTAATATTATTCTTCTTATTAGGTTTAAAAAATCGTAAAATTAAATAACTTTTAAACAATGCCAAGACAAAAAGTCCGAAAAACGAATCGTGCAAATTTCACTGCTGATGAAATGAAAAATGCTGTTGAGGATGTCTTGCGAAGAAAGTTGTCTGTTCGAGCATCAGCTAAAGCAAATGGTGTGGATAGAATGACTCTGACAAGATATGTAAAAGATACTAAAGCTAATGGAGAAACTTTTACACTAACTTCTTTTAAAAAGCATTTTGTCACAACCCAGGTAAGCTAGTATGTGTGTTGATCAGCTGATATGGTAGTCTATGATTAAGTAGACTATCGGTTTCTGGGCTTGTACTTTCACCATAATTGATAGGCTAACCTGCAACAAACTAACAAACAATTAGTCTTATAATTTTTGAATTTTATCAATGTTCGAATTGCCCCTAGCTGACCGAAGTTACCAACTGGCTGTCCAGAATTACCCTATCTTAACCTACTATCAAAGTCAAGATTCTTTAGTTTTTAAAATGTAGCTTTAAAAAACTAAATAATTATTAATCACCTTTATGCCCCTGGCACTGCCCTTTCATAATAGCAAGTTAGTAGCAAATGTTTTAATCTTTATATCTAGCTCCTCAGTGGCTAAATATTGTTTTCATATGTTAATGTTTTTAGGTGTTTACTGCTCCTGAAGAAGATGCTCTGGCAAAATACATTTTAACTTGTTCTAAAATGTTTCATGGGCTTAGCAGAGATGCATGTCGACAACTTGCATTCGAATATGCTCAAGTTAACAATAAGAAATTTCCATCCAGTTGGAAGACCCAATAGCAAAACTGGAAAGGATTGGTTTTATGGCTTTTTAAGGCGACAGTCTTCGCTATCATTAAGATTGCCTGAAGCCACAAGTTTGGCTCGATCAATTGCCTTCAATAAATCAAATGTTCAACTTTTTTTTTACAACCTAAAAGAAGTATTGGAGAGGAATAGTTATCAATCTCATCAAATTTGGAACTTGGACGAAACCGGGATCACCACAGTTCAGCGACCCCCGAAAGTAATTGCGGAAAAAGGGGCAAAGCAAGTTGGGCAAATAACATCGTTTGAACGAGGCACTCTAGTCACAATGTGTTGCTGTGTTAATGCTGTTGGGCAGTCGATACCACCAGCTTATATTTTTCCGCGCGTTCATTACAAAGCTCATATGTTAAATGGAGCACCAAATGGAAGTTTGGGGCTTGCCTGCCAATCAGGTTGGGTGACTAACGAGTTATTTGTCGATGTTTTTAAACATTTTTTGACATTTATGAAACCTTCTATTTCCAATCCTGCTCTGTTGGTTATGGATAACCACAAAAGTCATTTGCCGACTGCAGTTGTTGACCTGGCACGTAATCACGGAGTTACAATCATAACCTTTCCACCGCACTGCAGCCACCGGTTGCAGCCATTGGATGTTTCAGTGTATGGCCCCTTCAAAACCTATTTTAACTGTGCTTGCCAAGAATGGATGCTTTCTAATGCGGGACAACCACTGACCATCTACAATCTTGCTTCGTTAAGTTCAGCAGCTTATTATCGTGCCTTTACACCCTCTAACATTACCAGTGGTTTCAAAAAAACTGGAATTGTTCCTCTTGATGAGAATATTTTCCCGGAAGATGTGTTTCTTTCTAGCATGGTTACGGATCAACCCAATTCGTCATTAGAAGATGAAAACCGAGCAACCTCACCTGCCCCCAACAATGATTTAGCTGTTTCAATAAATGATGTTCCTGGAACGAGTGGCACTACTGGCACAATTGTCACTCCTGAAGATGTGCGTTCCTACCCTAAGGCAGTGCGTCGAAAAAGAAATAGCATTCGGAAAAAGGTGAAGTCAACTATCATCACTGATTCGAGTGCAAAGTCGAGCAAGAGCCAACCACAAAAGAAAAATGCTGCCAAACAACCAGTAGAAAGCTCCTCTGAGTCGGAAAGTGAGCCTCCTGTTGAAAGTGATTCGGAAGTAGGACTCACTGACACGTCTGATAATGAGCATACTGATGTCACTGATGGTGCTATGAAGGAGGGGGCATTTGTGCTTGTTGTCTACGAGGGAAAAAGAAAAGTCCATTTCGTAGGGCAAATTTTGAAAGAAGAAGATGAAGATGGAGAATTAGAAGTCAAATTCCTGCGAAAGCATCCAAAGGTTTACAACGGATTTATCGAACCTCCAGTGGAAGATATTCACTCAGTTCCTGCTGAAACTGTAAAATTGGTTCTTCCACAGCCTTTCAATTTGTCAGGATCTACCAGAAGAGCTATGGGCATAAAGAAATTTCATACAGACTTTTCTGCTTATGATATGTGATTGGCCTATCACGTTAGCCTACAACTTTGTTACAAAACTGTAAACTTTTTGTCTGGGTTGTTTTCTTTTTCCAATTTAACAGCTGCGCCTTTTCAAATGTTCGTTTTAAGGTTAAAAAACTTTTGTTTAACAAGTACTTGTGTACCTGAAACTAGTGGCTCATTGGACCCTACCTATAGGGACCGATGAGCCACTTATGCTGATATATTAGTTTTTAAATATTTTAATTGTTCTGCGTTTTTCTTAAAAATGCCTTTTGTTGTATTAAAGCTTTTATTACAGGCAATGTTGTGTGCGAATTTCATGTTCTAGTTTTGTTCAAGGAGTTAATAATTTAACAAAAAAGAAAAGTGGATCATGGGTCCCGACCTTCCCCTACATACATACCTGTGGCTTCTGTTTTGATTTACCTCTTGAAATGGTTGTAGTCACTGATACATTGTGCGTAGTGCTCAACATATGCACATATTTCTTGTCTCTCCACTGCAAAGCTATCAATTTCCCTTTGTACCTTGCAGGAACTTCCCCTTTCTGCATGCGTTTTTTTTATCAAATCCTTGGGCACATCTTTTGAATTTGATCGCACAGTTCCAACAGCATCAGTGCTTCTATTACATAGAAAGTTGAAAAGGTGGGTGGGGGAAAAAAAGTTATCCATGCTAGTGCAGTAACCCTTGTCCAACAAATTATTTGCTAGGGTTAGAATAGATTTTGCACCAACACTGGACTGGTCTTCATAAGCAGAGATGTATTCCGTATTTTTTTTGGTGTACACAAAAAAATCCCAAATGTAACTGGATGAAGACTCACATATTTCGTAAGACTTCATTCCATACCTTGCTCTTTTTGATGGTATGTACTACCTCCAGCTCAGTCTGCCTTTCGAACACATCAGGGACTTGTCTGTAGAAACATGTTTTTCAGGAGTGTACACAGAAGAGAACTTTATCTTCATGTGTTGGAGTACAGGCCATAGGTTTTCTAATTTCTTAAGGACATTTGGTTGGTTGGTTATGTTTTCATTGTCAGTGAAATGTATAAACTTTGAAATTAGCAAAAACCAGTCATAGGACATAATTTTTTTAAAAAGAGTGTGTGCAAGTAAGATTTTTTGCTAAAGTAAAAAGCTTTTTTAAGTTTATGAACAGCTCCTTGAAGAAGAGCAAGGCAAAATAAAGTCTCATTTTGCTGGCATTGGTTTCTTTCTAAGAGTTTACCCTTGATCGCTTTTTTAGTGTACTTAATGTTGATTTCAAATATTGATTTGCCTACAAATTAGTTTCTGCAACTATCAAGTTAATATCAAAAAATGAAAGTGGATTGTCTTTATCTTTTACATCCACTTTCAGTCCAGGGTTTACCATGAATGGAAACCTGTTTCTAACATTTTCTTGGTCTGACCAAGTAGAGTCATGTGGGTTTGTTCATGTACGAGCTTGAGTAGAATCGCTGCTACCAACATCATTGTCAATAGACATAGTTGCTGATGTATCTAGATCAGACATAAGATCCAGTTCATGAAAATCAGAAAAAAGTGAGCTGTCTATTTTAGCACCTTGCATGCAAGGTTCCTTAGAATCAGTTGAATCATCATCATCAGAATTTTCAAGCAAGGCTAAAATGTCATCATCAGAAAAATTTGCCTTTTGAGAATTCATATAAATTGTACTGTAAAAATGGTATATATTCAAAAAGTATTATGAATGTAAAACCTGAAATGCATACACCATTTTGAAATTTACATAAAAGTATAGCTACCGAATTGATTTCATCAATACTCATAAAGTTTTATGAATTTTTTTCTCTAATAAAACCAATTCAGTATTTCTTCCATAAGTTACAGTACTATGTGCCAGGCTCTAACTTTAGAAATAACAACAAAAATATAGTTACTGGTGTTGTTTACTCCAAGAATTAAACCACAAGCCTAGACTCTTGTGTAGACCTTTACACTGTGTGTATGGTATCAAATATCTGTACCCATAGGCATTGATCTGGCAGGGGCAGGGGGGGTGGTGCCCCCTCAGGTCTAACACTGAAGGGGGTGACATATGTCTTGCCCCCACGGTGTTTTGATAACTATATTAAAAGTTAAATGTGTGCACAGTAGTTAAAACAGTTCCGAAATATAGCAGCTGAAAATCGTGGTGTTTTGTCGCAGTTTTACGCTCACGCTATATAAAGCAAAAAGAAAACTTCATCAGCATGTGGTCAGCATCAGCGGCATGATTTTATGATCAGAGCAATTGATTTAACAATTATCACACATTAATTATGAAAGCAATTTGTGATACATAACAAAAGGCACGCTTGAATTGTAATTTTCACGTTTTGCGCTATCATCAAAGTAACGAAAAGAAAAAAACATATATTTCAAATCAACAACTTCTTTTATCAAACGGCTTCAAAAGATCAAATAGCTTCTATCAAATTAAAAACTTTTTTGCAAACTTGAAAGCAGCTATATAAAATAATTGTGGTATAGTTTTATTGTCATATTCCTAATCTGATAATAACAAAATGAAGCATCAATTGGCTATCAGTGCATTTTTTTTAGACCGGTTTCAAAGAGCTTTGGAAGTAAATGTTCCAGTAGAGTTGAGTCGAGTTATTTTTAATTTTGAATTCTTGTCATGATTGAAAAATAACAATCATTTAAGCATAAAGCATTTTTGTTGTGTTTGAAAGTAGTAAAAGATAGAAAGCAAAGTTCACATAAAAATTGTCACCCCCCTGCTAATTTGCCTCTTTCAAGAAAAAATCGACGCTTGTGTCTGTACCTATAAACCTTTTCCTGGCTTTAGCTTCTGCCCACTTGTAGCATTGGCAGCTGTTACTGGTAACTGATTACAATACTGACTTAGTAACTGCCTTACATAGCAAGATATTTATTTTTTTTGCAAGGAGCTCAACATCCATGAAAAGCTTGGAAATAGGTCTGCACTGAGAAAGAGCTGTGGCGGGGCTAAGTAATACTAAAGTGCATGATGTTTACATCACCAAGATGTATCGATTAATATCAAGAAAGAGTTTATTGTAGTGTTGATGTGTAATTTATGCATGCCACTAATAAGTGCCATACACACTGTAACAGTAAAAGTCTTTTGTCATACGCACTGTTGTGACAAACTTTACGACACAAATACATGCCATATGCATGATACATAGTGATAACCTCTGTGACACATGTACGTGTCATATGCACTTAACTGGTTAAAAGCACGCTACGCTTACAATGATTCATAACACATCTCATAAATAGCAAATAATTTCTAAGATTACTTTACAAGCTATTAGTATGCTTTTGTAAACATATAAACGCCATTTCATGTGTTGCTCAATGATTTTTTATCAAACGTATATGCTCAAAAAGCTAAGACTTAGAACTTAATACTACTGTCACACATTTAAATTGCATGTAATTTTAAATCAATATGTGCAATTTTAAGTCAAATTGAAATTTATTTAGAGTTAATGGGAATCGCAAGACTATGCCTATCAGTCTAGTGTAGCTGAGATGAAACATTCATAAGATTGTTTTGCACTATTGTTGTCATTTTGCCAATTGTTTTTTTGTACTTCAGTCATTATTTTTCAGTGCTTCTCCTAAATGATGCTGAAACTTCAAAACAGCTGATGCAAGGTATAATCCTACTAAGAGTTGTAAAAAAGGTTTTGAGACTTGCATTACTGTCTTTTCGTAAGCTTTGCACATCATTAGATCCAGAAAATAACCCTGTTTTCAACTTCAACTGTGTATGGAGGCACTTCAGCAAATACATGTACAGCAACATTTCTCAGTGTCAGCCATTGCAGTGCATGCTCGTTGAAATATTTTAAAGCCACTTTTGCTATTTCTGGATCTACTAGATCAGGGGTTCCCAAACTGGGGTACATTTCGACCTTTCAAGGGGTACATTGGATAAAGTAAAAGGATGTCCTAAGGAAAAACTGGGGTGACCTCCAAAAAAAAAAGTCAACACAGGCTTGGCTACTGTAATTTAACACTCAGGGGATTGAAATTGACATTAATCGTGCAGCCAAGATGGTGATGACCTTTTTTTTTTTTTGGAGATCACCCCTATTTTCCTTTTGATTTTTGCATCTTTAACTCTCCTTCGCAAATCAAGTCCAGATCCGCATCTCAGCATCCTGCTTTTGGCAAAAAATAGATTGGATGGACCATAAATTTCGTCTCGTAAAAATTTGCCAACCATTGTCCCGATTTTCGCTTTGAGAAATATGGTAATCCTAATGTTAGCGGAAGTGCAGGGGTACACGAGCAAATCTATAAATTGTCCAGAGGGTACCGATAACCTGAAAGTTTGGGAAACCCTGTACTAGATGATGAGCAAATAAAAGATTTTGTTGAAATCATGTAATGCGTAGCCCATCAGCTACAGACAGCTTCAAATGGATAAAGAAAAGGAACATACATTGAAGCTGCATAGGAAGCAAGCTTAACTAGCATGGATCTGATTATCATCCAGTTTACATGCATTAAAATAGCGAGTGTGCAGGCAGTAGTAAGCCATCTTGCATGACATGTTGATTCTTGCTTGTAGGTCAAAAGGCACTTCTAGTTATTTGAAACCTTTATCACCAATTAGCAGGACAAAACAAGCAAACACATATTTCTAAAAGAAATATATTTGCTTTATCTATCTTTTTTATCAAAAAATCATTCTGCTCTATCATGTATTCTCAAGAAATGGCTGTGACAAAGTGCAGCTTCATACTATTCCTAAAGCTCCTCAATAATGGTTCTTTTCCCATAGTACCAAGCTCTTTCTTCTATTTTGGCAATGATGTGAGACATGTAACTTTCATTTATGTGGATTGAACATTTCAATGCATGGACGGTGTGACTGCAGTGCTACTGTAAAAATCAACCACGTAGTTATGCTGCTTTCTTGGTTGGTGTTGAAAGCTGTGGTGTCAGACATACAGAGAATGTTTTTTTTAAAGTACCTCTCAATTCAGTAATTGAACTGAAAACTTTTTAAGCAGTCACCTACACTTGTTGAAGAGTTTTAACAGTTATTGGTATAGGTTGTTTTTTAATGCACTACTTGTCCTAAAAACATATAACAATTCATATGATTCACAATCTTTCCATCATAGCATCACTAAATTGCTGTAGCTTACTTCAGATCATCTTCATCATTGCTGAGCTTGCATTCGGTGATGCTCTCATTTTCTATAAATGATTGCAGTAGAAACAGCTATGTTTTTTGCTTGCAGTTGACTTTTAAAGATCTGACTATTGTTGAATAGCTGTAAGTATCTGTTGGCTTGCATACAGTACATGGAGCTGATTGAAAATGCCCTCAGCTGCTGGAAAGCTTTTTTACTTACAGGACTTTCTAAACGAGTTTGGTATTCTAAAATTTACGTTCTAGCTTATTCTTATAAATTTCATGTGGCGTTGTTATTGAGTAGCAGCACTTGCTTGTATCAGAAAGCTTGCTGACCACTCTTTCCTGCTGTCGGTAAGACTCATCCATGCAATTCTTTTTTGAAAATCTGCAAACCTTTCAAAAGTTTGGGGTAGCTTTGTGTGGACACTCCGTGATTTTGTAGTAAGCAAACTAGCTCTTTTCCACACAGCTAAGATGTCAGTTTTTACAACAACTTTAATATCTCTAAAGCTGGAGAGTCTTTTAGAGAATCTTTGCTTGGGATCCACCAAAACCTGATGAATATGATTATAACGCTGCAATACTTTTTGGCTTGCAGGTAAAACAGTACCAGCTAACTGTAATAAAAGAACCTGCCTCCACTTATTACAGCATTGTTGCAAATTTCTTTATACTCTCTCCTCCACTAAGTTTGCTGGATTTTAGTCTACTCGTATTAACTCTAAACATATACATGTAATTACTCATAAAAAAGCCTAAACGACATTATAACATCATAATGTTGCAATCAATTGATTTTTGGATTTTGAATGGTGCCGAAGCAATTGAAATTATTTGCAAACAATTACTAATAAAGTGAGTCAACTTTTCTCCTTATGATATTAACTTGTCTTTTTGCAAATGTTACAATATAACATAACCATTAAAAACTTTTTTTTGACCAATTTTTTTTTGGGCAGCAGATAAAACTTAATTTCCTCTAGAATGCATTTAGGATATCATATACTCTGCATTGTTTGATGTAAATTTCCTGCACCTGCAATATGTAGTTGCAAAGACATAAAAAAATGTAAACATAAGTGTACTCTAGAGCATGAAGATGACATCATAATAAAAAACATTGTAATGAAAAAATAATATCAAATTCATGATCAGCACCCTAAATCGCATTAGAAAAAAGGTACTTAATTTAAAATTTGAATTGGTGTGATTTTGAAACACTCTATAGAACATAATCACCTCTTGCAGCAGACAGCTGAAATTCGAACTTTGTGCACAGTGCAGTAGTAATTAACACAGTGCTCAACACCACTGTGCAGTAGCATACTGCACCATCACCATACAGTTGCTCTAGCTTTTTGCTTATGTACAAGCTACTTCTCCCTTCAACCGTAGAAATTCAATTGCAACTCTTTGCTTCTGTCAAGATTGCTTTATAGCAATCATGCTAGTTTTGCCTTCTAACAAAGAAGACATGAAGGGATTACATAAATATTGAATTGTGGGTTGCTGTAATTCAAATTCTTCTATTATTAAAAAAACATGCAAACCTTGGTTACTAATCTATGATTGGCAAAAGAGTCAAATAATAGTTAAATAAATGCAACAAGAAATTAAATCAGTTGCATTGCTTTTTAAACAATTGTCGTTTGTAAATTAGAATAATTGATGGTGTTAAATGAAATGTTTTTGACTTAACTTTAAACAATGGTTTTTTTTGGTGCAGAAAGTGATTTGATCGTTTTTATTCAACACAAAGTCTTTGAACATGACTAAACATCAAAAAGATGGAATAAGATTTTGCAAGGTTTATGACTGATAACAGATTTAAAGGCTATGAAAGAGCCTTAGTTTGCAAAATAATTTCAAGCCAAAATCGACAATTTACGTTTGTCTTGCTTAAAGTTAAAAACTGAATCAATTGAGTTAGCTGATGCAGTTGGAGGTTAAAAAGTTTATGAGAAATTTTTGGAGCTCCTGCCCCAAAAATTTTTTCAACAGTAAAGTAGGATAGAAACATGTTATATAAATGTTGTTTTTTGCAGTTGGATGTGGTCTGTCAACGTTTTTCACCAAAAGTGAAATTGTTTTACAAAGTGAAATTTTTTTCCAATGAGTTTGTTATTTTTTATGATAGACTTCAGCTGATGAATCTATTGGACAGGTTAGTGTCGTTTACTGATAAGTGGTTACTTGCTATTGTATATAAAAAGTTTTAGGTGATTATGATCAGAGATTGCCAAGTGACCTTTCAATCCATGAGTCAACGGCAATCCAGAGTTTAGTTTATTACCTAACTATGTTACACGTCATCCATTATTTTGAGTGTTGAATTACAAGATTGATGTGTGCTTTATTAAATGTTAAGCAGCATTCAAGGCAGACCATGATTGTACCAGGTTTAAGAAATTATTTTGTGATTAATACCCCTGCTCTTATTTTTTGAATCTGAGGAATAGATGTATACAGCTGTTTCTTGATAAAAATTGGTTTTTATTTGACAGATAATAAAAGAATATGAATGTGTTCTAAAAATTGCTTTGAAAAATCTTGTGGAAGGTAATAATGTGCTGACAAAGTACAATTTTGTTTCTTGATTTTTAAACACTTATAGGATTTGCTACTACTAAGAATGATATCTTCTCTCTCTCTCTCCTTTGTTTCTTCTTTTCTCTCTTACTTCAAATGATGCCTCTTGTAGAATATTGGTGAAGCAAGCTAGCATATTTAGCAGACATATTTAAACATTTACACATGCTTAATGAGAAGATGCGAGTAGAAATAAATCTGTGCTGACCATAACAGACAAGCTAGGTGCATTTGAGCTCCAGTTTAATCTGTGGCAAAAAAATTGAGGAAGGAGTGATAGAAGTGTTTCTTTTTACAGAAGCAGCAGTTGCTAAAACCAGTGAATTAGTGTTTTAAAAGAGAGTATTTACAACTACATGTACATTCTTTAACAGAGGCTTTCTCATTAATTTCTGGATCTTGACATTTCTTGCTATGATTGGGTGAAAAATCCATTTAATCATTCTGTGATAAAAGCTACCAACTTTTAAGAACTTGGTAGCTCAAGAACAACTATTTGAATTCTGTATGGATCGCTCCTTACAACTGAAAAACAACGAATTGGACCTTAGCAGTTTCTAGATTAGCATTTTAGATAAGTATCCCAACATTTTTCAACAAGCCATTAATATCTTACTGCCATTTGCCACAACGTACTTACGTGAATCGGCTTTTTCTTATCTGACTTTGATCAAAAACAAACAAAGGTCTGGACCAGAAGGTGTAGAACAGGAACTGAGAGTTTGCTTGTCAGACATTCGACTCTGCATTAAATCAATTTGAGCATGTATGCAGGTGCACCATTCTCATTATAGCTGCTGTTACGTATTAAATTTCATATGTATTTGATCTTCTAGATCAGTGCTTTTTGAACTTTTTTTGTTATGGCACTACAACTGCTGACACAAAGCTAGAATTTTTGGTTGTGCTTTATTTTATCACCACTGATGACAAAATTGGATTGTAACAAAACATACTAAGGAAACAGCTTGGCAATGACTGTTTTTAAATGGCCAATCACATCATCTTTCTCTATATAAATCAATAGTCTTTTTGTGAGGCAATTCAGCTATGTAGATTAAATGAATTGGATATTGACTATTTAAATTCTTTAGAAAAAAACTAAATTAAAAATGTTGGTATTTATTTTGTGCAGTGTCTTCTTTTTCGTGTGGAAGAGCAATCATGTACTGTCCAGATCTGATGCTGGCGGTGATGTCATTAAGCCAGCATCAAATATTGCTATCCAAAACTGCCGACCAGCTACAGCTACCCCTTGAGGTATCTGATGTGTGGGGCATGCTGAGATAACGTGGTCTGTGGTTTGTTCAGTGACATCACACTCGCAATTCAATGATGGAGCAAGACTCGATTTGTACTGAGCCCAAGCTTTTTTGGGCAAACCCATCTCAAGAGTCCTTGTACTGCCCTTAGAATTGAAAACCCAGACCATGAATGTGGTTTTGAAGTACTCTGTGCTCCATTTATAATTTGTGCACTGAGCCACATGGATCAGATAGGTCTCTTAATAGTTTCCATGTAGCTGGCATAAATGGACGTCTATACATCAGTCTTCCCTAATACACATATATTGACCCAGCTAGTTGACCATGTAAAATATAATCTTGGTCCATGGTGCATCACTTGGCTCAGTAGAGTGTCACTCCCAAGTAATGAAGCTAAGCTTGCTGGATGCCTGAAAGATTTGGCAGGTGATATGTTGGAGTGGGATGCAGGCATCCAGTGACTATGTGCCAAGCGTCATTTAGAACACTGTCAACAAGGCTAGTGTGTGTGCTGCAACACCAAACTGGTGTGCAGTACTCAGCTGTACAGTAGAGACTAGGGATAGGGCAGCTGTGTGCAGTGTTTGAGCATCAGCATCCCACCCTGAGTCTGCAAGACACCTCAGCACCATGACAGTGGCAGATAGTTTTTTGTGCTATGTCTCAAGATGGTAGCAGAATGTGAGTGATCTGTCCAGTTTTGCCCCAAGGTAGGTTGGAGCTGGGCAAATATGCCGAAAATTTACCATTAGATTGGACTTTAAGCTTGCATTTGGCCTCTTCAATGCATAAATGAGAGAAGACCACTATTGTCTTGATGTGGCAAAGTTTCATCCTCCACATCTTGAGATATGCTAAAAGTGTAGTGATATCTTGGCTGAAAGTTTCCTCCAAGGCCTTCAAACTCCAGAAGAATGCAGCAGAGCCAGATGATCACCATATGCATATTTTGTGGAGGTTGTGAAGGTAAGATCATGCATATAGGTACTAAAGAGGATGAGGGACCAAGATCGATCCTTGAGAGATGCTGTTCCTCAGACATTGAAACCTATGTTGTTTTCTGTCAACAGTGATGAGGCTTTAAGATCTTTGGCTTTAAGATTCCAACTATCAATGCTCTTCTCCAGATTTTGGGAATTTTGCAGACAACACTTGAAATTAAAAGACAAGACAACTCTCGATTACCATCTTTATATTTCCCATTTCTAATCAGCTGAGATGAACAGTGACAAAGGGAGTGTCATCACCTGCCAGTTAGATTATTCAGGATACTTCATGCTTTTCAGCTGGAGTGTGAAAAGTCAATGCTTTGAACTGCTTCAGATCATTGTTCCCTCTGTTTCCTATTGAGCCTGGTAAGCAAGGCTGTGACAGACCAGCCAGAATTGTTTCAATCAGAAGATAGCAAAAACACTAAATAGAGGTTCTCATACTCTGCATCCCTGTATGGCATGCGATTGTTTTGATGACCATATGGATAGATCTTTTGGCTGCTGAGCTAATAAAGTTGCAGAAGTCCTAGTTGGCCTCATCCACATCAGGCGGTAAGAGTTTTTGCAAATTTATGTGTCAAAGCTATGCAGTGGCTCCACTTGGCCTTATGGAAGTTACATCATTTATTGGGGGGGGGGGGGGGTGCTTGGCACTGGCAAACCAAACCTTGGTGGTGTGATTGGCAACAGTCAATGTTGTGACCTCGCTAACTTCTCTGGAACAAATCTGTCAAATGAGCAACTGTCTAAATCAACACTAACAAGCCCAAGATCAGGGTTAGTACTGGTGTATTGGCCAGAGTAGAAGCTGGCAGAATTCTTTTGGTTGTAAAGGAGAGCAAGGCTTTTAATACTTCCCCAGCTAGCCAGACACTCTCCATCTGCACTGTTTGCATTATAGCCCCAGTAAGCATGAGGGTATTTAAAGTCGCCAGCATAAAGTCCGGGATGAGGAAACACTGGGAGATCAGGCACTTGCAATTGTGTTTGTGGAGATTTGTAGATGTTGGCTATTTTGTACCCAACAACAGCCCCATACAACTACTTGGTTTCCATTATGGGTGGAGACTATTTAAAAAATATGTATTGCTGTTGCTCATGGACAAATGTGGCAAGGCCATGCTTTCTGCTTAAGAAGAACCCAACTAGAGTAAAACTTGGAAGTATAAGCTTTTCTGCTGAAAGGCAGTTGGTCTTCTGTAGTAGGATAATATGCAATATGCTGTTCAAGTCAAAACCTATTTTCTGTTAGATTTAGCTCACATCACCATATTTAAAATTATTTTAATATTTTCAAAACAGAAGATGATCAAACAGCTTTACTCAAATACTATGCCAATCACCATTCATATTAATCAAAGCTAAGCCTGATTTTTCGTTTTGTTTACTTGTTGTATTTGTTGAAGAGCTGAAAGCATCTTTAGATTGGTGTAAAGACAAATAGTTTCTTAGAATTAATGCTTCTATTGACATCAATCAACTTATACTTCCTAAGATTAAGTAACATGTATCAAATTTTGCTTGTTTTTCATGTTTGTTTGAACTTTTGAACCTCAATTTTCAATTTGTCATGTTTTACTTTTTTAGCCTTGGGGCTGTTGTAAGGTATTGCATTTCAGCTGTTGGTTAGCTTTAAATCTTTTTGCTCCTGTTTACATTATTTCTCTTTTTATGGCTATTATTAACCTTTTTTTTCTTTCTTTTTTCCCTTTTATTTTTTTCTGCCCAATTTCATCTTTTTTTATATTACTCTTTAAATAACTGTTTCTCCCTTCAACTTTTGTTATATAACGACTATTTATTTGTTATCCACCTAAATAGACTTATGTTTTGTAACAATATTACCTGTGATGTTATTATGTGGTGCTACGATCTGTCCTGTGATATTTTGCTAACTTGATTTTATTAAGTTTCGCTCTGATTTTTTAAGTGTTTGTTGTTTTTTTATTCATAACGTATTTTCTCCTGTTTATATGCAGACACTTATCAGCAAATGATGATGTCTGACCGAAACAAATCGATTTTGTTTGATGATATGTAATATGAGACAGATTTTAATACTTGTATTTATAACTTCAATAAAAGTTAGCCTAGTGCAAGCTGCAAGAATCAAGCAAACAAAAAAAAAATGTGAGACAGGTTTTAATACTTGATAGTTATCAAAATTGTCATAGTCTTGTTGAATTCGTGTTGCATTCCTAAACAACATGCACATCATCTTTCATTTGAAGCTTTTATCTGTTAAGTGAGACATTAATAAAGAAGCATCTTATGTTGCTTGCTTTATGTACTATTAAACATAGAAAAAAGAAAATATTTTTTTACAATTTCTAAAATACCAGGTGTATAAGTATAGCTTTGTTGGCAAGCAGTGTTGCAAGGCAGTTATTTTATATATTTATTGACTGATGACAGTTGACTATGAGGAACGACATGATGGTGTGGTGGTTAGAGTGTCTGCTTCGGAGTCTGTAGATCTGGGGTTTATTTCCCAAGTCGAGTCATACCAAAAGACGTTAGAAAATTGTATTCACAGCTTCCCTGCCTGGCACTCAGCAAAATAAGGATAGTGTGGAGAACAAGCTGGCAAGCTTGCTTGTTGTGTCCTTGGGCAAGCCACTTAATGGAATGCCTCCATCTTCATGTGCCAGACGGGTGGTGGGGCCAAGCAGTCTACCCATTGTGGTGGCCCAGTCTAACTGAAGACTCGCAAACCGAACCTGAGTGCAACACAGTGTTTGTACATCTTCTTGCATAATGCTTATAACAAATAGCTCAAACAACAAAGAAGAAGACATGAGGAAATCAATTTGTACTTTTATTTTGGTTGGTGTTTAATTTCATGTCACAGCTAAGTGATGTGTTCATGATGTTAGCTTGGATTAAGTGTGGAGTGATTTGATTGTGCAAGACACGTGTGGTTTAGACCAACAAGGTGCTGGGTTGCAGTTGTGAGCTATGCACTTTATGCTGTATATTTCAATACTGATGCAGTCTGTGCACTCTCTTGAAAAGATACTATAGAGCAATTTTCTCTGCTTGGCTGCTGTGCTAGCATAGCATTTTGGGCATATCAGACCAGTTAGTTTAGGTTGTGATCGGCATGAATGTAAAGACAAAAGATAAATGCAGTAAACAGGCTGCAGTGTGTTGTAATCTTTGCACAAGTTGTTTTGTAGATAGTAAGTTTTTTGTAATAGGGTAATAAAAATATGTGGTAAATAACTCCATTACCTGCATGAGTGTCACCTCCATCATACCTACGTCTCATAAAAACGGAGAGTTAAATTTTGTTTTACTCTGATCAAGCTGTCAGGATATTGCATCTTTTCATTAATGCAGTAAATTTTAAATGTATTGCCCCCTAATTTTGAGTATACCCTTTGAGATAAATGGCTGAAATTGTGGCTTCCATTCTTTTACAAAATTGTTTTTACTGATATTCATTTTGAGCTGCAGCAGTCGAAGTGAGCACATGTACTTTTCTGAGCACTAGAATGACAGCAAATTCTACGCGTATCCAAATGATTCAAAAAGACAGACCAAGTACCAGCAATATTGGATTTAACAATGATGATTGTATGCTTTTTAAACAACAATGTAGTGAAATTAATTCTACCATAAAAGACTTAGCTGAAAAAATTAGGTATTTGAAAAAAGAACTAAAAATTACCAAAAATAATGCGGAAGAATTGAAAATGAAAGGCTTAAACAAATTGTGAATTTTAATACTTACCAAGTTGACCATTTGGAACAGTATAAAAAAAAGAGAGAATCTTCATGTTCATGACATTGAAGAATCACAAGAGTATGTTTTATTACATATTATATTATTACATGGAGCAGTATGTTTTATTACATAGTTTGAATGGGAAGATTTAAATAAAATAGTTACTTGTCCAGCCAGAGCTGCTGGACAAGTAATTGATCTGGAAGAAAAAAACATTGTTGTTTGTCATCATTTGGTCAGGCACCCAAACTCAATCAAGGTTAGGGCTGAGGGTCTATCCCTTTACCACCTGTGTTGCTATGCTGCCCAGATTAGATGCTGGCAGTGGTGGTGTTAAGCCAACATCAAGTTGCATCATCCAAAACCTGCAAATCTGGTGTTCCTCTTGGTACATGATGTATGAGACATGAGAATATGACATGATCTGCAGTTTTCTCAGTGGTGCCACATTCGTAAATTGGTGATGGAGCGAGACCCCATTTGTATAAGGATGAGTGAAAATGTCCTACACCAGTTTGCAGGCAATTGAGCCTTACCCTAGCTGTTCTGGGAAGACTCATTTCAAGTGGCCTTAAACTGACCGTGGGAATGAAAGCACGGACCTTTGAAGTACTCTCCAACTAGTCCACATTCCATTTATACTTCATTTACTGCTTCATGCAGATGTCCAGTTCAGACAAACTATCTAATAGTTTTCATGCAGCAGGTACAAATGGGCATCTTGATCTAAGTCTCTCCTGGTGTGCATCCTGCTGCCCAACCAACTGTCCATGCAGTACATGGTCAGGGTCATGGATAGAACGATTCACCAAAGAGAGTGTCGCTCCTAATCAGTGGAGCTCAGCTGGCTGGATGCCTGTGAGGATAGGCATGTCCTCCACTGGTGTGGGACGCAAGCATCCAGTGACAATGTGCAAAGCATCATTGAGTGCCTCATACTGCATCATGAAGAATGTGCAAAGCATCATGAAGAAGAATGATGAGTACCTCATATTGCACAGCAAGATGATAAAGTACATTCATCTTGCTTGCAGTGAAGCTTTTGATATTCAGCTGCAAGACTGCTGGCCTTTGAAACTTGTTGACAGTGTGCCCTGACAGGGGCGCATCGCCCCACCTTGAAAAGGGCATTTGCTTAGTAGTAGGCCCTGGCTGAACATCGGGATGAGGGGTTACCCTTCCAGGTTGGCAGTTTTGGTTTTTGTCTGACCTTTCTAAAAGACATACTAGCGGCCCAGGCTGCAACAAAACACTGCCATCTGGGCCACATTGTTGTTGGTAAGTGGTTATACATTATCTCACAGTTTGTGACGATCCATTACTAGTGATGCATGTCTAATTTGTAATGTTTGTTTTGAACATGTGCATTTGTTTTGCAGTGATGGATTGAATAGACTTCAGCCTTACTAATAGCTTGTGCTGCATATGTTCTATTTATAAGCCTTGCACAATTCCAGTTGACTTTTGCAAAAATTGTTGCTCTGATCATGGCAAACGTTCTGTTAACAAGCAAGTGCCTTCTAATCAATTAACCAGCAGGTTTATGCAATGGCAAGTGGACTTTGGTAGTTCTAATTAAGAAATCTTCTCTAACTTGGTTTCCCTGAATGACCTAATAAATAATGTTACAGTTACTAATGAAAATTACATTAAACCTTCCATAAATTTTGTAACAGACCTGAGCTATCATACTCCTCAGTCAATAAATTCACTGGTTAAACCTTTCAATAACAAAGCAAAAATTCTTCTTATTCATTTCAATGTATCAACCCTCAAAAAAATGCAGACAAACTGCAATTGTATCTTGATAATGTTGCATATACAATATATGTGACATAATATTGGCAAGTGAAGCTAAGCTCAAGTGGGATTTGCTACTACTAAACATAAAAATCCAAGGGTACTTTTTTTTCTTGCCAATAGTACAACCAACACTAGGGGAGAAGGTATTCATTATGTTTTTGGAGTAGTGTACTGTCATCTTGCCTATTCTTTTGAAAACTTTAAAAAAATTGAAAATCCTTTTAATGATGTCATTGAGCACTTTAGCTCAAATGCCCTTTTGTATATATAGCAGGTAACTTTAATATTGATCTCCTAAAATATTTGATCAACTCCAAAATTAAAGCATATGCCGACATGCTTTTGAGTGATTCTTGCAAATTTTTATTTGATAGACCAATTCAAATAGCCTCTTTAACAGCAACCCTTATAAGTCATATTATAAGTAATAATGTATGTGGTGAGACGATTAGTGGAATCAGTCTGTCTGACATCTCAGATCAATTAGCTGTACAGGGATTTCTCAACTTGTGCAAGTAATTGGAGGATGCACAATTCAAAATTTGTGCAAGTCAAGTACCAGATATTGTTTTTTTAATATTTTCTGGAATAACTGCTAAATATTGTTATATTTAAAAACACACGTTTTTTCTATTTGAAACCAAAAAACTTTTATCAATGACTGGTTTGTACAAATAAATTACAAAAATAATACAAATTGTTTAATTATTATAAACAGAAAATAGAAAACACGTAGCAAATAAATTTGCTTCTTCATCAAATTTTTTTTATAACAAGAAAAATCATGTTCTAAATTTCTTTGCACTTGCATACATCAGTCAGTGTTGTCATCATAGTTCATTATTTGGTCTTTCAAGCTTTCAAATGTTTTCATCATATTCTGCAGCTTTTGCAATTTTACCTGTCTTTTTTCTGGGCCTTCTGAAGTTGAAAGATCACCTGTGTCTTTGTCAGTAATCTCATTATCAATTGCCAATAATTTATGAGCTCTTTATTCGGTTGCAAAGTTTGCCGAACGCTATTGGAGTCCAGTTCATTAAAACCAGGCTGCTGGCCCATGGCTGTTTGTTTGATCTATAGTCTGTGTTAAATCAACAGCACAACAATCATTGCTGTCATGCGGCACAAAAAGGAAACGTTTCAATATGCTCTTGGAGTGCTTTCAGATATTTTCAACCAAGCTGTATTATTATGTTCTAGTGCCTCTTTTACATTGTATTGTTTTCAAAAGTCAGCTATTAACATTGCAGGTTCTCCGGTTGATGCAGCTATAACTTTTTTTAATGTAAATTTTAAATAATTAGCTTTAAATGTGGCAATAACACCTTGGTCCATTGGCTGTAATAATGACGTTGTAATAGGTGGTAGAAATGTCACTTCTACATTTTCATTTATGGTTTTCAATGACTCTCGATGCCATGGAGCATTATCTAAGATTAATAATGCCTTGTCACTTGGGTTAGTTTCTTTAAAGTACTCTTCAGGTGTAGGACAAAAGTAATTCTTAGTCTTCAAAAATTGTGGCAGTGACCCAAGCTTTCTTATTGGAACGCCATACTACAAGAAGATTTTGTTTGTTGCAATGTTTGAGAGTTCTGGGATTTTCAGACTTGGGTTTTAATTTTAAGTCACCAGCAGTGTTTTCTCCCAGAAACATGGTTAAACGATCTTTAGACACCTTATATTCAGGCATAGTTTTCTCTTTTTGTGTAATAAATTAGTGGCTAGGCAGGCGCTTCCAATACAGTCCTGTTTCATGTAGGCTGAAAATTTGCTAATCGCTATACCCTCTTCTTTCAATTATGCTTTGTAATTCCATAGGGCACTCAGCTGCTGCTTCATTGTTTGCACTAGCTGCTTCTCCAGTCACCTTGATTCTATGTACTTGGTGAACCAACCATTGCTAGCTTTAAATTTTCTTTGAATTCTATCACCATGAATTTCATTGCAAACTTCATTATAGAGTGCTTTTGCTTTAACCTGGATTGTGTGCATTGAAAGAGGTATATTTTTACTGTTACAATCTTCTACCCAAAAAGTCAGAAGTTGTTCCATTTTTATCATCTTGACACTTCTATTTTATATTATTTGATATGTACCTTGTGATGCATTGCCTCTTGCAGTTATTGCTTCCTTATTTTCCAAAATCCTTTTAAGTAATGACTCTTTTGTATTTTGTTTTCTGCTTTATTAAGACCAGCTGCATTTTGTCTGATGACTTCTAGCTTTGTATCTAAACTAATAAACTTTTTCTTTTTACCATACTGAAAAGGATGACTTAAATTAAAAATGAGTTTTAATGAAGAGCTAAAAATAAATAAAATAGAATAAAAATTTACTTTAAGTATCTGTTATTATTACATCTGTAGCGTTTTGCTGACAATAAAATCAGACAGTTGCTAACTTGCTGATACAGTATATTTCTGCAACTAAATAAAAGCAACACACATTACATAGCATTGTGATATAACAAATATTATAAAGATAATACTCTACACATCATTACTAATCACAAGATATCTACCAGTAAAAATTTAGTTAATTTTTGACAGGTAACAAACTGATTCTATTTTTAATGGCATAGCTCGTTTTATACTATTACTATTGCTTTTCTTGAAAAACGCACAAATCGACAATAAGGCTCATGCAACCTGAACACTCAGTATCAATAACCGGCTTGTGCAGGTCAAATTTAACTCAAGTTGAACTTGTGCAAGTCGAGGAATCCCTGTATTTGCAATAATACCCTCATCTTACAGGTGTAATGAACCAAACAAGCGTATTATTTGTGACATGAGAAATTTCCTCCAAGATCATTTTTTGAATGATTTATGTCAACAGTTTAATGAACACTTAACTTCAGGCAATAGTAAATCGAACATTTTTTTCTCAAACTTTCGGAATCTATTCTTGCTCACAATTGATAAACATGCCCTTTGGAGACCAATTACAAGATGAGTACAACTCTCAAAGCATTAGCTCTGGATCTCTAATGGACTTTCAGCATCTGGCAAAGTGAAAGTTCATCTGAAAGTTACAATATTTATTATTTAGTTATAAGTGATACCAAAATCTTCTAAATTGTGTAATTAAGCAAGCAAAAATATGTTGTTATCATCTTGCAATCAACAGCTCGAGAGCAAATTTTGTTGAACTTCAGAAAGTCATTAGAAAACTCATTCAATCCCTCAAACCTAAACAAAATGCACCAACATTGATTAAAAATTCTAACTCTAAAACACGATCAGCCTAGCTTCTCAATAATAATTTTGTCAATATCTGAGAAAATCTTGCAAAAAAGTTACTGTGCTCAATAATAATCACTCAAGTAATATCTATGATTACTGCCCTCACTCATTTTTTTCCCTTCGACCAATTTAGAAGAAATCAAAGCAATAATGTAAACACTCAAAACTAAAAAAGCAACTCTATCAGGGGACATTGATATTAAGTTTATTAAACTGGCTTGTCCTATTATCTCTCCAACTATTAGTGATCTATTTAATTTATTTGTAAAAAAAGGAGGATATTCCCTGATAATATGAGAGTAGCTAAAGTAATATCAATTTTTAACAGGGCAGTAAAATGAATTGTTCTAATTACAGACCTATATTACTATTTTCCTCATTTAGTAAAGTTCTTGAAAAAAATTGTTTACAAATATGTTTACATCTATCTTTTGAAATTTAAACTACTCTCACCAACCAATTTGGATTTCAATGCAGTATCTCATGATAAGTGCGGTGTATGATAACTATTTAACAATGCAGATAGAAAGCATTACAGTTGTTGCTTATGAGAGTTTTTCACTACAAAAGCTGTCTGACTGGTTTGGAATCAGATGACTGACAAATAAATTTTTTGAAAGTTATGTGTCAAACCACCTTCATTATGTGCATATAAATTACTCTAGGTGAAATGAGACAAAAATTAATTGTGCAGCTTCTCAAGAGTTGAACTTGGGCCCACTATTGTTTTTAATGTATGTAAATGACTTACCTCATTATACTTGCTTTAATACTACCCTTTGTAGATGACATGTATCTATGATTAAGTAGCAGTTCATTGATCCACCTTAAAACTAAAGCCAATAATGAAATAAATAAACTAAACAAACGTTTTCGTAATAAACATTTTTCCACAACATTTCATCCATATTGATCTTGAAACATCCATAAACAATACAAAAATTAGTCACAGTAAATATGTAAAGTATTTTGACTTGCGGCTAGTTGATGATTTAAAATTCCACACTCATATTCAATTGGAAACACATTTGGCAAAATATGCTGGAATGTTTTACTAAATAAGTTGCCTTCAAACTTCATGCTATGATTTCTCTTTTTTACCCCTTTATCTACTCTAAATTACAATGTGGCATTTTAACTTGGGGCTCGGCCAAAAAAATAAGCTTGGAGCATTGTTTTCTCGCCTTAATAAAACGATTAAAACTATTGCCTTAAGAAAAAACGTTTGTCATTTATTTTTAAAGCACTTAATGTTTTGAAAATTGAAGATATTTACCAACTGGAACTAGGAAAATTCATGCAACAGACATTTAAAGGTAACATCTCATAAAATTGATAGGAACTTCATAAAACTCAATTCTGTACCTAAGCATTATATTGGTCATACTTGAATTCCACTTATCCCAAGTTCATACTTCCTATGGTCAAAAAATGCTGTCATTTGCTGAAGTGGAGTTTTATTCTAAACTAGACTTTGATTTAAAAAGTCTAGGCTGGCTGTCCTTTGAAAAACACTTAAAAGAGGAAACTTCTGGAAAAATATGATGATTAGATCTTGCGTTTTATTTTAAATCTCTGACTGGATTGTGCCTTTTATTGGTACTAAAGCCATTATTTGATGTGCATACATAGACTTTTGGTTTGATCTAATGTATGTTTCCGTCTTTGCTTTTGTTATTTTTTCCTTTTTTTCTTTTTGTTAGCTCTGCAAATTGTACCTGTCAGCTTTTGTAAGACATTCTCAGAAAATACCTGACTTGACAACCTAATGTTTTTTTGATATCTCCTGGTCTGTAAATACTTGTTGCATGTGTATCATATTTCTTTGTATTATATTTGCGTGTGCGTCTTCACAGACAAGCAAACTAATAAACTGAAACTGAAAGTAATACCGCTTTATGGCGATGGCTGTTGACTGGTTTTGTTTATTGTGGTTAGCATTGTTGTTCAGGGACAGTTGTTAGCTTTTCTTTGCTTTTACTGCATTACAAAAAGATCAAAATTTATTTGGTTTATTTATGTGGTTGGTTGATTAAGCCGTTGATCACTGAGTTGTTTACAATGCAAGAAATGTGTAAGCGTTTTATCCAAAAAGCTCAGCATTGATTTTTCATCTAAATGAATTTTGAATCCTGCTTGAATATGTAAGAATCACTTGATAAAAAGTTTTAAGTATGTGTTGTTTAGATCACTGATTTGTGAAAATGATATTTTTTGCAGAAATACTCTGACTGGGGAAGCAATTCTTTCTGTTGTCTTGGCCATGCTTACTGGTTTGCTAGGAATGCTTGTTCTTTCTTCTGGCCTACTTCATGACTTTTGGGTCTTTTGGCACTGCGTGGTATTAGCAGCTTCTCAGTATTCACTCATTAAAAGTGCCCAACCAGATGTTTCATCACCCACCCATGTAAGTTTCATATGCTTTTTATAAATCCTTGCTAAATAATTCAGAAGATAGATTTTTTTTACAGTTGTTAGCTAGAACGTCAGCATATCTGCAGCTTTAACATGTTAAGTTGTCTTTTATAATATTGAACATTGAATATTTTCTGGTATTTCTTATAGTACAAAAGTTTTGCTGTTAGATTTGAGTTTATCCATCTACTCATAAAACACAAATACATCCTGAATTGTTTTGACGTTTCAAACAAGTAAGCAAGCAGTACAGCATGCCATAGTTTTACAAACTATGACTAAGTATAGCTAGCTGATGTCATGCATAAGCATTTAATTATTTTAGACTCGACGTTAAAAGTGAATGCCCAGAAAACTTACCTAATTTAAATTGAAGTGCATTAACCAAAAGCAAGCAATCTGCAATTCAATTAAATTACTTAACGTTAGCTTCATAAATTTTTTGTAATTAGAGCCATATTTTTACACCAATGATATGTTTTAGAATATTGTCATGTATAATCCATATGATCAGAATAAAAATACCTTTTTGACTGCCATACACCAGCTCATGCTTATATCTTAATTAAACTTGCAAACTTTTTTCTGGCTGTTTACAAATTATTTTTGTTTTTAAATGTCTTGTTCACCTCTTTTTAGTTAGTAGGCTGCATCTTGAATCACTACTTTTTTGAATATTTTTTTCAATTTGTCATTACAAATTTCTGCCACAGAAATGTAATAAATATGGTAAAGCAATACCTTCAAGAAATTTCAAAAAAAATTTTTGTTAATTGAGCTGCAGTGCCCAAGAACTATTTGTAATTGCTGTTAATGACATGCAACGGTACCTCAGTATCCATACACCACTTGCCAAAAAAGCTATTTGTTTTGCTGTGATTAATTTTCCTACTTAAATAAGCTTGCATTGATATTCTGATTAATCTCTCATTAGTGGAAAAATGTTATTGTGCTGTATGAGAAAGAATTGTGTAACAAATTGACAGGTTGTGTAACTGGCAACAGTCACGGTTTCCATTGCCAACACTCGTCATTTTGCACTTTTATCCATTGTCCATGAACTCAATAATATCCATTATTAACTGGATAAATGTAGTTTGACTTTCGTATGCCCTTATCAATATCAATCTCGTGTGGGATTCAGTAGTGTTTCATGTAACACCAGCAAAATTAATTTTTTGAATGAGGAAAACAGCAAGTTTTTTTTGCTCATGGTTTTCATGGTCATAAAAAGCTATTAGAAATTTTGTTTTTCTGAAAAGTCATGGATAAAGTAAAAAAAAAGAGAAGTCATGATATTTGTTTCCCTGAACAAAATCAACCAATTTGCGCTAAACTATAATATTGCTTTCACTCTCTTGCAAGTATTATGAGAAGTTTTCTCAGCTAAGTTGATTTTTGATGGCAGTGTTTACCCTTTTTGGCTGCAGCTGAATTATTCAGTTGTTTCCTTGAATTATTAGCAACAATTAAGCATACGTTTCAGTTTTTGTTGACGCTATAATGTTTTGTGTCCTTTGTCTTTAAAGCAAATTTTGTGATCAAATGTAGCTTAAGATACTAAGTCATTGATTTTGATTGCTGTTGTTCAGAATAAGCAATTTATAATGAAGAGCTTATTTGTTTTACTGCAATACTCAACTAATTAACTGAAATTTTTTTGTTTAGTTAAAAACTTGGTCTATAGAATAAAGATTAGTTAATAATAGGTATGTTGACATTGTTGTGTTACAGATCATTTTATAATAATTGCTATTTGAAATCAAATATTATTTGTGTTATGCCTAATTATTTATTTTTCATTTGTAGGTGATGAAGTACATCAAGTATAACTAAATGCACACCTCTGTTGTATACTTAATTGATGGTACATACAGGGTGGGCCAAAAGTTGGTATACAGTTATTAAAAATAGGGTTTAGGTTTAAAAAGTAAGTTTGTAGTTCTCATTTAGGCACTTTTAAACTTTAAGAATGCTAGTTATACCTTAGACAAAACTATTTAATCTCTTATGTGCTCAAAATCTCCTCCGCCAACATTGCAACATTCTTCACACCTGTCCAAAACACTCTGACACCCATTTTCTTTGCTCTTCATTTAAATTATTTGCCATTAAACCTAAAATAATCAAGATTTACAAAACTGTACTACCTTCCAACCAGCTAGAAAACTAATGTAAATTCAAGTTAGAATTATTATCTAAAAAATAAACAATGTTTGTGCTACTTAACAAGTAACATAAAGTACATTGCATGTAACTTCAAAGCATATAAAAAATACTTTAATAACTGTATACCTACTTTTGGCCCACCCTGTATATATTTAAAGGTTTTTATTACAGCTATACATCCTGTCACAATGGCAATTACTGCAAGGACAGCCAGCCTGAATGATGTTAATTGAATTACTAACTGATAAGTCAGGATCATAAATTGGAACTAAGTAGAGCCACCTTTTTAGGGCAGGCTTACAGAAGGCTTGTTTCAATCTAAATGATATCTTAAAGGCTTATTTTACAAAAATTCAATTTGTTGCAACAGCTTTACGTAATACAGTTGTTTCTTGAAGAAGAATACACTGATGAATGCAACTTGTCTTTGGTAAATTGCTAAGAAGCTATAAATAAGGCAGCAATTTAAGTAGCCATGTGACCGAATAGTAGCCTTTGTCAAGTTTTATTCTTTTCCAAGAACCCACACACTTATGAATAATGCATTGGTTCAATTGCTTTATTTCCTCTTCTAACTGCAAAAATGTACACTTGGACAAAGTAAACACAAACAAACTATTAAGTATCAAAGGCTTAAGCAATCTTTTCTATGCAAAAATGTTACACAGCCTGGCAATTTAATTACTGGAGTATCCTCAACATTTTGAAAGTTAAACTACTTTTGATATCTTACAGCTGAAGCATTGTTATTAACTCATATCTCATTGTGATAAATAAATTGGATGGTGATGGTTTGCACCATGTTTATCAACTTGTGGTATTTTAAATTTATCATTTTTGAAGTATAGCCATGATACAAATGTTCTTAACCTTTTTAATAATTTTATGTAATTGTCATCGTCTATACATACTTTTTGAGTTAATATTTATGACATAATTATTTCATTAACATGATGACCTTTGAACCTTTCTTTTATCTGTCAGTTGAAAAAGTCATAGTGGTGTTTGCTTGATTTTTGCTGCTTGCACTAAGGATTGAATTCAGATGGAGCTTAGCATATCTGCCACACAAAATGTCAATAAAACAGCACTTTATTTTTTGTTGCTTTACATGTATTAAACACCAGAAGAGCACCGCCTTTCCATAATAAAACTGGTAATGCAACTAACTTATACAGCTCGCAACTGCAGCAATCCTTTAAATGATGAATTGAAGCAATCGACACAGATGTATGTGTACCAAAAATTTTTCTCTGGTGATCTATTTTGTTTTTTTCAATGAGAGATAAAATATGTAGACTAGAGAATAAAATATTTTTGTTGTCAATATTTATTGATTTATTTAATTTATTACTATTGATATTCTAAATCAATAAATATTGATGACAAGTGTAAATTATTTTCATCTTAGCCTAAACTAGCAAATAAAGAACAGTCACATTTCATCAAAATAAGAATCAGTAGACTTAAAATTATTTTGTCAAAATTGACTAAAGTAGAGTATTCATTCTCGAAGCTTTTTGTCTGACCCTTTTTAAGAGAATCTGTCAGAAATAGAGTGAAAAGGTGAAGTGAGTCACTTATATAGAGACACAATTGACAAAAAAGAAAAAAGGGTAAAAGCTACATCATGATTGGTAAAAGAAGTGACACTGATGTGTAATTTTTAGACCATAAACGAATTCTTTTTGTTTGCATAAATTTGGTTTGAATGTTTTGATGTACGTGGCTTCAAGAGTGGAAAGATGAAAAGAAGTACAGCCACGGGCAAGAAGAGAAAATTTGTTATCACTATATTCATGTACACATGTAGGGTTTTGTAAAAGATGTTGTCCAATAGCAGAAAAGGAAGTTTCAGCTTTAAAGCTTCTGATTGGCTTGCAAGAGCGGGCCAATGTGCTTCGGTCCTGAGAAATATGCTCCTGAAGGATGGTTTTCGGCACGTGCTGTTTAATCCTCTGTTGTAGCCTTTGAGAAGTACGACCCACATACCGACTATCGCAGTGGCACAGAAATTGGTAAACAATGATGCTTTGATGAAAAGCAGTTAGTACATCCTTTTTGGCTACAGGCAAAAGTTGTCTGGTGGTGTAGACGATGCATGGCTCAACTGCAAAGTAACAGCATTTGACGGCTGCTTTAATTTGCATTTCATACCTCATCGAAACTTTGTCCAGCCATGGCAAGTGAAGATAAACTGGGCATTTCTTCGGACCTAATTGCGTTGGTCTGTGAAACTGATTCATTTTCTTGGTTATAACAGCATTGATTACAGGTTCTGGATAACCATTGTTGATAAGGATTGATCAAATATTGGAAAGTTCATTTTGAAGAGTAGATTTCGAACAGGTGACTAGAGCTCTGTGGACAAGAGTTTAAATCAAATTGGTCTTCAGTTTCATGGGGCAAAAGGAGTTCCAGCTAATGTATTGACCAGTGAAAGTCGGCTTTCTATAGATAGATGTAACAAATTCGTGATCATTCTTTTCTACCAGGACGTCAAGAAAGGGCAAAGTCCGATTGCATTCCTTTTCAAAAGTATAACCAAGTGATGGATGAAGAGAATTTAGATGGGAGAAAAACTCATTACATTTGTCTTCGTCATTAAAAACTGCAAAAGTATCATCGATGTATTGATAATACATTAGAGGTTTGTTGACTCTTTTGAAAAGCAAAGCTTCGTGATATCTGACAAAAAATGTTGGCAAGAGATGGGCCAAGAGGTGAACCCATACCAATGTCATCAATCTGTCGGTGCATTATATTGTTGAAACTGAATTCAACAGAGGAAGTAGTCGTTTGCATTACCTCAACAAAAACTGCACAAGGAAAAGGAGGCAGAGTAAGCTTGCCATCATACAGAGCATCAGCGCAGATTTCAATAGTTTCTGCGAGTGGAACATTAGTAAAAAGGCTACAGACGTCATAGGAGCAAAGAAAGACACATGGAGGAAAGTTAAAAGTTTTGACTTTGTCAGCAAAAGTAAAGGAATCGAAAATACAGTAGATAGAATAAAGTGAAAGAACAGAATCAATAACTGACGTAAGCCATTGTGCTAATTGATGCTGTGCTGAGCCAGTCATTGACAATATAGAACGTAAGGGTACATCTTGCTTGTGAATTTTTGGCAAACCATACATTCAGGGCCGTTGTGAACCAGTTGGTCGAATCCTGCTGTAAATCTTGGATGGAAGAAGGCCTTCTTTCTTGAGTAAAAGGAACCGTCTTTGAATATGAGCTTCAATCTTCGCAGTGTTGTCAAATTCGTGAGAAGGGCCAAGATTTTCAAATTTAGAGTTGTCTTGCAAAATGAAATTCATTTTTGAAATGTAATCACTCTTATTCATTATGACAACTCATATGCTTTCATTTTTCAACGCATGTAAGTCTACTGCACAGGCGTGTCTTTTTTTTTTTCTCTCAAATGCACTAGTAAACGTGCTATTTTACTATGACTAGACAAAAAAGGTCAAGGCAGTTCGAGCACTGAAGAAAACTTAAATTGCAAAAGTGCATGCTTCACAGAAGAAGACAGAAAAGAACTAAAAGAAATTAATGTTTCATTTAAAAATTAATTGAAGAATTTAATGAATTGAAAAGTGAATTGGCCATGAACAAGAGAATTTTGAAAGAAGCAAAAGAAGAAAACCAACGACTTAAACAGCAATTAAATTTGTCCTTATATAAATCGAATTCTCTAGAACAGCACAGCGGTCATGAAAATCTCAGAATTTATAATGTTTTTGAAAGTGCAAATAAAAAGATGATGGAGAAGATATCATTATTGAAATCGCAAAGCTTCTTAATGTTGATTTGAAAGATTCAGATATTCAAAGAGCTCACCGGCTGGGACCAAAAAGAATTGGAAAAACTTGACTGATAATTGTAAGATTTGTCTCATTCAAAAAGAGATCAGAATTACTAAAATTAAAAAAGAAATTTAAAGAATAAAACCACAGACGTAAACAATAAAGAACTGTCCATAAAAAAAATTTAAAAATGCGTTCATTACGGAAGATCTTACTTCATTGCGAGCCAAATTATTACGCTAAAGAGGAATGTGATGGTCAATTTGCAAAGGTTCTTACAGCGAATGGAGTTAAATGGTATGGCATGTGCTGAGGAGGGATGATGATAGTGTTTTGGGGGTTGCTCTGAATCTTGAAATGAGTGGCAAGAGAAAGCGAGGACGATCAAAGAAGACTTGGAGGAAGCAAGTGGAAGAAGAGACAGAGACGATTGGTTTGATGAAGGAGGATGCCCTGAGATGAGACAAGTGGAAAGACGAAGTGCGAGCAATTGCAGAAGGAATGGGGTAAATCTGGCCATCTCTGTTAAAGGGACAACACCGGATAAAAACTGAATCACTACTACATATGATTAATGGAAAGATAATTATGAAAGAAACATCAGATGAAAACGATAACGATGATAAAAGTGATGAAAATGGAAATGCAATGTGGCTGAAGATTGAGACGCCAGATGATCTTCTTAGATATGGAATTGACATTGATTTCCTTAAACTTAATTACCGACTGTTATGAGTTATTAATTATAGTGTTGCTGAAAGCTAATTTGCCTAAAAAACTTTGTAATTAACTAAAACTACTTTTCTAGACAAAATGCAACTTTTTGAAATCATTCTAGAGAATCTAAATCTAAAATGAAGACAAAGGATTTATGCAATTTATGCTTTTGAAATCTGGTACAATTCAATAAATCAAAATGCTGTACTTGTTTAGTTACATCACCTGATAGTTACAGTGATAAAATGCTTGAAAGCACTGACACCCCATTATCTATGAGTGCACCTGAACAGTCACTTCGTTACAACTTATCAGCTGCTGATGGTCTGGCATCTTTAAGCAATGCGTTATCGACACACACTGCAATTGCCAATTACAATGACTTCTATTCGAACTGTAATTACTATAGCGTACAAAAACTAAACAACAAATTGAGTAATGGTAAAGATTCTGAACTAATCCTTATCCATGTTACCATCAGAAGCATACAAAAAAATATTGACAATTTAACTATTTTCCTATCTGAATTTAAACAAAAACCAGATTTTATATTACTTACTGAGACGAAACTTATAAAAAAAAAAACGTGACATTATTGTTGATATTAGTATACCTGGATATATATTTGTTCATGAAGATACCACTACTAGTGCTGGCGGAGTTGCTATGTACATTAACATCAATATTAATTATAGCATTGATTCTAATATTAAATTTGAAATATCTGGTTCTGAAAGTTTATGGATAAACATAGAAAATGATATCATAGGTAAACTAACTGTTGGGATAATTTATCGTCATCCAGAATATGACAAAGATAGCATTGGGAAGTTTATTGAAAGCATCGAAAACTTGCATTGCAAAATAATTAGTCAAAAATGATATTTTTTGTGATGGGAGACATTAACATTGATTTATTAAAAATTGAAAAAAATGAAAATTCTAGAAATTATGCAAATTCTTTAATAGTTCCTCGTGTAAATGCCTAATAAACATACCCACAAGAGTGAATATTAATTCAGCAACTCTACTTGATCATGCATATACCCCACTGCTTCAAAACATTTTATTAAGTGGAGTATTAGTGACAGACATCTTAGACCACTACCCTATTTTCTCTATGATTTCAAATGCGGGAAAAAATTACAAAACAGAAAAACATTACAGTACGAGATTTTACAGCTTTTCAGATTTTACAGCATTTTACAGATTTTACATTAAAGATCAATTCAATAAAACTTTACAAGAAGCTTTAAATGAAAAAGTTTCGATTATGTCTGCTAATGAACAAACCAAAATTTTTTTGAATACCTTTTCCAATAGTGTAGACAAATTAGCTCCATTTAGAAAAATGATGCAAAAAGAAAAAAGGCTTAAAAGGAAACCCTGGTTAACCCATGGAATATTAAAATCAATTAAAATGAAAAACAAAATGTTCAAGAATCTTCATTCTTGTATACTAAGTAACAACCCCAATGACTTGATTAATGATGTTAATCAGAGGTATAAAACATATAGGGATGCTTTAAATCGTTTGATAAGTAATGCAAAAAGGTATTGCTATAATAAAATACTTGTTGAGAATAGAAGCAACCCGAAAAAGATTTGGCAAACTATTAATATACTACATAATTCTCAAAAACTAAAAAATGAAGTCGAGATAACAAAACTGCAAACACCCTATGGGACTGTTACTTTGCCCATAGCCATTGCTGAAACTCTTAATGAATTTTTTGTGAATATCGGTCTACAAATGGCATTAAACATACCAGATGTTGAAGTTGATGTAACAACAACTGTTAATCTACAATCACACCTAAGTAGGACCTTTTTTTCTTCATCAACTCCACCAGAAATCGAAAGGTTAATTGATTAGTTGAAAATAAACTAAGCTTGTAGAAGTGTAGATGCTCCTACAAAATTAATCAAGTATGGCAAATCTGTAATACCACAATTTCTATGTACACTATATAATAAATGTATTGTTGAAGGTGAATACTCGGATTTATTTAAAATAACTGAAGTAATTCCTATATTTAAAAAGGGAACCCTGAACTTGCCACCGACTATAGGCTGATATCTTTTAACTACCAATTTAATAAAATATTTGAAAAATTAATTTACAGTAGAATGTATGATTATCTTGAAAAAAATAATTTAATTGATAACGCCAATTTGGGTTTCACAGCAATCATTCAACAATTCATGCAATCAGCAGCATTTTTGTGGAGCTTTTAAAAAGTAATGATGATAAATTATACAATTGCTGTTTGTTTCTTTATTTTTCAAAGGCATTCGATACAATGAACCACAAAATATTAATAAAGAAACTGGAAAATAATTTTGGATTTTGAGATAGCACTAAACGATTCCTAAGCAATTATTTAAGTAACAGATATCAATATACAAGAGTTTCCAGTTGCAGATCAAGTCTGAGAACTGTCACTTGTGGGGTGCCTCAAGGGTCTGTTCTTGGGCCGCTACTTTTTCTTTTATATGTTAATGATTTACCTTCGTCTTCAAACTTTAAAACCACTTCATTTGCTGACGATACTTTGTTAAAACTATCTGACCGTAATATCAAAAAGTTGGAAAAACGGGTTAACAATGAACTAAATAAAATAAATGTTTGGCTGAGAAACAGTAAGATATCTTTAATTATATCTAAAACTAATTATATGCTCATTGACAATTATATCAATGCCTTAACTAATAAACATTTTGAAATGAAATTACAACAAAATGTATTAAATAGTGTTAGAAACGTAAAATATTTAGATATGCTCATAGATAATGGTCTTAATTGGGAACCACATATTAAACAACTTTCTCTGCAACTTTTGAAATCATCAGCTATAATATATTGCTTACAAAACTTTGTTGATACTGAAACACTCAAAATGTTATATTATGGTTTAATTTGCAGTCATGTTCAATATGGTATTATTTTATGGGGAGCAGCAACCTACACTAGACAAAAAGAAATAGTTCTAAGACTTAGCAACATTGTTTGGATAATGACCTGGAGTAGGAAATTTGATTACGTTAGCATACTGTATAAACAACTAAAATTATTGAAATTAGAAGACATTTACAAATTAGAATTAACAAAGTTTATGCATCAATTAAATTGCAATATGACCCCTAAAGTTTTTGAAAAAAATTTTGTTAAACTTGAAAGTGTACATTCGTACAGTACAAGACAAAAAACTAAAAACAATTATTTCTTAACCCGGGTCAACAAAACAATGTCACAAAAACAATTGGCTTTTCAAGGTACTAAACTGTGGGCAACTTTAGACAATTCTATAAAAACAAAATCATTACCAGTCTTCAAAAAAATCTTGAAAGAACCAATGATTGGAGATTATTAAATTGAAAGTTTTGTTTTAATTCTAGATTTATTTCATAAAAATTGCTGATGCATTAAATATGTGACTTTTACGCTATGCTCTTATATACAAAATTTAACTTGTCTCTTTTTTTTTTTTTTTCTCTTTTACTTCTTTTTTTCCTGTCTCTATTAGGTTTTTATTTATTGCTGGTAATTTATTTGTTGTTTTTTTGTTATTAGGAGGCACTAACTAGAAAACCTTTGGGTTATTTCAGTGTTTCTTGTCCCATTGCACGAATGTACTATTTTATCTTACTACTATTTTATGTTGATGTTTATTGAATGTATTGGGCAAACAACAATAAACTATGCCTATGTCCCTTTGGGCCATATTTTTATAGCCTGTTGCCCAGCAGCTCTACCAAGAAAATCGTATAAAGATCTGTATTTAGAAACACTTACTGAGATATGTTTTTAAAATTGTTAAAATCAGTGATTGGAAAGGTTCTTATTTAGCTTCTTTCTTTCATACAAAAGTCTTTGTCACTACCTGGGTAGCACTTGGTATTCAGTAATTTAATTCAATTTAGCAGCTGTTTAAGTTTTGGTGTGGCCTAGAGTAAACAGCAAATCTTTTTTCTGTAGCAGGCTTACTTTTGCATGACAAACAAGTTTTTTTGTATTTAAAACAACAAAACTAGTTTGGTAAACCTGACAAAATAATCAATTTTTGATAGTTTTAGTGCAGGTCTATAAATTTGAATCCTTTTGAGTAAAAATTTATTGCTAATTGAAATGCAATTTTGTGATAAGTCTGCTCACTGTCTTCATCTTTATAAATTTTAGGGCATAAAATAGACAAGCTTATTTATTATATTGGTGTATGGTCAAGGCTGATTAAAGTGACTCAAGGGAAAAAATATAATATGACAAAAAATTGGAAATAAGCTTATACGAACAATAAAAGTTAATCAAATTTGGGGTGGGGAATTTGGAGAGTTACTTTGCGTTTTTAAATTATTAACTAACATAGATTTGTATTAATCAATAGCTGTAACATGCTTTTTTCTGCTTATTCAGAGAGTATTGATAAAAACCCAAATTGACTTTTTCTTATTAATTAAAAAAATTTAATATATTGAGACTACTATATATCTTAAATATTTATTAAATGTTGTGCTTCACTGGTTTTAAAGAATAGTAAAGCTGTTTACCCAGCATGTTGTAGCAGGCGACTATTGGGTATCTACCAATTGCAGTTTGACTGTAAATGGTGGGATTGAGTGGTTCAAACAAAGTGATTTATTCAACCAAGCTTAATTGCTTGGTTGAACCATTCATGTCAGAAACCTGAGGTTGGGGGTAAGCAAGGGCATGCTCCCCATAGAAGAATTTTGCTCCAACAAACCCCCATGACCAGGAAAAATAAACAACAAATGGCCCCAGTCCCCGGCAGCTCTTAAATTCGCAGGGGGTGCAAAGAATCTCTGGGTTTAAATCTGAATGTCATGGGATAAGATTTGGTACATTAAATGTGGGAAGTCATTGTGGAAGGAAAACAGAAGCATCTGAAGAACTGAGGACGAGGAGAGTTGATGTGTGCTGCATCCAGGAAATAAAATGGAAAGATTAAGAAGCTTGTTTTGTGAGTACTTTGGGATGAAGGTATAAACTGTGGTGGTCAGAAAATGATGCAGAATTTGGAGGGGTTGGAATTTTGGTGAAAGAGAAAATATCTGGGAACGTTGTGGAAGTTAGAAGAACTTTAGGTAGAGAAGTGATGCAAATAATATGTGCACATAGGCCACAAAGCGGAAGACCAGGCATAGGGAAACTTTGTTTTTATGATGAAATGGCAAGTGGGTGGGACTATGGAAGTTCTAGTGAAATCATTGTTTCTTTGGGGGATTTTGATGGACATGTGGGGAAATATGCTGAGGGTTTTGAAGGTGTACACCATGGGAATGGTATTGGGAAAAGAAATGCTGCAGGAAGGAGATTGCTGGAGTTCTGTGATGGAAGAGAACTGTGCGTGGCAAACACTTGATTTTATAAGGCAGACAGAAGGAAAATCACTTATAGTTCTGGTGGATGAAAAAAAAAAGAAATTGATTTTGCACTTGTGGGAGAAAAATACAGAAAGTATGCAGCAGATGTGAAAGTGATTCCATGGAAACTTCAGCACAGGCTGCTGGTCATAGATCTGGATATAAAAAATTTAAAAAAGATTGAGAGAAAGCAACGGATCATTAGAAAAAAGATTTGGAAGTTGAATGAAAACCAAACAATAGTCTTCTTTTGGCTTCTCCCTATTTGAGGTCACCACAGCATGAAAGTATTTTCCATTTGTCCTGATCAACTTCATGTCCCTCCTTAGCTCCAACCCTTTCCATGTTTTCTCTTGCCAAATCCATCCACCTTCTCTTTGGTCTTTCTCTTTTCCTTCTACCTGGCACCGCCATCCCCATTATACTTTTTCCCACATAACCTTCTCTCCTTTTCACGTGTCTATAACAGCATAGCCTTGCATTTCAAAGTTTGTCTCTTAGCTTTGCGATTTTTGCTGTCCCTCTCACGTATTTGTTTCTTATCTTGTTCTTTCTTGTCACTCCCAGTGCCTATCTCACTATTTTCAACTGGCAACTTTCGTTTTTCCCACCTGTCTTTCCATCACTGCCACCGTTTCCATTTCATAAAGCATGGCTGGTTTAACAACACTCTTGTACATTTTACTCTTAACCCTTGCTGATAACTTCCTGTCGCACAGAACTCCAGGAACCTTCTTCCAACTCATCCAGCCTGCTTGGATCCTTTTCCTCACTTCTTCAAATTTTCCATTGCTACTGTTGAACCCAGGTATTTGAAGTTTTTTGCTCTTTTTATCTTTTGTCCTTGCAGCTTCAACTCTTCTCCATCATCCGCACCCCCAGCCTTTAAATACTCAGTATTGTTCCGGTTCACTTTTATGCCTCTTCTCTCCAGTGCATTTCTCCAAATCTCCAGATCATCCTCTAGCTCTCTTGGACAGCACTATGTCATCTGCAAACAGCTTATTGTATGGCACATCTTTCCTGATGTGCTCTGTCAGCTTGTCCATGATGATGGCAAAAAGAAATGAGCTGAGCACGGAGCCTTGGTGAAGTCCAACTTGTACCTTGAATTTCTCAGTCAACCCTGCTGCACTTCTCACAGTTGTTGTTGCTTCGTTATATATATCGTTGATAATCCTCATGTAGCACTCTGATGTTTCAGCTAACTGCAAGCATTCCCACAGTTCCTTTCTAGGTACCCTGTTATATGCCTTCTATAAGTCAATAAAGGCACAGTTCACTGCCTTCTGCCCTTTAGTCCACTCTTCCAACAACATCCTCAAACAAAAAAATGTGTCAGTGGTGCTCCTTCCTGGCATGAACCCAAATTGTTGCTCAGCAATCGTCACCTTCTTCCTTATCCTTGCTTCTATTACCCTCCCACAGTTTCATGGTGTGGCTCATCAACTTGATCCCCTGGTAATTTCCCCATTCCTTGATGTTTTACCTTTGTACAAAGGTACAAGCATGCTCCTCCTCCATTCATCTGGCATCTTCTCCCCTTTTAGGCATCTGTTGAAGAAGTTCACTAGAAACTCCACACTTTTATTCCCTAGAACAATCCATGCTTCCACTGGTATATCATCAGGTCCTTGCGCCTTTCCCTTTTTCATCATCCTCAACCCAGTCCTGACTTCTTCTCCAGAGATATCTTCCATATCCCTTTCTCTCTATTCTGTTTTCAATTCTCTTCTTTCTCTGGGGTTTTTCTGGTTGAGTAAGTTGTCAAAGTACTCATTCCATCTCTGTTTCACTTTCTCTTCTTCCATCAGCATCTTGCCAGTTTTACTCGATTACTCTTGTTGTACATTCTTTCTTGCCATCTTGTACAACTCATATTTCCCCTCATTTGCTTCCAGTTTTTTTGTACAGTTCTTGGTATGCCTTGTCTCTTGGTTGCCTTTGCCACTTCTTTCTTTGCTTATTTTCTTGCAGTTTTACAGGCCAACGTGCTTGCATCATCTGTGATGGTATCTCGTACCTTTTTAGCTTTTCTCTTATCCTTCAATTTCTCCTAAATTTCTTCATTTCACCACCGCATCTTCCATCTACTTGCCCTGCTAATTTTTCCTGATGTTTTACCCAGTTCCATTCTGGCAATGTTCTGTATCATCTCAGCTACTCTTTCCCAGTCTTCCTGTCTGCCAAGTATTCTGCTTTTAATCGCTTCCGCCTAGAATTTGTTCTTCATTTTTGAGTCTTTTAGCTCTCACCATTTTATTCTCTTCACTAGTTTTGGTGCTTTCCTCCACTTTGTTGAGATGATTATCGCACTGACTACTATTCTGTGCTGTTTCATTACCTTTTTATCAACAATAACCTTTGTATCCACTGCCTCCTTGATCCTTTGTGTTCTCACCATAACAAAGGCAATTTGCCTGCAAACTGTGTTTGCCACTGTTGTAGGTGACTCTTTATGCTGGTTTCTTTACAAAGTAGGTGTTAGTGATTACTGGTTCCATTCTCTTAGCAAAATCCACCACTGCTTGTCCTTTGTTATTTCTCTTCCCAAATCCATGTCTGCCCAAGCATTCTTCATTACTGTTATTCCCTTCTCCTACGTGCCCATTCAGGTCTGCTTTCACCACAATTCTTTCATCCTTTGATATCTTTTCCACTGTCTCATCTAGGTCCAGCCAAAATGCTTCCTTTTTTTCACATATGCACCCCACCTGCAGTGCATATGCACTGATAACATTCAACATAACACCTTCAAGTTCCATTTTCGAGCATATTATCCTGTCAGTTACTCTCCACCATTCCACTACCCTATTCACATGCTCCATTTTCAATATGATTCCTACACCATTCTTTTTGTTGCCACTTGCACAGTACCACACTTTATATTCTCCACCTATGCATCTTGCTTTCTCCCCCTTTTAGCGAGTTTCCTGCACACACAGTATGTCCACCCCTCTTTGCTCCATAAGGTCTGCCACTTCTCTTTGTTTACCAGTCATAGTTCCAGCATTTAATGTTGCAACCCTCAGCTTGATCTTCTTAGCTTTTTTCCTCTCTTCAATTCTTTCCTTCTTCTCCACCGTTTTCCACTTTTGCTTTGCATCCAAAGTAGCATATCAAGCAGTGGCCCTCGGTGCCCAGTCACTAGTAATGGTTGTTGTTATCCTGGGCCTCAACCAATCTGGTATAAAGTCAAATACTATACGCATTGAAAACATTTGGCTAGGTTTTATGCCAGATACCCTTCCTGTCACAACCCTCCCCATTTATCTGGGCTTGGGACCAGCACCAAGGCTGCTCTGATTTGAAGAAGACCTGGAAAAAGAAGTGGAAGAGGAGACAGGGAAGATTGGTTTGATGAAAGAGGATACCCTAATATGAGACAAGTGGAGAGACGGAGTGCAAGCAATTGCAGAAGGAATGGGATATATCTGGCTATCTCTGCTAAGGGACAACACCGGATAAAAACTGAATAACTACTACTAGAGGCTGGGTTTGAAAAAAGAGTAAAAGAACTAGTAAGCACAAACGCACCTAATTTGTGGAAAACTTTCAAGGATGGTGTTTTAATGGCATGTGATGAAGTGCGAGGATAGAAGAAGTCTAGGACAGATCGATAATACATGTGGTGGTGGAATGAAGAGGTCAAGGATACCATAGCAAGAAAGAAGGCGGCATTTAAAGAGCTGTGTAGGTTTCCATCAGAAGAAACTAAGACTCAATACAAATGTTTTAGAAATCAAACAAGAAAAACTGTTGCTAGAGCTATGAGAATGGAAGCTAATCAGGAATTGAATGATTTATATCAGAATTCTAATAGTGTTTTCTACTTCTTTAGGAGAAAGAAAAAGTAAGGGAACAATGTGAAAGAAGGAAGGTGCTTAAGAGGAAGCAACAGATGATTGGGTTTTATTGAAGAAGATAGGGCAAACATTTGGAAGGAACACATGGAAACGATCATGAATGAAGAGAACAAATGGGTCCACATGGTGGAAACTGATGTAGTAGAAGACCAGTGGAAAAAGTGGCCTACAATGAAATTGTGGAAGCAATGCAAAAGATGAAATTAGGAAAGGCAATTGGACCATCTGAAGTAAGTGTGGAGATGATAGTTGCAAGTGGCAAAATCGAGGAAAAAGTGATGATGGAACTGTGTCAGCATGTATTGGATAGTAGAGGAATGCCTGATGAGTGGAAAACTAATGTGATTGTGCCTATTTTTAAAGGAAAGGGTGATGCAATGAGTTGTGGATCATACAGAGGAGTGAAACTGCTAGAACATGCCATAAAAATTGTTGAAAGAGTACTAGAGAAGCAAATACAAACACTAGTCAATTTGAATAAATTGCAGTTTGAATTTATGCCAGGAAAAGGAACAGTGGATATGGTATTGATTATTAGGAGAATGCACGAAGAATATCAAAAGAAGCACAAGAAGTTGTATATGTGTTTTGTTGACATGGAAAAAGCTTTTGATAGAGTGCCAAGATAAGTGATGGAGTGGGTCATGAAAAAGAAGGGTCTATCAGAAGCAATGGATGGAGCAGTTATGAGCTTGTATAATGATGCAAAGACAAGAGTGAGAGTAGAATCTGCTTATTCAGAGAAATTCAAAGTAAAAGTTGTGGTACATCAAGATCCGTGTTGTCACCACTATTGTTTGCAATAGTTGTGGATGTAATTATAGAAAATGCAAGAAGGGGTGTGGTTAATGAATTACTGTATGCAGATGACCTTGTTCTCATGAGCAGTGACATGGAAGACTTAAAGGATAGACTTTGGAATTGGAAGGATGCACTGGAAAGTCAAAGTTTAAAGGTCAACACCAAAAAAAAAAACAAAACTGACGGAAAGCAGGTCAGAAAGAGAACTATTCAAGAGCAACATAGATCCATGTGGAGTTTGTGGGAGTAGAGTCAAGCTAATTCAGTGTTGTGGAATGTGGAAACTGGGTTGCTGGCAAATGTGCAAAAATCAAGAGAGCTACTGCTAGGTTGGCAATGCATTTTATTTGCTTGAAATGTAGAAGAATAATGGAAGGAATGGTGGATTCGATCAAGAAGTTGTGCAATAAAGTGTAGACTGTGAATGGATTCTGTTATTTGGGAGACAGACTGAATGCTAGTGGTGGTTGTGAAGGAGCAGTTACAGCTAGAGAAGGAGTCGATTGGGTAAGATTCAGCAAATGTGGAGAGTTATTGCTTAAAAATGGAAGATGAGAATGAAAGGTAAAGTTCATCATTGTTGTGTAAGATCAGCAATACTGTATGGAAGCAAGGCATGGTATCTAAAAGAAAATAAAAAAGCAATTTTAAGGAGAATGAAGAGAGCTATGGTGAGACCCATGTGCGGTCAGAAAGTTGTTAACAAAAAGATGACTGAAGAACACATGGACATGTTTAGGGCTGAAGGAAACTATAGATCAATTAGCAACAGCAAATGGAGTCAGATGATATGGCCATGTGCTGAGGAGGGCTGAGATGATAGTGCTTTGAGAGTTGATCTGGATCTTGAAATGAGTGGGAAAAGAAAGCGAGGACAACCGAAGAAGACATGGAAGAAGCAAGTGAAAGAGGAAGACAGAGAGGATTGTTTGAAGAAGAAGGATGTCCTGAATTGAGACAAGTGGAAAGACAGATTTGCGGAAGGAATGGGTGAATTCGGCTATCTGTGCAAAGGGGACAACACTGGCTAAAAAGAACTGCTATTACTAGTACTAAAACTTTTTTTCAGCTCTTTTTAAATTTTTTATTTGCTGCTAAATCTAAACATGAATGTTTTCACTCTGGGAAAATTAATCCGTATTGTACTACTGAAACTTACTTTTTGCTGCTCCTTTGTAGTATTGTTAATTACATGTTTACATCAATGTTGCTAGCATTTTATTTTTTGTTGTTGTCCAGGATCAAACAATATGGGCTGCAAATTCAGTAATTTTTAGAGACATATTTTATGAAGGGTTTCTAAAATAGATGTTTGAATGGTTTTCTAGGAAATGTTCTCAAGGGTATGCCAGCAAGATAACGCCTAAAGTAGGAGTTGTGCTTTTGGTGGTACGTTTGCTGCTTCTTCTTGGTCATACCTTTGGTGGCATGCAATGACAGTAAAAATTGCCAGCAAGATAACGCCTAAAGTAGGAGTTGTGCTTTTGGTGGTACGTTTGCTGCTTCTTCTTGGTCATACCTTTGGTGGCATGCAATGACAGTAAAAATTTTCTTGGTGGCATGCAGACAGAAAAACATTGAGAGCCAGTGACTTAAGATAATGTTATTTGGAATGATGCGTTAATGTGTGGAGATTTACCATAAATGCATACTAATATTAAATTATGGTCTGATGGAATAATATCATACAAACAATGATTCAAAGCAAAAAATCATGCTATGTGACAGAAAAATAAAAAATACTAACTTTGTTGAAACTGATATATTCAGATTTCAGAAATGGCAACAATTATGCATGAACGTGATAGTAACAAACTTTGATATATCCTTTAATCACAGTTCATTAATATCATAAAATCCATTATGGTAGATTAAGACAACTACATCGTCTCCTCTATTTTTGAAAAAGTGCTTGAAAACAATAAAATAGTTTGCCCTCCCAATATTTGTGTGAAATAGGTAAAGAACTTAGCAGCTACACTGGTTATTTGCAAAAAAAAGACATGTTAAAACCGTTTTAACTGATCAACACTAAAAAAAGCTGCCCTTTTTTCTTTTTAACCATGGTGGTAATGTGCAGTACATTGGTCTATTTATTTTTTTCTGCCTTTTTGTTATATTTTCAGTGGTGCTGTTAATCTTAAACATATATGAGTATGCATGACATTTTCTTGTGCACGAAGCATTGTGTATACGTCAATTGACTACGACTGGGCAAATAACTGCTGTCATAGCAGTTGGCTATGCACTACTTTTGGTCAGTTGATGTGTACATGATCTTTAGTGTTGATGCAAACTTGCATTTATTTTTTCATCCATATATCTAATTATCAGAGAGAACATGCACTGCATTTTCATCATCAGGAAGTGGGGAATAAGGAGATTGAAATAGGTAACGAGGTTGATCTATGATGGCAATGTTATTCTTATCAATTTTTTGGATGCTTTCAAAGCATTGTCTGCTGGGGCATTTTCATGAAAAAGCACCCATGATTTTTCTTTTCACACTTCTTGGTTTTTCTTATCCACTGAAAGTAACAAACATGGCAGAATATATTTTTAAATGTTCTGATAAATGGTTTAGTCACAGTGTGACAATCTCAAATGATGTTCGTAATGTCAAAAAAAATTTTGTGATTGTGTCTTACTTGAGATGGTAATGTTTCAACTGTTTCATATTTGGCAATGTTTTAAAATTTTTTTGGTAACTCTAATACCTTGTTCTTGAATGAGTGAAATTGAATAATTTTTTTTTTAATAGTGATATTTGATGATTGAATCGAGTGTTTTTATGGAGACTAAAGCATTATGAAAACTATTTTAATTGTGGTGTTTTTGTGATGTCATCGACCTCCTATGACACTCAATCCAAAGTGTGCCAAGTCACATGCTTTTATACTTAGTAGTTCTGGTGGAATTCAAACAGGAAAGAAGATTTGTGCTGTATTTTAGGCTTGTGGTCAAAGTTTATTTGTAGATCACTGGACAAGGTCAATATTTTTTGCTCATAAACTTTTTTGCAATGAAAATAAAGTAAAATATTCTTTTACAGCTGATCTAAACATATCTTTTGTGATCATTTGAATGTAGGTTTTAGCTGTTTATCAAAGGTGCCTACTTGCATAAAACAACTTTAATACAAATAAATTAATTTATTCCCAAAGAAACAGGGACCAATCATCAAATCAGTATCCAAAATCTAATGTTTTAAAAATCACCTTTGTGTTTGAAGAGTTGATTTGTGGTACAGAATTTGAAAATTGCAGAAAGTAGAGTTTTAATTCTTGAAGCTTATTGTCTGACACTTTTCAAGAGAATTCATCAGAAATGGAGTGAAAAAGATTAAGTGAGTCACTTATATAGAGACACAGTAGACGAAAAAGAAAGAAAAAGGAAAAAGCTCAATTCTGATTGGTAAAAGGAGCGACTAATAGAAGGAGCGGAAACTAATGTGTGATTTTTAGACCATACACATGTATGGTCTAAAAATCACACATTAGTTTCCGCTCCTTTTACCAATCATGATGGAGCTTTTTCCTTTATTTTTTTTTCATCTACTGTGTCTCTATATAGGTGACTCACTTCATCTTTTTCACTCTATTTCTGACAAATTTTCTTGAAAAATGTCAGACGAAAAGCTTTGACAATGAATACTCTACTTTTTAAAATCTTCATGTTTCTTTCTTCTCTGCACAAGTTTTGTGAAAGTTAAAGCTTTTTGTTAGGCTGAAATTTTTTTACATTTTTTTGATAATTGTTGCATTGTGTAGTGGTAATTGTTGCAGGCTTTGAATGAAATTATATGGAATTTAATTTCAATAAAAGCACCATTGGTATTCACCAGCAAAGACATCCAGAATTTAAAGTACTGTAATGCTTTAGCAAAAAGTCTGGTTTATAAGCAAATGTGTAGTGGTAAATGGACATTGAATCAGCACTTTGCTTGCAAGCATGAGAAAAATGATGTGAAATTGACTCTCTCGCTGAATCAACCTAGTAATTATTCTATTTTGGAGTTTGGTTCAGTTACAAGTTGTTTTAAAATACTCAAACTCACTTTCACATTGTTGTGATCTGCTAAGTGATAGCTATGCTTTGACCATGTTACCATTGAATTCTGTGTTGAAGGACTGCTTTGACAAGTTTCCAATTGCTTAGTTTAGTTATTCCTACCTTAGAACTTGGTGAGCCTAATGCTAGTTAATTAGTTAACTATTATTTAACGCCAGGTTTGGATAAGTGTTGCTGGAGTAGAAATACTTTATTTTATTGTTTGAATGTAGCACTGAAATCACCACTTTATAACTGAAACAAAGTAACTTCAATGCAAGCTTGTCTCAACCTACGGTAGAATAAGGTTACAACTCTTGTGCATTTGGTTTTATTTTGACGAGTTGCTTCCAGACTTGTTTCATGGTAGAATATTATCTGTAAAGTACCTCAGTGCTGGTTTAGTGTGCATTAGTTGTTACCACACCAGGCTGAACTATGGTACTATCATTGCTACCAGCTGCTTAAATGGTCTAGCACAACACAAATCATTGTATTAGTGTTTGTTATGTAAAAAAAATCATTTTTATTGCAAACATCAACTTATAGCTAAAAGCAAATAATTATGTAGATAGGACAAGCAATTTTAAAAGTTACAAAAATCCATTCAGCAATTGCAATGAATAATTGAAGTGTTGTTGCTGTACTGCAAAGTGAATGCTACAAAAAGAAGTACCAATACCAAAGGCAAACTTTGATATCGACAGACACTCTGGAAGGTTAAGATAAAGAACTAATAAAAATTTGTATAAAAGCAGAATGTAATGTTGATGTTAAACTGGTTACGATATGCAGATTTCATAAATATCAATTCATAGACAGATATTTAAGATCTTGCAAACCAACACTCACAAAAAAACGGTTTGTAATTTTAGTCTTCGTGTAATCACACTTACTTGGTATCATAAAATCAGAAATTTCAACAGTCTTTGAAAGTTCTCCCCAGAAGAAAAATCTGCAGAAGCTGTAGAATGAAGGTGGAGGAATTTCTTCATGCTGCTGACACTTTATCATGAAGTGCTAGGGAAAAAGAGGAAATATAAGGTAGTGTTGATTCAACCAGAACTTTGTCAAGTTTGAGTGAAAGATTGTAAGATATTTGCAAATATCCTGTCAAACCCTATAGTGTATCTTCTCATTGTAAGGCCCCATATGAAAAAAGAAAGCTGACAAAGATAAGTGACACAATTGGAAAGAAATTGATAAAAGTGTTGAATGTCGACCTTTCAACTGCTTCAGGACAATCTGAACAATCGATTGATGATAATACCAAATTTGTAAACACCATACTATCCAAAAATAAATAAAAAAATTCACCTTTGGGATACAAGAAGAGCAGAAAAGATTCAGGTGTTAACCTTGGCTTCAGATGAAGAGTCAAGAAAGTTGCAGGAGTTTTCATTGTTAAGTGAATGAATGGTGAGAGGTGCAAGGCAGTTGGAAGCAACCAGTGGAGTTTCTTTTCTTCTGTCACCACCCAAAGGAAAAATGGTACCAATTAAAACTACACTACTGGTGATTAATTTTTATCAGCACAATGAAAACAGCAAAATCATGCCAGCGATGAAAAATCAAATTAGCATCAAGAAGATTAGTTATCAGCAAAAGTGACTGATTCTTTGTACACTTGAAGAATTACATTTAGCATTTCAGCAGCAATATCCAGAATACGATATTGGCTTTTCTAGATTTTGTATGCTAAGGCCCAAATGATGTGTACTTGTAGGATCATCTGGCACTCATTCTGTGTGTGTGTCTGTACTATACACCAAAATGTCATTCTGTTGCTTCATGCTGCACAAATGGAAGAGACATACAAAGATTTGATTAGAATGGCTCTATGCTCCTGGAAAACAAAAAAATGCATGTTGCAAAGATGTGTCCAGTGACCTGATTTTCAAACAGTGCAGTCCCATTCACTTCAAAAATTTGAAGATGCTGATAAACAAATTTTTTTTAAGTAGTAGCTCTCAGTTGATAGAACAGAACTCATTACTCAAACCTTAACTGTGCAGGAATATCTTGATTTGCTTTTATCAAAACTTGAAGCTTTGCCCCCTTATCACCTCATTTCACACACACAGTGTGCTGATCTCAAACAACTCATAAAAACAATGAACAAAGATGCAGCTCTGATGTCAATGAATTTTGTTGAAAACCATTCGTTTGATGTCCAAGATGAAGCACATGGCTACCACTGGACCCACCAAATCTGTAATGTCCATCCAGTGGTTTGCTATTACAAGTCTTCTGCAGATGAACAGGAACATGCAAGTCTTTGTTTTCTTTCCAAAGAACTACACTACTATCATGGTCTACCAAATCCAGAAGATGATAGTGGAGTATTTGCAATCTAAAATTCCTAACTTGCAGCATGTTGACTACTTCAGAGATGGGTGTAGAGCTTAGTACAAGAGCAAAAAATCTTTCTATAATCTGTGCAATCACTATGATGATGTTGGTGTGCAAGCATCTTGGTCGTTTTTTGCCACCAGCTGTGGAAAATCTCCAAGTAATGGCACTGGTGGCACAGTGAAGTGATCTGCAGCCTTGGAGAACCTATGATGCCCACTGGATAATCAAATACTCAGCATGGAAGCGATGTTATCACACTGCTCTATCAATTTGCCCAACAGTCAAATTTGTTAATCTGTTGAAAAAAGAATTAAATCAACTAAAAAAATAAATGGAGAAAAGATTAAAGTTAGCATCAACTCTTAAGATAGTTTTCATCATTTCATGCCTTATATATCACAGTTGGGCATAAAGCGAATCAGTCTAGATGATAAATTTTCATTAGAAGTTGATTTGCAGCAGCCAGAACACATTTGTCTGTCATAACAACATGCTACTGCAAGTCAGTTTTTATCAGCTGTGTACAATGGCAAGTGGTACATTGGAATGATTAAAGAGGCAGACTTTTCAAATGGTGAATTTGTTGGATTTCATGCATCCCAATGATCCTTTATGTTCTTTTCAATGGAACAAAAAGCATAATTTCTTTTCAACATGTTTTTTGTGTGATTGAAGCACCATGTTTAGTTTGTGGCGATGGACAGTACCAAATGATGGCAGCATCTACAAGAACAGTTGAGAATGCATGACTAAATTACAAATGTTGACTTAGACGCTATTTTTTTATGCAATTTAATAGTATTGCTACAATTACTGTTTCTCAATAGTATTTTTTGCCAAGCAAATTGGAATAAACCCTGCTCCTTTATGCAGGAATGACAGTCACACTGAAGACAATACAACTTTTATTATACTATATTATGCATGCTACAATACTGAACAGTTTTATTCAAGAACATATGTTACTCGTACAGCAAGAGATAGAACATTCGTAATTCAATTATATGTTGCTTTACTTCACGGCTGTAATAGACTTTAAACAATGTAATGTATTCATATATCTCTATTAGCTAGCTTGTAAGTTATAGGTATTAACTGGTTGAATGCTAATGTCTTTTGTTTATAGGATAACTAAGTTTTAATTACAATTTCGTCTAGAGTAAGGTCAGAAACCACAGAGTTGTTCTCATAACTTTACCAATAGATTATATCTTCAAGAAGTGCACCATTTACATCATTCACTTGCTTGCCTTCTATTTGTGGAACTTCTGATAAAATAAATGTATTTTTTATGAAATTGGAGTAAAGGTAGCTATGAAACCCTATTTAAATGGTGATAGATTTCTTTCTTCACCCAAAGATCCCCTCAATAAAAGGAAAATATCAGGCATAGTATACCAAGTTCTGCATCATGATTGCAAGTTTACAGACATTGGCCAAATGAAACTGGATTTGAAATTTTGATTAGATAAACACAAGTGGGCCATTTAATTTCAAAGACCTTAGAAATCTGCTCTTGGTGAACACTTCTTTATTTTCAGTCACAGAATAGATGGGAATGAAACCACAATCTTAAAGACTGAAAATCTTATTTATAACGCCTTTTTGCAGAAAGCTGGCTTATCAATGAAACGTTGCATGTCATGAACAGAAACAATGATAAAGCCTTTCTGTTTACAAGAAATTAATAAGACGATATAATTTACTTCTGTTGTAATATCATTGTTGGTGTTGTTGTGGCTTTCCCACTACTTGCTGTGTTTTTGTATTCCATTATTTGATTATTGCTTGTTTTGATTCAAACTTGTGTCATTATTTTAAGCTTAGCTTTACCGTTTTTGCCACTGCAAAGTTATTTTCTGGTCAAATGCTAATGTCACACTATGCCATCACTACATAGCTAGGGCAAGATTGAGTTTGTTTTTCATTTACTCCAGTACTTCTTCCATGATAAAATACAGGACAATCCTAGCAAGTAAATCTTGTGCACTCAGCCATTTTAAGATTTTATTAATATGCTGTTGTAGTAATTAAGTTGCCAGTTTGCTCTGATGATGTTGGCCGTTTTGGCCAACAAAACATTAGCTTAAATAAAGGCACCATCAAAGAAATTGTGTGGTAATTATTACTCTCAGATAAAACAAAAGTCATGATTTAATCTAAGCTATTTGATGTACTTGTTCACCAGTCTTTAAATAGAAATGAACTTTTTAGTTTTTTACTTCCAACGAGTTGTACAAGTAATTATTACACAAATTACTTTAGTGGTGCCATCATGTAGCCAAACAGTTCATCAGTCAGAACAACCAACAACAATATTGGCAACTTATTTTGCATTAACAGTGCATTATTGAAATTTTAAAATAACTACCTGTACAAGATTTAGCTGTTGTGGTTTGACAAATAAAAAATCAATTGGGACTTAATTGCAAATAGTACATATTTATATGAAAAAATTGATGTAGGCCTGCTGCACGAAAATATGTTTGATAATGGCATTGGAACGACAGCAAATCCTACAATAGTCTTATTAATTTCTTGAACTTAGAAGGCAAGGTTTTACCATTGCTTCTATTTATGACAGGCAACGTTTTGTTGACAGCCAACTTTCTGCAAAATGGCATTTTGAAAAACCTCTTTCTGCCTTTACGATTGTGGTTCATTTTTAATCTATTATGTGATACAAAGCAATGGAGTGTTCAGATAGAGCAAATTTCTCTGGTGTAAGGAGTTTAATGGTTCTCTGGTGTTTGTCCAAATGTGACTTCAAATTCCAGTTATTTGGCCCAAGCTAGTAAACTTGCAGTCATGACACAAAAGTTTTTATAGTATGTCTGATATTTTTCTTTCATTGAAGAGATTTTTGAGAGAAGGAAAAAATTAACCAATAGTTGTTAAGTGGGATTTCATAGCTATCTTTTCTGCAATTTTATTAATTTCATTAAGACTATCTTTAATTTCATCAGAAGTTCCATGAACAAGTGGAGCTTTTCTTAAGGAAACTGATTTCTTATCAAAGTTATGAAAATTACTCCATAGGATCAAGATTTGTTTGTGACACGTGTGCCAATTCTGTTTTGCAAAGTTATTGTTATCAAGTATTTCACATTTTGCGTGATGTGATGAGAAGTAAATGTAGCAATTGGCATCAAATTGCATTGGTGCATTGCTGAACAACAAGTCACTGCCCTCGTTTACTATTCATTAAAATGTACAAAAGGAGTCAGCCCCAAAATTTTTGGTTTACTTAAAACTCATGAAAATGTTCTCCCAGAGCTATTGTTTTTTGTTGGAACACCTACTTGTAATGTATCTAGTCACTTAGCAAATATCCTGACTCCAATTTTGCAAAATGAATATTCAGTAAAAAATTCTGATTTCGTGGACAGTATTCATAATTTTTTTTCTGATGATCAAGATTGTTTCATTTCTTCTGATGGAGCTAATTTATTTATGTCCATACTTGCATCGCTTGCTGTTGACATTATTTTGCATTTGTCGAGCAATGACACATCTGTAAAAGATTGCACTAAGTTAACTGCTGGTGGTATTACTGAAGCTCAAAATCTTTTTATAATCTACTATGTTTTCATTTTGAAGTTCTTTATACTGCCAAGGCTTTGACGTATCTTTCAGCTCTTTAATAACCCCTGTTACCACAAATATTTCAGGAAACCTATCAACACAGATCGTTACCTTCACTCTCAACCACAGTTTTCAAGAAGCCTATCCACACAGTCTATTTACAAACAGCTTACCATCTCACAAATTTTTATTTAAGGTTTTTTAAGCACAAAAAAAGAACTGATGCAAAGTTGTGAGTAAATGCTAAGCTGATTGTTTTACTAAGTTTTAATTCTTCAATTCATTAGGTGGGGTAGTACACCAATTCAGAGTTGGAATAAGTACCAAAGTAATTAATACCTAAATAGTATTAAGCTAGTACCTAATAAGCCTACTCATTTTTTGTGGCAGTGGCATTTGTAACTTTGAGTTCCTGGCTGCATTTATGTTCTCTTGTCCAAGCATAGTTGCAATTACAGTAGATGAAAGCAATCTATGTATCTCCCCAAGTCAATTAGAGCAAAATACAAAAAAATTTGTGGTTGTGATGACATGACAACATCACCAACCACTTTATGACATTTGCCTCAAGTAGGTAATCAATCTTGCCTTGTTTCTTGTGTGGAGGTCCAGTAGTTTCAAGGAGTTAAAACACCCAGGTAGAATTGCTAATTTTTGTATGATATATTTTAGAATGCTTTGACAAAGGCTTAAAGTAGGCTGAAAAGGTGAAGCATATTTGTTCATGCACGATTTCTTTCTTATTCATATCAATACCATGGTTTTTAAAGATATAACAATGTGACAACAAATGATATAATATATATTTTTGGGAATGAAGCACTTAATCAGAGAATTTTTGTTATTTGAAGAAGCTGCTAAAAATTTGGAAATGCATCAATGGCTTTTACTAGCAAAACGAAGCAACAATTTTCAAAAAGTGTTGATTTTGACCCATTGGTTTTTCTAATCTTAACTGATGCAACAAAAAAATGTTGGTAATGTGGTCGTATTGGATTGGGTGCCATTTACCGTGACAACAATTGTGTTTTCAGTTGTCACAATGGTTAAATTATTGTGCACATAGAAAAACATTTAAATGGCTATTTTCTGTGCTTGTGATAGAAATGCCCAGAGTAGCCAGCATTTTTATTTGTGAAGCTGGTCTGAACACAATGATGAGCAAGCTATAATTACAAAAGTTTTTTTCCTTACCAGAGAATAAAGATACATGGTAAAAGGTAGATAGCAGTGTGTGAGAATGTTTAGACGTTTTTAACTGGACTGATTTTTGATCACTAATGTATCTTTCATAAACAAAAACCATACAATGGTTAGTTCTTTACAAAATTCTACTAGTATGGTTTTGGATACTTCTAGTGATGTGAGTATGCTCCACTGCAAAAAATTTTACGTTAAGTTGCCAGAAGTAGTATGGTAATTTCTGGAAAAACAAAAGTATAAGTTTTGTAGTGAAGCTAATTTTTTACAAGAATGTGCTGTCTAGTTAACAACCTCTTTGCGAAGGCATACAATTATATCTAATCAAAATTTCAGCACTTTCAGATTGTTACTGCAACTGCTACAGTGATAATAATTAAATGTTTCTCTCTAGATAGAACAAATATTAGTTAATCTATATTAGTTAATTTGTGTTGCTGTTTTTTTTTTTAATGTAAATACTTAAGAATCTTTGTGGAATGGTGTTTTGAAAACTTTTATTTGTTAAATCTTGTACTTAAACATGTTTCAAAGTAGTTCCAACACACATTACCTTCTTCACACTGTATTTCTACCTCAAATTGGAAAAGATTGTTGCAATGTTTGTGAACATGGAAGAAATGACCTCTTAATTTAATGAACACCGCTTTCTTGCTGTGCTATAAATTTTAAATGACATTTTTTGAGTAACTATGCAGTAACATTCTGAAGTGGGAGTTACAACTGTCACCCCCCCAGTAGTTGTGCAAAGAAACCTAAATAGTGCAGCTCTTAGAAGTATGTGACCTGTGGCCTGCATCCACAAATTTGTTACCCAAATAAAAAAAGGTTTTCAATTTACTTAAGGTCGATAAAAAAACAAACAAACAAATTAAGATCTTGGGCAGGGACTGTGCATGGTTGTGGCATCATCTGGTTGAGTGAAATTGGCTCACATCCAAAAAAGCTTGCTACGCTCCTGTTCTGTAGCTTAACTTAAGGGTGTGCAATCTTTTTTCAGGCTGGCCAATTTCAGACTTCCTGAATTTTAACAGCTCAGTCAAATTCTATTACCCATGTTGTTTTTACACACAAATGAACTTTGAAGCAGTGTTCATTCCAAGTGACAGCGAAGACTTTTTTTGGAGATCAACACTTTCATAGCAACATTTTTGCCAAATTACCGAATTTTAGATGTGAGAAACTTTTTTTTTGGAGATCACTTTTTCTGAGATGTAAGTAATAGATTTGCCATCCAAGCCCACCCAATTTCACGTCACTGACTACATTTGGAATCTTTTTTGCAAGCCACAAAATTTCACATCATGGGCTGCAGGTTGCACTCATCTCACTTAAGTTGTCTTGAGCAAAGTGTTCATGTAAAAATTGTATTTTTTTTCTAGGGCCACAACAAGATTATAGCATACAGCAGACCTATCTATTATATTATTTCCTGTTCTATTATACTGCTGTTCAACTATTTTGCAAATCCTAAAAACTTTCTTTTCAATGGATTTCCTTTGTTTGGAATGGTTCTGTTTGATAATGCTGGTTTTGCTTTTGGACGAGATTTCATGATTGGTAAGTTCTTCTTTATGTGTTGTCTGACATTTATGAAGAAGACTCATTTTTTTTGCAAAGTTTGAATTTAACTGCTATGGGACAAAAATAAAATAATTTTAGAAGTGTATTTTTGATGTCATTACTGCTCTGTTAAAAAAAACATTTTTTCACCTCAAATGTTTTGAACTTACAAATGTTTTTGAAAAGTATCCCTAATGATCAGACAACTTTTAAAGAAGTTTTTTAATTGGATTGTAGGTTCCACAGTTTATAGCAATACGCAGTTTTCAAATTTAAATACTGCTGCTGGGGACAAAAAAATGAGTTTTTGTGCATTTAAGGCTGAAGTTTTTGTAAATGTTTATTTCTTGATCTTTAAATTAAAGATCGTATTAATCTACTCTCAATAGATTGGTTTAATTGCTACTAAAGACAAGCAAGTTTTAATGAGTGTATAGTAATATAGGGATAGTTATGAAAAAGCTGCATAGTAGGTCTTAAAACACTGTGTGGTACAATAGCATTTGTGTTTCATCTCATTAATAGTATTTCAAGATTAAGGTGACTATACTGTATGTATCACTCAAGTGCTTTGTCTCAAAGCGACTTTACTGAGACCTTGCTGACTCCGTACCAAATTTTTAATCTTACATATATATATATATATTTTAAGCATTGAATAATCTATATTCATGCTCTAGAAAATTGTAGTATAAACAATTATGGAAATCACTATGACATCGTCAGTACAAAATTGTGTGCTTCATCCCTAGCCAATGTTACGTCACAATCTTATAAATGTTGTGAATAAGTTTGGCTTAATGTAGATTCAAGTCACACAACATGAAGATAGCAGATTATGAAGCTGTTACAAATTACCATTTGTTACATACACTAAGAATATTATTGAAAATTAAACACATTGCCTTAAGCAAACTATAGGGAAATAACAATTCACAACACTCATGGCAAATACACGTGCAATCAACAACAGTTTGTCACTCAACTTAAGTAATCAGTGGCAACATTGTTCTTCACTGGTATATCTTGCATACAGCAATCATAACCATGCAAACCAAGACCCCATTGCATTATAAAATTGTTTTATAAAATTTATATTACTTGTTTTATAAAATTATCTTAAAAAATACCCCACACGATAACCAGAGAATGAATTATAACAGAGTATATGCTTTCAGACAACATCATGTTCTTGCTTGTGTAAACTATGTGATATAGCTTTTCATCGTGTTGTTGCATGACAGCAGTATTCATATGACAGTTTAACATATCAATTGACAACACAAATGGTTTAGTGTATTCTGGTTCAATATAAATTTCTTTATAAAACACTTTTGCAAGTTGGTAATGGCTTTTTCGTGTGCTTGCTGCCAGTGAACCATATTAGGTTCATAAACCTAATATGGTTCATCTTTGCTTGTTAAATCGCTCAGTTGTGCAGAAGTAATTGCAAATGACAGAATACCAATATGTCAATGGTTTGCTTGTTTCAAAAAATATAATCAACCGTATCAAAGGTCTTTGATAGATACAAAAACAGACAACCTGTATAGAAATTTTCTTCTTCATTGTTTAAGCTATTTGTTATGAGCATTATGCAAGAAGATGTTCATACACTGCGTTAGCACTCACACTCGGTTTGCAAGTCTTCAGTTAGACTGGAGTTACGATGGGGAGAATGCTTGGCCCCACCAGCTGTCTACCACATAAAGATGGAGGCATTCTGTTAAGTGGCTTGCCCAAAGACACAACTAGCAAGCTTGCTGGCTTGTTCTCCACACTATTCCTATTTTGCTGAGCACCAAGCAAGGAAGCTGTGAATACCATTTTTTAAAGTCTTTTGGTATAACTCTGCTTGGGAAATGAACCCCAGGTCTACCGACTGCAAAGCAGATGCTCTAACCACCACGCCATCATGCCAGTTATATAAATTTTGATCAATACTGTATTATTTTTTAATTTGTCATATATTGCACTGGATGCAAATGTTGTTGAAGAGTTGTTTGGATAGCCAAACGGATTTTTACAGAGCAGATTATTGTTTTCTATAAAACTAACAATTCAGAAGTGGATTAATTTTTCTAAAATTTTATTAATTTGCGACAGAGTTGATATGAGATGATAATTAAAATCTTCTTCATGATCTCTTTATTAAAGATAAGAGTAACTTCAGCAATTTTTAATCAATTTCAATAAACACCCTCACCAAAGCAAGTCTTCGTCAGTTCACCAAGTATACAAGATATTACTGATTTCTAAGTTTTATAAATTTAGTTTCAATGTCTGTATACCTAGTTGTTTTTGAAACTTTAAGCAAGTCTGTATGATATTACTTTTGTATGAATATGTTGGGTTTATAAAGAATGAACTAATTGTGCTTGCTGGGACTGTTGTGCTTTTATCATTTTTATTGACTTCAAGGATGCTCTCTGCTATTTTTTCCCAATGCTGGCAAAGTATTTAAGATTTTTCGAAATAACAGCAGGATTTTTTATTAGATCTTTTGTTTTTAGTGTTTAGCTGGTTTATGGCTTTTTGCTTGGAAAAATTCAAATTTGCTTACTCATTCACAATATTCCCTATCACAGCACAATCATTTTTGCTCAGAGTTATTAATTCATTGGAATATTTTTGTTTTTTATTTTCAATTGCTTAATTTAAAATATTGCAATATGCTTTGTACTTCCAGTATTTTTTTCATCAAATGTTTTGCAAATTGATTGTACGACTTATCATTTGTTTAAAGATAACACCGAAGACTTGGTACAAAAGGTTTAGCCTTTAGTTTCCTTTTTATACCAGAAGCTAATTTATGCTGGGCTTGTATATTTACCATGCTCATAAAAGAATTGGTAAATTTTCAAACTGAACATGGCTTGCAGAATTAATTGTCAACAAAGATACTTTTAAAGTTTGATTTAAGTCTTTGATAAAGTGATCTCTTCAAGATTTTTCATATCTTGTTTACAAGTTTGATGGGCATTACTTTTGGAATGTTTTACAGAAAGAATTAAAGTGAAAACTGGAAAGTGGTCAGAGAGAGAGAGAGAGAGAGATCCAATGTTTTAAATTTGATTTGGTATCTGTTAATAGAGGTGGCTGTATTCACCTCTTGATCTTTGAAAGTTGGTTTACAGCATCATACCACTTTCTTCTGTCATTGGCATCTTTCTTTTTTAGTCCAGTCCCTTCCACGTGTTAAACCAGCTGCCTTCTCTCCATCAACTTTGGTTACCCTTGCCTTCTTCCAACCACTTTAAAATCCAATGCTCTTTTCAACATATCATTGCTATCCTTTTTCAAAACATGCCCATACCATCATATTGTGTTTGCTTTGGCTAGGCTGTCCAAAGTTTCTTCCAAACCAAGCAATTTTGTAAGTTTTTTACTGCTCTTTTCTCAATTAATTTTACTCCACACATTGCTCATGTCATTGCTTTTTCAGTTTGGTTCAAAAGCACAATCTCATTCTCCCTCAAACACCATGTCTCACTCTTGTACAGCATTGCCATTCTTACACGACTCCAATAAATTGTTCTTTCATTTTGAACGAAAGCTTCCATTAAGCAATTCCCTACATTCAGAAATGTCACTAATTGATATGCTGGTCAATTGTAGTTAAAATAGATACGATATAATAGTGATTATGTATTTTTCCATGCTCTTGCTGGTTGATTTATTCGACATATTACTGCCTTGCCTATAATCATGTGAAAATGCTTTGATGCAATTGTTGGATTTTAATTTGATTAGGTCGATGTTAAAGTCTCCACCATTGAGAATTTAGATTTTTCAAAATTAAGTTTGTTATAAGCTTTGTGTATTATTTTGACATTGCTTGGACTGGATGGGGGTTGACAATGCCATAATTATTTTTTTCAATTGATTTTTATTCTATTTATACAGTTTCAATTGAGGGCAAATCAATATTAACATTAACTTTCATATTTCGAAAAAATTGAATTGTTTAATTCTCACACCACCAGTTAGTGTTTGAACACTATTGCAAATAAGTTGATAACCATCCAGTTCAATATTGCTGTAGATCTTTTTTTATATTTGATCTCAGTCACTGCTATTACATCCGGTTTACAATATAAATTAGTGAGCTGTATTGCAATAATTAGTCTATATTATTTTGTAGACTTCTTCCTTTAAAGTGAATTATGAAGAAATGATTAGATTCATTGGTTAACTTATCTAATTGGCTTGTATTTTCAGTTTTGATACAGCATGAATGTTGCTGGTGGAACTGCAATTTGTGATGGGCTGTTTGGGTTGTGATTGCCAGGTGTTTGACTGCAGCAAAATGAATTTAAGGAATACATGTAGCTAATAAGCAGGGCCTGCTAAAGTCAATAAAGTCAAAGTTTTTTCAGGACCTTGTTACATGATCAAACGTGTACTAACATTCGTTTCAGGTGTTCAGGAGTCTGTTTTGATTGATTTTATAAGTCAAAATTTTGCATAAAGTCAAAACTTCTCAAAATTGTCTTCATCAAACATTTCCTTACAAAAACGAACAAATTTATATTTTTTTGAATTTTTGATCTATTAAAATTTTATGTGCAGTTTTATTTGATTTTAAACTTCTGAAATAGTTGCAATGGTAAAAATGCGTGCAGTAATTGAGAAGGAAATAGCACTTGTTATGCATCAAATCGTCATTGTTGATGCATAAACATATAATTGTAAGACAATTAATCCATTCCAATAAAACCTTTGCGCTCTTTACACGTGATCTTTTTAAGTCGTAGCTTGCAAAGCAAAGAATGCCTAAACAAGCCAAATCTTCTACAGCAAAAGTTAGGCAAATTTGCCAGGAATATCAGGATGTGTTTTCGGCAACTCCTACCTGCGACTTGGGATGCAACCTTTGCAATGTGTTAGTAAAATACGACAAAAAGTTTTTTGTGGAAAGCCACCAAAAAAGTAAGCAACACCAAAGAAAATTGGAGACAAAGAGCAAATCCCAAAGTAAGCAAACCTTTTTACAACTCGATCAAGTAAACTTCAAGAAACAGGTTGTCTCTTCATTCTTAGCTGCAGATATCCCACTTTATAAACTGAACCATCTTTCTTTAAAGTCTCTGTTTGCTACAAGGGGAAAAGTATTGCCTTCGGAGACTGCAGCCTGGGCATGTGTTGCTAAATTAGCATCCCAAAAAGAACAAATTCAAGAATTACTTCATGACAAAAAATTTTTTTTAATCATGAATGAAGCAGAGATTGCTGAACAAAAGTATATTAGTGTGCTTGTGGGCAGCTTAGATGCCCCAAATCAGACATTTCTCGTTGATTGCCATCCACTTGACAGCAGTAGCAATGTTAATAGCAGTATTATTCTGCACACTGTGGATGACATATTGTGACAACTTTAAATAAAATGCAAGAATTTTTCATTCTTGACTGATGCTGCTCGGTACATGTCTTTGGCTGGAAAGACATTAAAGGAATTATACTCTTCTTTGATGCATGTCACCTGCGTTGCGCACTTACTACATAACTGCACTATGCATGTGTGTGCTCATTTTAAAAATATTGATGAAGTAATGGCAACAATCAACGCAGTAACAATCAAAAACAAAGATCACAAGAAAGATTTTCATGATGCTGGTCTGCCATCTCCCCCTGACCCTGTAATTACAAGATGGGCAACTTGGCTTAGAGCTGCCTTATATTACAGTGAGAAGCTTCCAGCTGTTTGTACCATTGTCAACAATTGGACAAGTGCAGGCCTCTTAGTCAGCAGAGCAAAAGACGCTATCAATGTGGAAGATTTGGTGCCAGACTTGGTTAAAATCAAATCAATACCGGACTCTAGCAGCCAACGTAGAGTTCTTAGAAGAGGAAGTGCCTGCACGATAACCGAAGCATACAGACTGCTGAAGAATATGCAATTCGATGATGATCTGTGCGCAATTAAAAATTACATTAAAAAACGGCTATCCAGCTCTGATTTAGAAACAATAATAAACTGTACCAACTTGACAATTGACCCAACAAGCTACGCACTACAGTGGGCACAAAAAATGTTTACATCATTTCCACAAAAAAAATGTTGACACGTAACTTCGCGTAGCCTTTTTTTGTGTTCTCTCTCGTATTTCTGATTGATCTTTGGTCAGTAGGGAGACATTGTCCTTACCAGTTGTAACAGCTACCACAGGGGTCGCTGTAGTGCAACCACGAGGCTGGTAAGGCTGCCATTATTTAGCACTTCATAAGCGAAATTTTAGCAATTTTGGGCTGTTGTCATTTGCTTGTTAAAAAGAAAAACGGGAAGAATGAAGTTATCAAAGATTGAAAAGGCTCAGACTTTAACAAAAATCAAAATGAATGTGCCTGTAACAAAAGTTGTGGCTGATTTGAACATATCAAGGCAGACTGTTTACACCTTGTTAAAGGCTACAAAAGGCCTACCAGAGGGTACTGTTCCGAAAAGAAAAATTGTTCTGGTAGGAAGCAAAAGACAACAGCTAGGACAGATGATCTTTTAAGATGAGAAGTGCTCCTCAGACCATCAATCACACCTGCAAGTTTGAAAAAGAAGCACCCAAAACTGTTGGAGGGAGTATCCATCAGAACCATCCTGCATCGGTTGAAAAATGACTTGGGCCTCCCCTGTAGGCATGCTGCAAAAAAGCCCCGTTTGACAGAGAAAATGAGAAAGAAGAGACTAACTTTTGCAAAGAATTATCAACACTGGACACCTCAACAGTGGCGAAAAGTGATGTTTTCTGACCAGAGCACATTCTGACTGATGAGGGGACAGTCAAAAGTGATCAAAAGGCCCATAAACGTACCAAGGCATGACCCACGGTACACCGTTAAGACAGTTAAGCATTCAGATAGTGTGATGGTCTGGGATGTGTTTAGTGGTACCCATGGGCGAGGTGGATTATATTTCTTACCTGAAAATGTCACAATGCTGGGATTTAACTATCTCCAATTTTGCAGAATCACTTGCTGCCTTTTTGAGGCATTCATCAACCCACACATTTTATACATGATGGTGCCCCCGCACACCAAACAAAACTTGTGACAAAGTGGTTATCTGAAGAAAATATACCCACTTTAGAGTGGCCCGGTAACTCTCCTGACCTTAACCCGATAGAAAACGCATGGAATGTGATGAAAGAAGGTACAAGAAGCCCAGCCAGTTAACATCTCCGAACTAACACATGTACTGAAAACCTTGTGAGTTACAATGGAAACCGATTATTTTGAAAAGTTGGCTGACTCAAAGATTGCAAGATGTAATCCAGGCCAAGGGGTTTATGACCAAATACTAAATAACAAGACTACTATTGCTAAAATCATGCGTTGTTTTTACTGTCAATGCTGAAACGATAAGTTACTGTCAATAAAATACAACTTTTCATTGAAATTTCATTTTGTCAACATTTCATTTGCACCCACTGTATTGCAAAAAGCCCCACCCACTGTATTGCAAAAAGCCCAGCCAACCTCTGCTGCTGTTAAGTGGTCGTTTTTTATGCTCAGTAAATTACTGAGAAAAGTAAGAAATTTTGATGTTAACACTTTCGGTGCGGAAGGACATAAATCTATGTCTTTAGCAACAATACGTTGAGTGTGAAAGGACGTAGATTTACGTCCGAGAAAAAATTTCATCAGTTGGGTGTGGGTATCAATTCAAATGCTTCTGCAGGGACGTAAAATCTACGTCTTTATGCTTTGTGAATGATCGACCCATGATTGATACAAAAAACTATGCCACTCATTTGACCGAGCTAGCTCTTCAGACACCTCTGATGATGAAGCTCCACCACCCAAAGCACCTCGAAATGACCCACCAAGTTGACTTTTTGGTGGATTCAAAGCCCACCACATAAATTCGTTTCCAGCAACAGATGGAAAGAAGTATCCACAGCGAAAGTGTAGGTTGTGCACTAAAAATGGTATTCGTAAGGATACTAGATTTTATTGTAAGGAGTGTGGCATTCCACTCTGCAAAGCTCCCTGCTTTGGCGACTATCATGCAAGGAAGAAATATTTTACAACATGATTGTAACAGACAATAAACATCTTTGATTTTCTCACTTGTTTGACTGTTTATTTATTTGTGCTTTTGTCTTTTTGTGGACTAAGTTTAGCACTAACAGATAGTTTGCAGTGTTTTAGAAATTAGAAAATATTGCTTTGTACGCTTTATCTCAACAACACACTGCACGCACGTATAAGCGAAAACTGTCCGCCCTGCAGACATGACGTCTCGAAAACATGATGCACCAAAAGTGTTAAGAACATAAAAAAATATATGATGCTGTATTACAATAAAAAGTCCTGGTAATTATACTGTGTGGCTTTTGTTAAAAAGATCATAGACAGACTGTTAATGTACAGTACATTTGTGATAACAACACATTTTTTGTATTACACACTAATTGATATCAGTACACACAATGGCTCATTATCCTAGGTTTTGACGTCATGCGTCGCTTTGTTGCATTAGCTTCAAGACTGAGTGATTGAGAAAATGTTTAAAGTAGGCTACCTTCTTTTTTAAAAACTTCTGTAAATTGTGGATTACAAAACATTTTTAATCAAAAAAGTGAAACAAGACATAAATAATACGCAAAAGCGGTTAGGTCAAAATAAAGTCAAAATTTTGCTAAAATAAAGTCAAAAATATATCTTTTTAGGTAAAAAAAAATGGCCCTACTGATAAGTTTGAAGGAATTGTCACAATTAATACAGTTTCCATCGCCTAAAGTGTTGCTACTTTGATTGAAAGCCAGTTGAAAATTGTTAGTTACATGCTCATAGTTTTTTGCTCATAATTGTTGGTCTGTCTGTGTCATGTTTTCAGATTGTTGACTGCCACAATTTTACGCATTTCAGGGCAATGTTAAAAATACTCAAATCATCACAACAGTAAGGTGTCTTGAGCAGTGGGTTTTGCAGTAGATGTTCCATCATTTGTGTCTCTGTGTGTTGCTGGATACGGTTAAGTCACTCACCCTATATCTTAGTGACTGGCAGATGACGATTTGACAACTAGAAAATTAGCTCGATAGAGTTTAATAGCTACCTTCTATTTCTTATCCTTCAGCCTAAGGACTTAGCCTACGCTTACAACACAACTCTATTAATATATGAGCTTTTGCACATAGACAATCACCAACATCACATTGTAGCAGCTGATAGTCCCCCTTCCTTATAGTACTATTTGACCATTGCCTTTTAACACTTTCCGTGCGTCATGTTTTCGAGACGTCATGTCTGCAGGGCGGACAGTTTTTGCTTATACGTGCGCGCAGTGTGTTGTTGAGATAAAGCGTACAAAGCAATATTTTCTAATTTCTAAAACACTGCAAACTATCTGTTAGTGCTAAACTTAGTCCACAAAAAGACAAAAGCACAAATAAATAAACAGTCAAACAAGTGAGAAAATCAAAGATGTTTATTGTCTGTTACAATCATGTTGTAAAATATTTCTTCTTTGCATGATAGTCGCCAAAGCAGGGAGCTTTGCAGAGTGGAATGCCACACTCCTTACAATAAAATCTAGTATCCTTACGAATACCATTTTTAGTGCACAACCTACACTTTCGCTGTGGATTTATACGGTCTAAAATTAAAGTAAAGAATGTTCTTCTAAATTGCAAATCACCACGTGCAATACTTTACACTACAAAAGTTCATAGATCTACATACCTTATAACACGTGCTAATCATGTACAAAACATGCTGACGCTGTTGTATTAACAAAGCATGTTGGCACGCGCTGAACATGGGTCGATCATTCACAAAGCATAAAGACGTAGATTTTACGTCCCTGCAGAAGCATTTGAATTGATACCCGCACCCAACTGATGAAATTTTTTCTCGGACGTAAATCTACGTCCTTTTGCACCCAACGTATTGTTGCTAAAGACGTAGATTTACGTCCTTCCGCACCGAAAGTGTTAATTCTTCACACTTTTCGCTTGTCTGTTCACGTCCCTTCTTTTTTTCTCTGTTCTGTCATCTGTTTGCTTTCATCTCTTGAGTTTTCAAAATAACCCACCCGTATATATACTTTCCATTTGTACGTAAATAAAATAAAGTTTCCAAATATTTTAGCCATTCAAAATCACTAAAAACTAAAAATTAACAAGAAAGGGTTTGAAAACGAGAGAAACCAGAAACTGCTACCTAAAGAACAACCAATAAAAACGCATAGAAAATAAACAGAAAAGGTTTGTGTATGGGGGTAGTAGAGGAAATAACTCCCAATAAAATAGCTTAAGGGCACACGCCGACCAAAAATTTTAATTTTTACAATTTCTTGTTTTCAGTTGATCTTTAACTGAAATTTACCATAGATTTCAAGTCTGCTTTCAGTTTTTAAGCACCTTATTTCCTTTTCAGTAAAAATTATATTTATTGTAGCTCTTTTCAAGAATTTTTTTTGTTTTCAGGAAATATTAAACTACATTTTTAACATCTAATTTTCTTTCAATTAGTTCAAATTGTTTAAATGATTAGTGCCACTTATTAGTTATTTTGGTTAAACTGTATTGTGAAACTAGTTTTCAGTTGTAAATATTGAAATTATTGAGAACATATAAAGTTGGTGGGGGATACTAAGGTCAGATTAAAATGAAATTTTAATAAATTCAATATTTTTATAGAGAAACTTTGAAGGCAATTTTCTCAAAATTGTGATTTTTGGTACTAAAATTGCTACTACTCAAAAAGTATTGGTCAGATTGGGCTGAAATTTTCAGGAAATGTTGCACAGATGTCAAACTATAAATTAATGGAGTATTTTTTGAAAATTTTGTCTTTCAGTGCTTTTATAAAAAAAAAGAATAGTCAAAACTTTTAATTTGAAAGTTGCCCCCCTAAATTTTTTTGATAATTTTTAATTAATGATCATAAAAAGAAAAGCCTCCACTATTTTGTGTGCATAGTGTGTGCCTTAATCCACATTAACCTTGAGCAATGTATTATTTGTGGTTGTGTACTTTTAAGATTTTTTGTAAAATTGTTGAACAATTTTTTGATGTAATTGCCAGTAGAAAATTTTTTGTCAGATTTTCATAAAGAAAAATGGTTTCCATAGTTGGATTCCTTTTTTCCTTTCCTTTCTGGAAATATATAGTTTTTAGGGGCTTGCTTTTTTACTAAAGCACCTAAGTTAATTTGTACCTCATGTACTTGAAAATTGTGCAAACCCAGGTGTGTGTCTAAGAGAATAAAAAAAACAAGCGACAGTTAGTATATGGGGAAATATCAGAAATAATGACTAAGACAGAAAAACTTTCTCAACACTGAATAATGACATCAATATTTCCGAGATTATTATTGTTACACTGTGCCACAATTACACAAGGAGTCGCCAGTATGGTATCCCCATTTGATTAAATTTGCCTTGGTAAGGCCTACGCCAGATCTAAGTCGATTGAGTGTTTTCTATGTTGGTCAGGGTACATTGCTTCTTGGAGGGAGACTCTCAGATGGTTGAATTCTCATATTGACAGAGAAGGGGTTGAATTTTAACTTATTGATCCATTGTTTCATGTTTGTCTCTGCTTTGGGCTGGACATGGCTCAGAAAAGATCTTCTTGATTTCAACCTCATCAGTGCTGGCACAGATCCAAATAATGGGTGCCTTGGGTCAGTAAATTGGCATAGTCTTGCTCTCTGCTGGCTGTCTCCTAATTTCAGGTGGTGCAATACCAGTAAGTAGATGTAGGCTGGTGGTGTTGGTAGGTTTGAGACAACCTGTGATGGTTTGACAAGCGTTGTTTAGGGATGGATCTAACTTGCTGGCATGTGTGGTGGATCTTGACCACACAGGACAGCAGCTGTATAGCACAAGGCCAGGGTTGATGTTCCGAGAGTATGAGGCATGCATCCCCATTTTTAGTTGGTCAATTTCCTCAAAATGTTTCTGATGTCAACCATGGCCTTAGTGATCAAGATATGACTTCTATAGCTGAGTGTGCGATCGAGTTTGACTCCTAGATATAAAGGTTTTTGGTGGTATTCCAGCGGTGTTCCTGACCAAGTAACTTTGAGTGGTTGGTTTGCTTTATTTCTGAGATGGAATGCACACACCTGAGCCTTTGATGCATTTGGTTTCAGAAGGTTCTTTACATAGTACTTAGTCAGCAGACTAAGAGAGTGTTAGATTTTGTTCGACAGTTTCAAAGAAACTTTCTTGAGAGGTTATGCACAGATCATCTGCATAAATAAAACGAGATGTTCTTTCATCCGTGGGTTGATTATTGATGTAGATATTATACAACAACAGAGCTAAAACACTAGTTTGTGGGAGGCCATTTCGCTGTTGCTGCCATCGACTCTTCTTCTGATTCAGAACCACATAGCACATCCTGTTCTTTAGGAGAGTACCAAGGAGTGTTGTCATTGCTTTATCATCGGTCATCTGGTAGATTTTAGTCATCAAATTTCAATGATTCACTGTATCGTATGCAGCAGATAAGTCGTTGAAAACAGCACCTGTCACAAGATCTTCTTGACACCATCTTCAACATGCTGTGTGAGGTTATGCAATTAGCCAGTTGTTGATTTACCTTTACGAAAGCCAGCCTGTTGTGGAATGATCTTTGGTTCCACAACTGAGGTAAGCCTTCTAAGCAATAGCCTTTCAAACAGCTTATATGGGTGCCACAGTATGGAGATCGGACTGAAGCTCTTAGGCAATGAAAGATCCTTGCCTGGTTTTGGGAGAGCAATAACACATGATTTCTGCTAGGCCTTGGTAATACGATTGGTTTCCATGCACTGATTAAACAGTTCAAGGAACCATTTCTTAGCTTGCTGGCCAAAATGCTTTGGCTCTTTTGAAAAGATGCCATCCAAGCCAATCACTTTGCCATTCTTGAGAGCAGCAATGCCATTAGAGAACTTTTGAGCTGTAAATAGTGATGTTAGATTTGGTTCCATGTTTTGTTTTTTCTAAATTTCACTCTGAGAGCTTTCTTTCCTTTTGTTTGCCCATTGACTAGGAGCTGATGTGCAACTTGATTAGCAGTGACTGGGTAGTGTTGAATGTTTTGGTATGGCAGGATTGTTGTTTAGTTTTCTGATCAGATTCCATGCCTTCTTGCTGTTTCTAGACATGTCCGTTAATTCAATTGTACCTAGCCATTTTCGTTGGTGCTCTTGAGTCATGTAGGTCATGAGTTGTTCCCCTGGTATCTTCAGCAAAAGAGTCTCCCTTGTATAGCTTTTTGTACTTATCCAGCATGTTCAGAATTTCTTTGTTGAGACATGGCACATACCTAGTTTGGCAGCCATGAGGAATATGTTTCGGTGCAATATTTTGAACCAGGTTGATAAAAAATTTATAATTTTTTTGGATTTGGTGTCATATTGTAGATTTGGTTTTCGAGGTCGGTTGAAAACTGATTCTGTCTGCTTTTTGGAAATTGAAATGGCTTTGGTAAGGCACAATTGTAGGTGTGACTGCTGCATGGACACTGGCACTCTGGAAATTAACACTCCTTTTTTGCATAAGCTGCCAATTGTTTGATTTACAAATGCAATGTCTGGATTCTATCCAGCTTTCCACTTTGCACTATTAATGGAAGATGGGTCATTAGCATCGTGCACCAGAGAGAGTTGATTACTGTCTGACCATTGTTCAACAATGTTGCCATCTTGTTGTTGTTGTTGGTTTACCCCTCCTCTTCCTTGGGATGGAGGTATGACGTGAACAGCAATCCAGGTTCATGCCACCAACCTAATTGAATTAGGCCAGGGGAAAAGTGGCAGCCCATTTCAAACCAGTCATGGATGCAAACTGCCTACTGGTAGCCCCAACACCAACAAGGCGGACTGCCATTGGTGGGTACCCAAAAGTCACCTCTAACGACATGCTGGGTAAGCAGCTTCACTATTCTAACCTGGTGAAGCACGGGTATTGCCATCTTCATTTGTTGAATTGTTCTATTATGGCTGTTGAAATCTCCAATGACAATCCTGTTCTTGTGCAGTTGGAACAGTGGTGGGTGCTTGAAAGGTGTTGCTTGGAACAGTGGTGGGAGCTTGAAAAGTGTTGGTGGTGGTTTGTACACTGATGTGATAACAATGCTTTCAAGATCTACAGAGAGGGTTTGGATATTATTTTTGTCATCTGTTTGTACTGATTCAACGGTTGATCCTTCTTTTACAAAGATAGCACTTCCATACTGATCATGTGGAAATTCAACAATGCAAGTCATTCTATTCACTTAGGGCCTGTGGCTTTGTGGTCTGTGATGAGTTTCTTGTAAGCAAAGAACACTGCATTTATGCTTGAAACACATTTTTGCAATAAGATCTGCTTTAGCAACTAATAGTCCTTCTACATTCAGGGATATAGTTGTCATCAACGGCTTTGAAGAAAGCCAGCTTTGAATATCGCCTTGATGATGACATCTCACTCAATTTTGGTATGACATTGATTCAAGTACAAAGAAAATTTGTAGCTTGATCATAGAAGAAGTGTTCATGTCGCAATTCCTGTCAGCTTTGTTGCAAATTCTGCTACCACTTCAAGCTTCAAGCAACTGTTGGTTGCATGCACATAATTGATTTTGACCTTCACATTGCTTAATCATTATCAGGAAGATCACAAAAGGTCACGTCATATTTGCTGTAAATTTTGGTGTTATTAGTGTGCAATCTGATACTGCATTCTCACGGCTTATATCTATGACAGTGCAACTATGTAGGCCTATTGGTCTTTTATCATCAGCAACACAGTCATTTTCAAAAAGAAACCATAAGTTTTCAAAAAAAGAACAATCTTTCTCAGCAATTTGGGTATGAAAAACATTATTTAAAATTGCAATTAGCTAAGCATTCAATACTGAATTTCAAAGGAGTATAATGGAGTTTATCAAAATGGATTTTTATTCCTTGTTTAAAAATGTCATTCAGTGAATCAGTTGTAAGCCAATATCTCGTATTTGCTTCTTTTTTTTTGTTGTTAATTGTTCCTAGTTCCTCCCTTGACTGCTTTAGATTACACATTAATTTATTTTTGTCCACAATAACAAAACACAAAAAAAGCAACAGAGAACAACACAAGAATTGCAAGTTATGTGAACCAGGAAGCAGTCAAGAACCAAAAGGTTATCTGTGTAAGCTACTTTCTGTGACCAGCTCGAGAGCAGTAATAACGAGTAGCTAAATATATTAGAGACAGTAAAATTCGACCAGATTATTATGATCCTAATGGAAAATTAAGTGATTGAATAAAAACTTAGTAGTTAAAAGACTTCATTTTTTAATTATTTTTAAAGCATATTATACTTAAATGTTTTAGATTATCATTGAGTTCAGATCAGAATTTAGTGCTGCAAAATGCCAATTGATTTTGAGCTAAAGCTTTTGAAACAGAAGGTAAAAAGAAAATTAAATTTTTTGTAAACCTTGCACCTAATTGGCAAAGCAGCATATGGGCGTAAGGGGCATTAATAATTTATTGAAATGAATATGCCAGAAAACAATAATGAGTATACCACCCAATCAATTTAGACGAGACCATCCCTGTACGTGTTTTGTCCTTTTGGACTCATCAGCAGGGCCCATCCCGTCACAAGCAAAAGTAACCCACTCATTAACGTTATCCTTAAAAAAAATCTAACTATGCACATGCAGAAGCACTGAGACTTCAACCGATGACGTATTGCATTGCTTAACAGGACGGGTTGACAAATTGGTTGATTTTGGCTGCATATCCACTGGGAGATCAGTTTACACACTGATCTGAAAAGGCAGATTAAACGCTGCATATATAGCCTAGCACTTGTGTTTGCAATGCCATCACGCTCGCAGCGAGTACATTGACAATTCACAAGATGGGAGCCAGGCGACCTTTGATAGACGTGTCGAGCAAATCTATGCCAATGAATTTTCACTCAAGGCGCTAAGCTATATATGCAGCATTTAATCTGCTTTTTCAGATCAGTGTGTAAACTGATCTCCCAGTGGATATGCAGCCAAAACCAACCAATTTGTCAACCCGCCCTGTTAAGCAATGCAATACGTCGTCAGTTGAAGTCTCAGTGCTTCTGCATGTGCATAGTTGGAGTTTTTTTTTTAAGGATAACGTTAATGAGTGGGTTACTTTTGCTTGCAACGGGATGGGCCCTGCTGATGAGTCCAAAAGGACGAAACACGTCCAGGGATGGTCTCGTCTAAATTGATTGGGTGGTATACTCACTATTGTTTCCTGGCATATTCATTTTAATAAATTGTTAATGCCCCTTACGCCTGTATGCTGCTTTGCCAATTAGGTGCAAGGTTTAAATTTCCATGTCTTTACCTATAATTTTCAAATCTATTAAATGTTTTGGTTTGTTTTGTGCGATGTGAGTGTACATCTTGTAAAACAGTAAAATTCTTAACTACTGTAAATTCAATGGAAGTTTCTTATTAACTGTTTTGAACATAGATATCTCGGAGCTTTAATAATTCAAAACTTTTGTAGAGTTTAGTTACATGACAATCCTTTGTACTCCAAGAGATTGTTGTTGATATATTATTTTGTCTAACTTCAATCTTATGTAAAAATGACTTTGCCACTGTACCCCAAACCGTGATACCATATTGAATGTGAGAATATCCAAATCCAAGGCAACAACTAGCAAACCTCTTTTTGATAAAGTTTTCTGCAGCAAAGTTTGAAAAAAATGTAGTTACTTAGTTTTATAAAAGCTGCACCTTGTTATTACAAATTACACGACAGTGCACTGTTGACTGAAAAAGTAATGCAATGTGGTAACTTTCCTAACTTACTGTAAGAATCCGAATTTTAGGCAGGTAATCTTAAAGTTCTTGAGCTTAACTGTACGTCTTCTAAAAATTCCAGTAAAAACATTGGGAATCACAATGTTATTACTGGTAGAAATTTTCCAGTTTCACCAGTGGCTAGTGTTATTTCACAATCTTACGATCAAAATGCTGTAAATTACAATAAATATAGATTCAAGGTACATGGCAACGAAATGATTGGTGTTTTAATGCTAATACAAATTATTGTTAATGTTTGCGTTTTACAAAAAATGCAGAAACTAGAAACTCTCTTACTTGAAAACCAACCTCATTCACTTTTCTAAATCAAATGGTTAATTAGTCTGTAAGATTGTACTTAGATGTTTAAATGACCATGGCCAGTGATCATTGTAAATATCTGCATGGCTTTAAATGGTTTTGGTATGCATTCTAGCCAATAGTAGACATCTTGAGCTGATCCATCTTTACATTTTTGGGCTCCTCACATCTTTCTTTTTGCAAGGATACTCATTAAATAGACCAATCTTATCAGCTTCATTTCATTATTGCACATAATTTTTCCTTTTTGGGCAAGGAAGCAAAGGATAACCACATTGAGCTGGCACAATTCTGTAGTGATAGAAGGGGCAATTTTTGTATTTGTTCATGTTAGTTTTTCCCCCATGATGTGATACTGCCATTGATAAGAGTATCATGAAAAGCTTTTGGCAAAACAGTTTTTCTCAAAGCGATTTTGCATTTTGCATCACAAACAAATTGTACAAGATTATAAACATTCGATGACAATAATTTTTTGATGTAAAGAAATAAAATAGTGTTATTCTGGCTACCTGGTATTTTTGATAAATTCATTTTATTTAGCTTTTCTGGTAATGGTAACGTTTATTCAAGTTAATACAAGTTCTTACCAAACATGCAAAAAACTGCAATCATGCTTTTGTTTATTATTAGTGCTGATGAAGAACAGCTGTATAGCTGTTCAAAACGTTGACAAATATTAAAATTTTTTGCATGCTTGGTAAGAAGTTGTATGAACTTGAATAAACGTTATTATTACCAGAAAAGCTAAACAAAATGAAGTAAAGAAATAATCCTAGCCATCACTTGTTTTTTGATTCTTGTCCTTGAACCCAGTTGATTTTAAAGGTTGCTTCTGCTAAAAAGACGCCATTTTTTTCCTCTCTAAAGAAGATTTTTTTGCTAATAGAAAGGTGTATTTTCATATTTACAAGGTGTTTAACAAATAAAGGCATTGGTATTACGTGTTTTTGCAGTGTCTTTAACTTCAGTGGTCTAGGCCCCTTTTATTCTTTATCCAAGACTAGTAACGCTTTATTCAGCTACATTGAGGTGACAATAACTAAAAGATTATTTTTGTGAACCGAAGCACAAATAGCAAACTTTATAGCAAAGGATAAAAGTAAAAGTCCAGAGAGGGACGCAAATGATCGTGTGATTTGCTTTTAGAAGGATGTGTCATTACAGAGTCTGCACTTTCTCTGCACAACAAACAAAAACAGAGGATAAAGTAAAAATATGGATTGTTGTTAAGAAACAGTTGTAGTTAAAAACAAAAATAAATTGCTGTGCTACTATTGCTTGTTAAGAACCACATCCTTCCTCTTCATTATTTTTATCGCTTTGTTTTTCATTTTGCTGCTAGTGATTTGTTACCACACAGATTGCTTTGGTAGAACAGCTGAACACAGGCCCCACCAAAAGGTTTTGTGTTGTAGCTATTCACCAAACGAATGTAGAGATTGATGCTCAGTGAACAGCTTTGTAAAATTGTGTGTTTGATAATGGGCAGATTTTTCTGTTTTAGCCAAGCTAACTTTGAAAATACTTCTACCTCAAAAATGCTGCTTACAAAAAAGTTGTAATTTGTGCCAGTGCTGTGTCATTTGCCTACTGGCAGCTGTTGATATCAAATATTCATATATAGTTGCTGTTATAGTTAGCATTACCTTTCAAGTCGTCATGAGTTTTGAACCTGCTTTAACTGGTTTATTGCCAAGCTTTAGTGTTTACTCTGTCCAATACTTTGTTATGTGGGGTTCATTCTTGCAGACCTCATCATTAGTTAATTGATTTCTAAATCATGTTGTGGTCTTTTCTGACCAAGCTTTTACTTCCTGGCAACTTTGTTTTTTAATCAGTGTTACCTTACAAATGTAGCTGACCATTTTGCCGCCGTTTAGTCTGTATAGTTAAGCAAACTACTGTTGGATTTAATTGCAAGCTATTGCTTTGGAATGCTTACATGTACTGTTTGATTGCTTTATTCATGTAATGTATGCTTATTTATTGTACCATATCATAGTCTACATCCTACAACCTAATTATCATTTTTGTGATGTGGTCATTTTAATTTTACTTTAATTATATGTTCTTCATGGAACCTGTGGTACGAGTGATTCTTGCAGACAGATCAGGTGGGACATCAAACCAGTAGTTTCTTTAACATTTGTTGACATAGATGTGATCACCTATGTCCACTCTTTTGTAAGAGGTTCACTGGGGCAGCAGCATAATGAGCTCTGTGTATTCTCACAAGCTGTAGCTGTTTCTTCTGACTCAACTAATTGAATGCCAAATCCAACTTGCCTACATATTTTATCCAAGCTGTATTTTCTAATTAGCATAGCAAAAAGATTTTGACATGTAAAGTTTTTCTGGGAGTATGATAGTTGCATGGACATGGCTCAATAAGCACAGCTGAATCCTTCAAAACAAAAAAAAGTGACTAAACATCTCAATATGATAAACCAGTATCATGACATGAGATTTTCTAATCATGGTGTTATGAATTTTATCCATTTTTAAGTCAAATTCAACTTTTTTTTTTGCAATGCTGTTTTTCCTGAGCTTGCATTCAAGATCACACTCTTTTGGTCATTATCCATGATTTATGACCACGGGGTGGACATGCACATGCATTTCCTTGCCCAATTGGAAATGTTAGCATTACAGGTTGGTTGTTGTTTCATGACAACTATACGGTCAAACTGGCGCATTACTACTAATTGATTGTCAAGTTCATTGTCTAGCTTATTATCGCATTTGTTAATAAGAGCCCCAGATGCTTTTATTTCTCCACATGCTTCAAAGTTTTTCTGCAACTTCTGAGGTCCAGCTTACCAGGCTTTTAGTAAAGGTGGAGTTCCTCAGTTTTCTTCATGCTTATTTTAGCCTCAGCACCATCACAATCAGCATTAATATTAATATGATCAAGTTCTCAATGGTGTCACAACTGCAAAATGCTAAAGATGGGTTTTGCAATTTCCAAGTTTGACAGCATTTTTAACAAAAGTTTGCCATTCAAATTCCAACATTTATGGTGCATGATTTTGACTTTATACTTTGCTTTGAGATGCATATTGCACATTTTTTAAATAACCATTTTTAAATAAGTGCTAACTAAATTGATTATGCAATTAAATTGATTTGCCAGTACTTCATTTAGAATTCAATTAAATACCATGTAGTTAAATATTTGGCCTGTTCTAATTGTTCTGTTAGGGAGTTTTATCAGAGTGAGCTGTAGTATTTACCTATTTTTTGTTGTTTCAGCTTTTATGCTTCTTCTTCCAGCAATATTTTTACTTGGTCTTCTCCCTCAAATTAACACTTTTCTCATCTATGTTTGTGAGCAGATTGAAGTCCACGTGTTTGGTGGAACAGGTTTGATTTCTTGCATGCTATGTTATATCGGTATGATTTTACATGTAAAATTAGAAAAAGATAATGTTTGATTTTACACAATTGATGTAGTACAACATTCTGGAAAATGCATGATTCATTGTTTCTGTCTGCAATGAAATTCTTGAAGTGAAAATCATTCTACTGAATGACTTTCACTAGTTGCCAGCAATACCAAGTCTTGTTTTTTTAAGTGATTTGGAGGTTAAGCAATCAATTCAATTTTGCATCTATTTTTTCTGCTGTGTCTCACTTAAAAACCTCTTTTGAGGTTTTTACCCATCATTTTGTTTAGTCGTTGAATGTTGATGGGTATTTTTTGGTACTATGTTCTGATTAAGGAATTGTTGTAGGTATGCCATTGATGGATTTTTTCAAAACTTGCCGTTGATGTTTGTTGTATTCATGATGCAATATTTTCTTTGGAATACCTGACACCTGTGCCAAGTGTATTCAAGTTAAACCAGCTTGACTATTGATGTCGTTATGATAGATTCTTTTTTGGTTCAACACAATAATTTTGGCTGGTATTGTCTAGTTTTCAGACATCCAGTTGACCAGTGGAGACATTTCCTTGCTGCAACCGAGAAAACTGTATCAGGATTTCAGACAGCTTGCAGGTGGTTTGTGGTCAAAAAGCAGATGGTGTGGATCCAGTTTTTGGGACACAACTTTTGGTTGCATACTACAAGGAGAGCATTTTCTACCTGGCAGTAAACCTAAAAAGCACCATGTGATGGCTGCATTTAAAGTGCTTTCCTGCTTTAGAGATGCTGTGATGACCTTGCATCATGGTGTTGAGCAGTATGATCAAGCAGTAGATCTTGTGGGTGGCTCTCTTTCATATTTTCCTCTCAGGTTTTACCTGCTTGAATGTCTGACTTTATCTTTATAAACCAAATGCACTTGACTTTTTGATGCAGAGTGTTCATTTTCATAGACTTTACTTTTGCTGCTAAGTTCAAAAGATTCATCTAAATTACTCACAAATTATAATTTCAAGCGTGATTATTTCAAAAAGCATCAGTAAAAAAATAAAAAACTTCAAGGTTTTTTCCAAAATAATTCAAAGAAAAATATCTCAAAAAATATAATTTTATTGTTTATGAACATCATGTTTATTTTGGCTATCTCAAATAACCATCTTTGATTTTTCTTAAAAGCATAAAAAGGAAAAAAGGTTAAAACCTCTCTATGGGTCATAGGCTTTAGTGCAGATTAATTACACCTGCAATATGTAGGCCACATGAAAACTTCCTATCTGCAGAAAAACAGGTGATGATTATAACATTAAAGCATCAGATGGATCTAAGGAAAAATAAAGACAAGAAAATTTGAATATCTGATTTGATGTAGATATTAAGAACAGCTAACATTAAATGGCAGAAAACAAAACTAGATATGACATCATAAAGTAATTACAAAAATAAAAAGGACTTAATGCAAATTGTAAAAATCTATGCAGTTGTGAAAATTAAGTTAAAACAACATAGAGAAGTATGAAGTTGAGTAGCAAAAGGCTCTTTACTCATTTCCATGCTTCTCTATGTTTTAAAATGTTCACAACTGCATAGTTTTTTACTACAATTTGCATTTGGTGCCTTTCACTTTTATTAATTGGTTTATGATAACATATTTAGTTTTCAGTTTTGCTTTCTGGTATTTTTATGTCATTTGTTCATGACATCTACACTAAATCAGATATTTAAATTCTCTTGTCTTTATTTTTGTTTAGATCCACTTAATGTTATGTAACCTCTTTTTTTTACTGCACCCCACATATTGTAGAGGTGATTTATCTAAATTAGAGCCTACGACCCATACAGAGTTCTTATTTCTTTTCTTTTCCTCACTTTTAAGAAGAACTAAATATGGCTATTTGCGACTGCTGAAATAGATTCTTCATAATAAGATTTAAAGCTGAATGATTACCTGTATTTAATTTTGAAATTTTAAACTTCAGTTTTGTTAACATAGCTTGAATATTTGTCACAAAATAATTAGAAAAAAGGTGTTTAGTTTGCTTGCACATAAAGGCTGTGGCTTGCTGTGAAAGCATGGTATACCCTAACTTACTCTCAAGGTTGGTCGTTTTTGCACATGTCGATTGTTCATTTGGCAACTTTTTTCATTGCTAGAACTATTGATGCACTAATACATTTTTTTGAATCTGCGCAATTTCTGCTATACTTTGCTGAAAATTTATGAAAAACTGGTTGACATGTAATGTCACAAGTTGCTCTTAAAGTTATCTGATGCCGTTAAATTGTGTGTTTGATGGAAATACACATCAGCAGGGCTATTGTGGGAGTGAAAGTGTGGAAGAGGACTAAGGGATGTAATCAAAGGGTGACAGATTGTCAAAAAAACTTAAATCCTTGTGTGAAGAAAACAAAGAGCATTGAAATTCAAATTACAGAAAAAAATCACCTGACTTATGTTTACGAAAATACAGATCATTATGATCAGTCATGAGACTTCAAAAATTGAAATATTCTAGATTTTAACTCTAATCTCTACCCAAGAAGATCATCACATATGACAACTCGACAACAGACTTATTCAATGTAGTTAAAATTACCTTAGAAGAAAATACTCTTATATTTGACCCCAATGGATGGAAGTTGGCTTAGACCAGTGTTTGCACACCCTGAGGGGAATCAAATTTTTTCATGTGTTTACAATTTTTAAACCAAAAACTTTTTTAGTTCAACCTTAAAAAATGATTTTTTAAAGTGATAACCTTTTTTTCAAAAATCAAACTTAAAACAAGCGCCAGCCATCAAATTAAATGGTGTTTGATTTTTATTCACTTGTTTATTTAATTTTAACAAAACTAGTAAGTACAAATTTTTCACAAAGCAAATTAGATCTACTGCTACAAATATAAATACAAGTCTACTACAAAAGAGGTTGACAAATACCAAACTGAACTATGCTAGGCCTCTAACTATAGGCTAAGCCAAGGTAATTTTGATCTATTGAGCAAGTATATAAAGTTTTTTGTTTTCCACGTGTTTGAGTTTATTAAACAAGTAATTTTGAATAGAAAATAGGAAATAGTATTTTGCAGTGATGTAGGTCTTGAGACTGGTCTTGTTATTAAGACCATTTTTTGAGGTCTTAGCCTTGGGTTTGTGGTCTTAACCCTTTTACTACCAACAAGACAGTACGTCTCAAAGATATTTTTGAAGCTACCATTCAGATAAACAGCATTGGAAATCAACGGCTTTGTATCCCAGTGGTTCACGCGATTGCATCATTCTTTGAATTATTGTCATTTAGTCAGACCAACTGAAAAGTTATTTTTCTGTTATTGAATTTAGTGAGATGTAGTTGAGGAAATGCAATTTGATATTTTATTGATAAACTAGTCGAGGTGCCCAATGGTATTTTATAGTGAAATAATTTTTCGATTGGTTTTATTTTGTACTACTGAATAAATGAGCTTTTTTTTTATAATAACCACTTTAAAATACCATTGGGTTTATATGTCCCAAAATATTTAGCCCCCATTTTTTCTTTTGATCGTTATGAAAAATAAAAATTACATTTTTAATGCTTATTTGTCTATTCTGCAAGAAACTAAACGGAAAAAAATTTATTATTGAAAAAAAAATTTTGGTAGTGAAAGAGTTAACAAGAGCTGTAAACTCCCAAGTCAATAAACTTGGTCTTTTTGCCAAACTCAAGCTTGCAAATCTTTTGTGAACTCAAACTTAAACTCTAACAAAAATCTATCAAATTCACTGTTCTGCACAGCACTAAACTTGCCATCACTCTCTTGCCACACTTGGTACGCAGACCGAATTTGCTCTTGAGTATTTTTTCTTTTGAACCACTAACCATCACTCAGGTTTTCTTAAGATGAACCTTCAGCCCCCTTCACCTCAAACACCTCTTTCCATTTCAAAAACTTTTGTTTCAAATTCTCCATATTTTCACTCATTAAAATCAAGTCGTTTGCATGCAAAATTGCATTTATCAAGATTTCTCTTGCGTTCTCCACAATTACATCCACTACAATTGTAAAAAGCAGCTGCAACAATACAGATTTTTGATGTACACCAACTTGCATCAAAATTTCTTGAAATACTCTGATTCCACTCTAAATTTCGGCTTGGCCCTGCAATAGAGGCTCATCATTGTTCTCATAATTACTTCTAGCAATTCTTTCTTCCTCACTGCCCACTCCATCACCTTACTTAGAACTCTATCAAACGCTCTTTCAATATCCACAAAACACATGTATAACTTCCTCTTGTTATATCTACATTCTTCTCTCAAACATAGCATCTGTCATTCCTTTGCCAGGCATAAAATACATACTGCCATGGTGGCATAGTGATTAGAGCGTTTGCTTCACAGTCAGTAGACTTGTGGTTCTATTCCCTTGTCGAGTCATACCAAAAGACTTTAAAAAATGGTATCCACAGCTTCCCTGCTTGACGCTCGACATTTAGAAGAGGTTGTGGAGAACAAGCCAGTAAGTTTGCTTGTTGTGTCCTTGGGCAAGGTACTTAATGGGACACCCCCACCCTTATGTGGAAGACAGGTGGCCCAGACACCTTGGAAATGGCAACTTCCAAGCGAGTGCAAATGTCCTGTCCAAAATATGGCAATACAATTCGCTTTCTCGTGAATGGAAGATAAATTGGCAAATAAAAAAAGTATCACATCCACATTCACTAATTTTTGAATCCTTCTTTTCAGCACTCTTTCAATGATTTTCAGAGTGTGCTCCAACAACTTTACTCCCCCATATGCATTACATCTTCTTACATCTCCTTTTCCCTTGAAAATTGACACTAACACACTCGTTTGCCATTCATCCAGCATAGTTTTTCCATCCAACACATGTTGGCAAAGTTTCATCATCACACTAATTCCCACTTCTCCACTGGTAGATATAATTTCTGCACATACTTCAGAGGGTCTAGCTGCCTTCCTTGATTTTATTGCTTTTATTACCATTTCTTACTGGGAAACCTTTTCAATGTGTCCCTCTACCATATTAGGTTCTGTCATGTGGTCCCAATCATTCTCTTTATTCATGATCTCCTCCACATGATTTTTCAATATTCTTTTTCTGTCTTTTTCTACAAAACTTAACTTTCTGTCTTTACCTCTCATGCATCTCTCTCCTTCAACATCCTTCCAAACTTTTTTCATGAGCTTCATTAGTTTAAAAATGTTATTTGATTTTTTGGCTCAGAGTTATTAATCACTTATTGGCTTTTTTCCCCATAGAATTAACAACTGTGTTCTTTGTTTAATTTTTCATATTCTTTATATCTAGCCTTGTTTTTCTCAAATCGATTCATGCACATCTTTTTACATACCACTTTCTTTTGTCGTATTGCTTGCTACATCTCCTCATTCCACCAATATGTATCACCATGATTCCTTCTGCCTTTTTTCTTTCCACACACTTCATCACAAGCCTTCAGAATATGATTTTTTAAAGCATTTCATTTATTGGGCACATCAACATCAACCAACTTCTTAGCTCTTTCTTTAAATATTGCTCTCATATTCTTTTTTTTAACATCCAAACCTTCCTTTTAACAGTTTGTTCTTGACTACTTCCTTCAACTTTCTTTTGCCTATGTTGCAATTTCCAGGGACTTGCTTTCACGTCATTTAAATACTTTCTGTTGCTTTTACCAACCAACACAAAATCCACTTCAGTTTTATTTCTACTCATTGTGTATGTTATGTTCCTTTGCTCCGCGTTTTCAAACCATGTGTTTGCCACTCACAACTCCTTTACATTACAAAACTCAAGTAATCTTCCTTTCCTCAACGTTTCTTTTGCCAATTCTATCTGCACCATGTACACTATCAAAATCATTAATTTGTCCCACCACATGTCCATTAAAGTCAACCAGACCAAGAACAATTTTACCAGGATTTTGTAAATCCCAGTTACATGGCATTTCCATATAAAATTGATGTTTTTCACACTTTGGTCTTTCTTCCTGGGGTCCACAGAAACACACACTGTTTTGACGTTTTTACAAACCAGCAGTATTGCCATCTGTCATATTTTTTCAAACTTTTACAATCTTCTTTCACGTTTTTTCCCTAAATGTTTAAGATTTGTCATCTCAATCTCATTTTTTAACTTGTTTTAGATGGCATACAGGCACTTGTTTCTTTTCTTCCTGCTCACATACTTCTGGACCTTTTTCACAAAAACTTCCCAAATTTCAACTTCCAAATCTTATCACTAGATTTTGTAATCTAGAAATTCTGCACACCTCCTGCCCATTTGAGAGCTGTCAGAAACTGGGGACCAATTTTTTGGTAAACTTTTTTGTGGGATAATTTTTTTGAGTGTGGTTTCTTTTATGAAGAAGATGCACTTATTTACCTGTAACATCAATTTTTAGACATGAGGGGTCCCCAATCTTAGTTTAAAACATAGACTGGTACCCAAAAGTTGGCTTTTATAACATGCTTGGTGAACAGCCTCACTATTTTCGTTTATGCTGAGGATCTGGTAACCTGCACTCTGCAAGCAACCGGCAGGTGTTAGTGGTACTTTTACTCAGGACATGATAATTCTATCTTTTTGTCTCCCAAAATGGAAACTCAAGCTCAGTACAGCCAAAACAATGTTGGCAGCCTTCCACCTTTACAAGAAGGAGGCATAGCATAATCTTTGAATTTCCGTCCAAGGACAGACCTTACCTTTTTTGTGACAAACCAACTTACCTTGGCATAAGGTGGACAGGGCACTCACATTTTTGCCATTTGGATGCACTGTTTAAGTAGTTGACTACTTGCATTGGGCTTTTTGATGACTAACTGGATCAAGTTTGGGTGCAAGTGGCTTAGTATTGTGTAGCCACACTTTCCTTTGGCCCACTTTACTGATGAATATGGCAAACCTGTTTGCTGTCGCAGTGCTCACACTCACCTGATCAACAACCTGATTAGTGATGCTTTGAGGATAGTGACCAGATGCCTATGTCCCACTCCAATGCACAACATCTTTGTTCTAGCTGGGATCCAATTAACTTAGTTTCGCCACCAAATTGCCATATTGTCTCAAGTTTGCTGTGCCCAGGAGCCAGAACATCTGCTCTATAAGAGGCCCATGTTCCATTTCAGTACATCTCCAGTTACTTGAATCATGAGGCACTCATTTGTGTGTGCTGCACTAGAATTGCTGAACGATCCTGCTCTGTCAAGCACCAGTAGCACAATTGGTGGATGACTAATGAAACTTAGAGTGGCCACAAACACTTCTTGACTCCATGCATTAATTACAGACATCAGTTCAGTACCATTGGAGATGTCCTTTCCCAGACTTGCATGGGTCAGGTTTACTCGTCATTGAACTGGTGTTGGAGTATTCTGTTCAACATTACACAAATAAGGTATGACTTTTATTGTGACTTGTGAGTGTGGCACAACGGAGCAAACAGCTCAGCACGTGATAACATCCTGCCCCATCTATTACATACTTAATGGAGCTCGCATTCTCTCAGCTGTTGACAAGAGCTTGATGCCTCGGCTGACAGCTGCATGCCCAGCCATATAGTGGATTGCCCTCCAAGCATGTTTCCCAAATGAAGGAGTTAGATTTCGAATTTTGAAATATCAAATTTATCGTTTTTTAAATGTAGATAGATGAAATTATACCAAAGACTAAATAACTTCACTTTTATTGTCATGCTTTTTGCTTAGGAACTGAAGATAGCAATTTAAATTCATTGAATTGTATTTTTCGCTAACATGCTAACTATGTAACACAAAGAGCTGCAATCAATGTAGTGATCATGAGCCAAGTGTACAGCTTCAGTTTAGATCTTAACTCCAACATTACAATACAGCAATTCTATAATTTCAATTTTGCACATAGAGCTTTAATTCGGATAGAACCTTGAGGGGAGAGCAGTAGTTTCGAAATAATTTTCCTTCAGCATCTAGCCATCTCAAAACTATTAACATTCAGTTACATGGTTTATAAAAGTGGTAGTTATAAAACACCATTTCAATGGGGTTATTAAACATAAATCTTCTGGCGCTCAAAACAACCAGATAAACACTCTGCAGGGCAAACTAATTTACATCACAGCTGTGCTATACATGAAATGTGTTATACATGAAATGCTCTAAAACGTATGACAATCGATTGCTTTTCACGATATTTTGTTGAAGACTAGGCCAAATTAATGTGGTATAGGTAAATATTACTGTTATAACTTTTGTTCCAATAGAGACCCACTCCAGTTTTTGGTGCATGCATAGGTTAAAAGTGAAGCAATTTTTATATAAAAAATAGAGCACTTTACAGTTGTTAGTTTTTGTGGGTGTGAGATTAAAGGTCAATGGTCATTCTATTTTGTTTTGTCTTGATGACTTTAAGTGTACCGTCATTTGAAAGATCTCTCTTTTCTGAGTAATGTGGTAATAATTTTAGCCAGATTTTGCTTTTGCAAATGTTGCTCTTAAGCTGAAACATTTGGTCATTATTGATGTTGAGTTTACAAAATCCATCAGTCTTTTGTTGATTTTGTTTTGTTTCATTACGATTTTTTTCACATGAAAGCAATGGCAGTTCAATTCTTTAGACTTACCCACAATTTATATTTTAATAAATGTGTCAGGAATTCTATTTTTTTAGATATGACAATCCTAGCCTACCTTTACTAATAGAATCATGACAAACAGCCATTTGGTGAACCAGTTTACTTCAACCAAGTTTAACCTAGAAACTACATCTTAACTTAGCAGCAGTAATTTTGATTACCTTTTTACATATACAAACCACTTTGTTTATTTTCTTATTTTCAATTTCGCATCTTTTGCTGGTTTTTCAAGTTTTACAAGAAATGGAAACCACAACAAGGCTAGTTTATTTTTCAATTTTTTGCTGTATTTAACTTTTTTTAACCTGAAAAAGCATATCAATCTTACAATCATTTTGTTGATTTAGCTTCTGCAAGTGTGATGGCTTCACTATTTTCAGTTTTTCGAAGTACATTTATTGCTTCATTGTTGTATGGATTTTGCTATGGTGCACTTGCAACTCAGGTGAGATGTTTGAAATAGAGTGATGATTTCTTTTTCATTTTTCATTTCATTTTATTGTGTAGGAAAAAAGCGAGAACATTCTTTTTTCTGCTTTTTGTGGTTTGTTGGTACCTTTATCTTATCATTTGAGCAGGCAAAGCAGTTCTCCTGTTGCATTGTGGTAAGTCCATGTTTGTACAATAAACTTTTAAATAATCGTAATATAATGCTTTAGCCTAACTTATGTAATTGCTATAATACGTCTAAATCAGTCAAATCTTTTTCAATGAGATCTAGAATGTTTTTGGTTATTTTTGTTGTCCTTAAGCTATCAGAGGATAGTTTATATCTACTATTTGCTAACTTTTAGAGAAATACTGAATGAGAGTGACCTTTCTGTCTACGAGGCAAACTGAAATTTATCTAGGTTAGCCTAGACTGTTAGTCTGGTTGAGGAAAAACAAACAGTTATAGCTAAAAGCTATAAAAAGCTAAAGCTATCCTTATTTTCAACATTTCACTCGGCCAGTTAGGCTGAGCATTTTCAGAAAGAACTATGGAGAAGTGAATAAATCACTTTCCCATAAGTCTAAAAACAAAAACAGCACAACTAGACAAATTAAGCTACCAGTACTGTACCGACTCTAGCATAAAACATTTAAACTTTTTGGCAAACAATGATGCACAATTGTTTAGTTGTAGCTGTAAACATGATTGATCAGATGTCTAATTGTTAAGAATTAGCATTTTAAATTTTTTCTTCAGTGACAAAACTAATTTGGATAAAAACAAGTGTGGTTAAAATAAAGATGGTATCTCAAACAATTTGAACAAGTGGATGATATACTACTAGTTCTTATCAGATAATTAGACATCTGATCAATCATGTTTACTGTCAGGACTTAACAATCGTGTGTCACTGTTTGCCAAAAAGTTCAAATGTTTCACTCTAGTTTCAGTACAGTACTGTTAGCTTAATTTGTTGAGTCATGCTGTTTTTCCATTACAACTTAGAGGGGAGTGATTTATTCACATCTTCATACTTCTTTCAGAAGATGCTCAACCTAACCAACGGAGCAAAACATTAAAAATAAATATATACCTTTTAGCTATAACTAGGGCCTGCTAAAGTCAAAGTTTTTTCAGGACCTTGTTACATGATCAAACGTGTACTAACATTCGTTTCAGGTGTTCAGGAGTCTGTTTTGATTGATTTTATAAGTCAAAATTTTGCATAAAGTCAAAACTTCTCAAAATTGTCTTCATCAAACATTTCCTTACAAAAACGAACAAATTTATATTTTTTTGAATTTTTGATCTATTAAAATTTTATGTGCAGTTTTATTTGATTTTAAACTTCTGAAATAGTTGCAATGGTAAAAATGCGTGCAGTAATTGAGAAGGAAATAGCACTTGTTATGCATCAAATCGTCATTGTTGATGCATAAACATATAATTGTTAGACAATTAATCCATTCCAATAAAACCTTTGCGCTCTTTACACGTGATCTTTTTAAGTCGTAGCTTGCAAAGCAAAGAATGCCTAAACAAGCCAAATCTTCTACAGCAAAAGTTAGGCAAATTTGCCAGGAATATCAGGATGTGTTTTCGGCAACTCCTACCTGCGACTTGGGATGCAACCTTTGCAATGTGTTAGTAAAATACGACAAAAAGTTTTTTGTGGAAAGCCACCAAAAAAGTAAGCAACACCAAAGAAAATTGGAGACAAAGAGCAAATCCCAAAGTAAGCAAACCTTTTTACAACTCGATCAAGTAAACTTCAAGAAACAGGTTGTCTCTTCATTCTTAGCTGCAGATATCCCACTTTATAAACTGAACCATCTTTCTTTAAAGTCTCTGTTTGCTACAAGGGGAAAAGTATTGCCTTCGGAGACTGCAGCCTGGGCATGTGTTGCTAAATTAGCATCCCAAAAAGAACAAATTCAAGAATTACTTCATGACAAAAAATTTTTTTTAATCATGAATGAAGCAGAGATTGCTGAACAAAAGTATATTAGTGTGCTTGTGGGCAGCTTAGATGCCCCAAATCAGACATTTCTCGTTGATTGCCATCCACTTGACAGCAGTAGCAATGTTAATAGCAGTATTATTCTGCACACTGTGGATGACATATTGTGACAACTTTAAATAAAATGCAAGAATTTTTCATTCTTGACTGATGCTGCTCGGTACATGTCTTTGGCTGGAAAGACATTAAAGGAATTATACTCTTCTTTGATGCATGTCACCTGCGTTGCGCACTTACTACATAACTGCACTATGCATGTGTGTGCTCATTTTAAAAATATTGATGAAGTAATAGCAACAATCAATGCAGTAACAATCAAAAACAAAGATCACAAGAAAGATTTTCATGATGCTGGTCTGCCATCTCCCCCTGACCCTGTAATTACAAGATGGGCAACTTGGCTTAGAGCTGCCTTATATTACAGTGAGAAGCTTCCAGCTGTTTGTACCATTGTCAACAATTGGACAAGTGCAGGCCTCTTAGTCAGCAGAGCAAAAGACGCTATCAATGTGGAAGATTTGGTGCCAGACTTGGTTAAAATCAAATCAATACCGGACTCTAGCAGCCAACGTAGAGTTCTTAGAAGAGGAAGTGCCTGCACGATAACCGAAGCATACAGACTGCTGAAGAATATGCAATTCGATGATGATCTGTGCGCAATTAAAAATTACATTAAAAAACGGCTATCCAGCTCTGATTTAGAAACAATAATAAACTGTACCAACTTGACAATTGACCCAACAAGCTACGCACTACAGTGGGCGCAAAAAATGTTTACATCATTTCCACAAAAAAAATGTTGACACGTAACTTCGCGTAGCCTTTTTTTGTGTTCTCTCTCGTATTTCTGATTGATCTTTGGTCAGTAGGGAGACATTGTCCTTACCAGTTGTAACAGCTACCACAGGGGTCGCTGTAGTGCAACCACGAGGCTGGTAAGGCTGCCATTATTTAGCACTTCATAAGCGAAATTTTAGCAATTTTGGGCTGTTGTCATTTGCTTGTTAAAAAGAAAAACGGGAAGAATGAAGTCATCAAAGATTGAAAAGGCTCAGACTTTAACAAAAATCAAAATGAACGTGCCTGTAACAAAAGTTGTGGCTGATTTGAACATATCAAGGCAGACTGTTTACACCTTGTTAAAGGCTACAAAAGGCCTACCAGAGGGTACTGTTCCGAAAAGAAAAATTGTTCTGGTAGGAAGCAAAAGACAACAGCTAGGACAGATGATCTTTTAAGATGAGAAGTGCTCCTCAGACCATCAATCACACCTGCAAGTTTGAAAAAGAAGCACCCAAAACTGTTGGAGGGAGTATCCATCAGAACCATCCTGCATTGGTTGAAAAATGACTTGGGCCTCCCCTGTAGGCATGCTGCAAAAAAGCCCCTTTTGACAGAGAAAATGAGAAAGAAGAGACTAACTTTTGCAAAGAATTATCAACACTGGACACCTCAACAGTGGCGAAAAGTGATGTTTTCTGACCGGAGCACATTCTGACTGATGAGGGGACAGTCAAAAGTGATCAAAAGGCCCATAAACGTACCAAGGCATGACCCACGGTACACCGTTAAGACAGTTAAGCATTCAGATAGTGTGATGGTCTGGGATGTGTTTAGTGGTACCCATGGGCGAGGTGGATTATATTTCTTACCTGAAAATGTCACAATGCTGGGATTTAACTATCTCCAATTTTGCAGAATCACTTGCTGCCTTTTTGAGGCATTCATCAACCCACACATTTTATACATGATGGTGCCCCCGCACACCAAACAAAACTTGTGACAAAGTGGTTATCTGAAGAAAATATACCCACTTTAGAGTGGCCCGGTAACTCTCCTGACCTTAACCCGATAGAAAACGCATGGAATGTGATGAAAGAAGGTACAAGAAGCCCAGCCAGTTAACATCTCCGAACTAACACATGTACTGAAAACCTTGTGAGTTACAATGGAAACCGATTATTTTGAAAAGTTGGCTGACTCAAAGATTGCAAGATGTAATCCAGGCCAAGGGGTTTATGACCAAATACTAAATAACAAGACTACTATTGCTAAAATCATGCGTTGTTTTTACTGTCAATGCTGAAACGATAAGTTACTGTCAATAAAATACAACTTTTCATTGAAATTTCATTTTGTCAACATTTCATTTGCACCCACTGTATTGCAAAAAGCCCCACCCACTGTATTGCAAAAAGCCCAGCCAACCTCTGCTGCTGTTAAGTGGTCGTTTTTTATGCTCAGTAAATTACTGAGAAAAGTAAGAAATTTTGATGTTAACACTTTCGGTGCGGAAGGACATAAATCTATGTCTTTAGCAACAATACGTTGAGTGCGAAAGGACGTAGATTTACGTCCGAGAAAAAATTTCATCAGTTGGGTGTGGGTATCAATTCAAATGCTTCTGCAGGGACGTAAAATCTACGTCTTTATGCTTTGTGAATGATCGACCCATGATTGATACAAAAAACTATGCCACTCATTTGACCGAGCTAGCTCTTCAGACACCTCTGATGATGAAGCTCCACCACCCAAAGCACCTCGAAATGACCCACCAAGTCGACTTTTTGGTGGATTCAAAGCCCACCACATAAATTCGTTTCCAGCAACAGATGGAAAGAAGTATCCACAGCGAAAGTGTAGGTTGTGCACTAAAAATGGTATTCGTAAGGATACTAGATTTTATTGTAAGGAGTGTGGCATTCCACTCTGCAAAGCTCCCTGCTTTGGCGACTATCATGCAAAGAAGAAATATTTTACAACATGATTGTAACAGACAATAAACATCTTTGATTTTCTCACTTGTTTGACTGTTTATTTATTCGTGCTTTTGTCTTTTTGTGGACTAAGTTTAGCACTAACAGATAGTTTGCAGTGTTTTAGAAATTAGAAAATATTGCTTTGTACGCTTTATCTCAACAACACACTGCGCGCACGTATAAGCGAAAACTGTCCGCCCTGCAGACATGACGTCTCGAAAACATGATGCACCGAAAGTGTTAAGAACATAAAAAAATATATGATGCTGTATTACAATAAAAAGTCCTGGTAATTATACTGTGTGGCTTTTGTTAAAAAGATCATAGACAGACTGTTAATGTACAGTACATTTGTGATAACAACACATTTTTTGTATTACACACTAATTGATATCAGTACACACAATGGCTCATTATCCTAGGTTTTGATGTCATGCGTCGCTTTGTTGCATTAGCTTCAAGACTGAGTGATTGAGAAAATGTTTAAAGTAGGCTACCTTCTTTTTTAAAAACTTCTGTAAATTGCGGATTACAAAACATTTTTAATCAAAAAAGTGAAACAAGACATAAATAATACGCAAAAGCGGTTAGGTCAAAATAAAGTCAAAATTTTGCTAAAATAAAGTCAAAAATATATCTTTTTAGGTAAAAAAAAATAGCCCTAGCTATGACTGTTTTCCTCTACCAGAAAAACAGTTAGCCTAGGCCAGGGCTGCCCAATTGTTTTGCTTGCGAGCCACATCATGGACACAGAGGCTAGCTGAGGGCTGCACTTTTTAATGAATGTATTGATATATTATTCTAATTTATTTGCATTTTAAAGTTGGTATAACGTTGAAAACCAACAATTATTAGACAAATAAATCATAGTAGTTTCATTCAATTGAAAATGCAAGCACATTTAATTTTCAACTTCTATTAATGAGAAAAATGCACTCTATCACGTGTTTCTACAATTTTTCCACTGGAAGCTTTGGCCCCATCTGTTGTAATGATTGCAATTTTGTTCCAGGATAAGCTATTTTTTTTTATATCATGCACAGGGTGCTTAAACAAGTTTTTATCTGTGGTGGTGTTTTTCATTGATTCAAAGCCAAGTAATTTTTCCATGATAATAAAATTTTTATTAATTCCACAGATAAAGATTCATAATCGGGCACTGTCTTGTTCATCTGTGCTTTAATGTAGTGCCAAAGAAAACCAGACAAAATCATTGCTCTCAATCATTAGCTGTTCTGTGGATTGATTACTGATTCAGTCAATGTGATGCATTATAGTTCTTCTTGACAGTGAAATGCTTTCAAATTTGCTTTTTACATCAGGACACATTACACTTGCACATTCTACCATGCACTGCTTCATGAACTCGCCATCTGAAAAAGGCTTATTGCATTTAGCAAGATTGTAGGCTACCATAAGACTTGCTTCAGTGGCATTACTTTGAAGAGGTGATTGCTTCATAAACGATGTCTGTTGCATTTTCAGTTCTTAACACACTCCTCAACTTTTAGTTTTTGTTCTTCCTCAGAAAGATTTCAGCCAAATTTTTATGTTTGGTTTCATGATGTCATTTTAAATTAAACTCCTTAAGTTCAAGAAACATACAGCTTTATTCTCTATATCAGTAGGGAAATATTTATTTGTCCATCTTTCATTAAACACGCAATGTTTATCAGCAATTTTACATGGATTTACTATTCCTTAAAATTTGTAAATTAACTGTAACCACCAACTTCTGATCTCTGGTTTCTTAAAAAAAACCATACGGCGTGTCAGCCATGTGTGATAGTTTGTTTTCAATGTTACAAAATAATAAAATATTTTACAATCAGTTTTTACAGTTCTAACCATGGATGTTTCAGCAACTAATTTAACATTCTAAATTTTTGCAGCAGTAAGAAACACGCTTAAAATCAAAAGAGCGAAATTAAATGTATCTAAGTATTGTCAATGCTGTGCTTTAGCTACCATCAAACAGTAAAGTTGAGCAGTTGCAAAACTTTGACCACTTACAGGAAAAAAGTTTGGTTCAAAGCAAAGTTTTCTGAATGTTTTGGCAAGCTGCTAAAAAATGTTAGCATGGTTGCACATGTAGGCTATTGCAAAATATATTCGAATATATTCCTGGCTCTAAATTGTCAGAGATATTACAAATGAAATTCTTTGTAGGAAGCAAAACTCTTTTCATATTATTTTTGATTGATTGGAAACTTCTGTCACTCGTTGCAATTACTCATTAGCAACCTGGTACAGATGTTTGCTGTAAATCAAGTGAAGAACCTTATTCCAGTTTTGAACTTTTGTTACTTTTCCTACAGTATTAACACTTTCACTGCATCGAGTGATGCGCACTGTATGATGCATGTGTGCAATGCTGTCTTCGCTGTCTGATTTTAAAGCGACGAGCATCACAAATACTGTTCACTTTTACTTTATATCATTTGTTATTTATATTTAACTCATTGTTTCATAAAAGCATTGCTATTACTGCTTCTATTTTATTGATTGATTTTTTGGTCTACAATTTGAAAATTTTTATTAGTCGTTCAAAATAAAACATTTAAATATATTACCCAAAACATATCACAAATATTCAGCAAAGCACGGGTATTTGAAAAGTTGCAATCTTTTACAAAAGTTATTTTTTCAACAAGTTTTACAAAATTTTTACAACAAAGCACAGTAAAGCACAACAAAGCAAAGCAAATCACAAACTTTTTTAAAATGATAACTGCCAAAGAACAAGCAATTGCAAAGAGCTACTTTACATTTTTTGCAGTAAAACTCATGTCCTTGCGAATTCCATTTTTCCAGCAAAGCTTGCAGGCTCTTTCGGGGTACTTCCTGGTGGCAGTAGAAAGTATGTTTTCTGTTTGGTGGTGTTTAAAGCCACCATGAAGCCGACTTAAAGGAGGATATTTTGATGACTTCAGAAGTGAACCTCCTTCATCATCAGAAGATAAAATGTCCCCACATTCGAGACATTTTTGGCACATTTTAAAAATTAATATCAAATGGAAGTCATAGAGTGTCATGCGCAGCATGCTAGATTTGGCTTGATACAAAACATAGGCATTGGCTACTGAGATTTTCATGAGATAGAAGAACATCTTGTTTGTCCATTTTAAAGTTTTCCTTGTGGAAAGGTAGTATGAAATCATCTGATCCACATGGTGGACACCCGACAAATATTTATTGTAATCGCAGACACATATTGGTTTCTGAATTTGCTCTCTTTCTCCATGTCCTTCCTTCTTTCTCCTGGTAACAGAATTGAACATTGAATTGTCATGTTTCGTAGTTATGGACTTGACAATTCTTTTGTCCTTCCATGCAAGAACTGTCACTTTTCTGTTGCTTCTTGCAATTATATCATGTTTAACCAGATTTTGAGAACTCCAGATTTCAAGAGGCTCACCCCTGTGACATTGCATTGTTCCGATAGTGTAAATTTTTTGCGCCAACAAAGCCTCACTCAGCTCCACAGAGTTTTAATAATTATCCATATATAACGAGTGCCATAATCTTTTACATTTATTTGTCAGCAATCCCTCAACAGTTTCTTTCAATGTCTTCTTTTGCTGGCATTATACAGTATATCCATGTTCCAGCAGTAGCCAGAGGTCGAGTCTGCCAAAATACATGCCTTAATGCCATATTTTGTAGGCTTCTCCTTGTTGTAGACTCGAAATGAAAGTCTCCCCTTCCATTTCAACATACCCTCATCAATAGCAATATGTTCTCCAAGTGAGTACATCTCTCTCCGTTTCTTTGTAAGCATCTCAAATACTTGCCTGACTTTATAAATTTTATCTATGCAATCATTTGACCTGAGTTCATTGCCATTAAAGTGTAAGAAGGCAGTAATAAGAAGAAATCAATCTCGAGACATGCGCTGACCAAAAGAAGGTGTTTGTAAGAGTGGGTTTCTTGACAAATACGAATTCAACAGACCTTTTTTTTGAATAATTCTGGTTAACAAAACTAGACCTAGAAAGTTCTCCATCTCTTCCAATGTAGCTGGAGTCCATTTTCTGAATCTTGATTTTGGTGGAAGTGTTGTTTTCGCCAATTACTGCAAAGCATAGTGGTTAGTTTCCATTACCAAAAGATTCCAAAGGCTGACAGTGAAAAAGAGTTTGAAAATTTTGTAAGGACAGCCTACATCATTTACCACCACATTTTGTGTGGGGCCTTGTATATCAGCAAATGGAAACAATTGCGATTGTTGGATGGCCGACTGCCACACATAGCTTCTCCTCAAATCTCTAAGTGGCAAAGAACCAGGATGTTGAACAGTGACTTGTGCAGTGATGAGATTGTTATCTTCAGTACTATTTGTGCTATCTTTATTATTATCACTATCACTACTGCTATCAGGTTCTCCTACGTCCACTGTAGTATCATCATTTATGGCCATACTATCATTTTCTACATCCTTATCATAATTAATGCCGGACATATCAGAGTCCTCCATCATTACTAATTTGCAAATCTTACCCACATCCATTCTTTGCATAAAAAATAACTTTAACGAAAGATCACACTTTAACTTTAATCACACTTAATTTTAACAAAAGAAAACTTATGCCTTAAACTCATATTATAGTAAAATGGCAAAACAAATCTTCCTCCCATGTGCATTCTAGGTTCAAAAGTCCAACACAAAACTGATTTGTGATGTCAAAGCGTCTGGAATGTGTGCGCAAATGATTGTGCAGTGTGCAAAGTCCTGTAAATCATTAAATTACATGAGTATAGCAGTGAAGGTAGACAGTTTTCTGAATCACGTTAATTCACATGATGCCGCAGCCTGCACAAAATCTCACATCACGTAATTTAATGTGATAACGCAGCAAAAGTGTTAATGTATCGTTTATTCCAGGAAGGTCAGTGTTAAGAGATATATGGGTATATATTTTGATATTGCTTACTGGCAATTGCACTTAAAACTCAGAGTAAATATTGCTTTCCTCTAATATTTGTTAACTAGCAGATTTCTCTGTCGTTGATCGGGTAAAATGTAAAGACTGATTAAATTTTTACATTGAATAACCATATTTTAACTCTTTCTATCCCACGTGGGTATAATTACCGGCAAGCGATCTTAATGCGTGCGCTCCCGCGACGGTATATATACCGGCAATAACAGAAATGGCGGACATGCGCACAATTGTTTGCGTACATCTCGTTCAAGCAAAAACGTTTATATATAAACCTTTCTAACATTCTGTTTGTGGTTTGTAATTGAATTTTTACATTGAATAACCATATTTTAATATAGGTTGAATAAATATAGGCTCGTAGCCCCCCATAGACGTATGTAAAGACTGATTAAATTTTTACATTGAGTAACCATATTTTAATGTGTTTTCATGATTTTTATTTCATCGTACAACAGTACAAATAGGCCTCTAGTAGAGCCCCATAGGCTCGTAGCCCCCCATAGACGATTCTGATCGAAATCAAAATACCGTACTTGGCAGATTTACCTGTTGTTGATCGGGTAAAATGTAAAGACTGATTAAATTTTTACATTGAATAACCATATTTTAATGTGTTTTCATGATTTTTATTTCATCGTACAACAGTACAAATAGGCCTCTAGTAGAGCCCCATAGGCTCGTAGCCCCCCATAGACGATTCTGAACGAATTCAAAATACCGTAAAATAATAATCATGACAACACATTAAAATATGGTTATTCAATGTAAAAATTTAATCAGTCTTTACATTTTACCCGATCAACGACGGGTAAATCTGCTAGTGATTCCTAAAAGTACAGTCTTGCTCATAACCATCAAATTTGGATTTTTATTTGTCACAAATTTGTTTCTGTTTGTGGTACCTAACAAAAACTTTAGACAACTCTAGTATTTTAATATAGGTTGAATAAATATAGGCTCGTAGCCCCCCATAGACGATTCTGATCGAAATCAAAATACCGTACTTGGCTTCCCTGGAAAAAGTTATATAAGATTCATATGTTTGTTTGTATCTAAATGTCTCCAGTTTTATTTCTATAGCGGACATACAGACAGACAAACTTTGAGTTTTATATATATAGATGATAAAACTAGACTTCTATGCAGAGAACTAGAATATTGTGTAAATCAAGCTTTCATTACATTTACCCTACTATGAATTGTATTATTATTGTGTTCCCTGCCAATCCAAATATGCCTTTTTTCCCTTGTTGTGGAACCCTTTCAGTGCTTGCAATTTCAGTTTGGTGCCAGCTGTTGCTGAGAGAGGAGGTCTCTGTATCATCATAGTTTAGCTTTAATGCAATAAAAATGATGGTACACATACAGCTCAATATACAAGTAGGTAATATCAATATTTTTAGATTGCATATTGTACCATATGTGTACCAAGAACCTGTTTAGCCGCATGTGTACCAATATACAACAGTGGAATCTTATTGTTAGTACACATATGGCTAGATATGCAGGAAAAGTGTTGATATCAAAATATTTTTTGTATCTTTTATTTACCAAAGTTGGATTAACTGGAAAAAAGGTTTGATTTATTGGTCAAGTCCAATAAAAAATGAGACAAAACAAAATAAAAATAGTTTAAGGCTTTTTGTCAAAATAGCTAGGAAGTACCAATTAACCAGAAAATTCATTTGCTTCTTAATTTATGGTTGTAACAAAGTAAAGTGATATAATATAACAACAGCAGAACAGACAGCTTAACCACTATGTGATAAACAATAAAAACAAATATAAAGTAATGGAACATGCAAAACATTTATTAATCACCACCAGTAAATTATATCTTAAAAATTTACTTAAAACTGCAAAGTGTAGATTACTTGTAATTTCATTTGATTGGGCCGGGCCAAAAGAAAAATTTTAAAAACTTATTGTATTTGGCGCCTCTGTATGAAATTGTTTTTTGAGTAATACAAATTTTTAGATTATTTTCGATTATTGTGGCCATGTGTGGAATTAGTTTTAGTTATGTTGAGTTAAAACTTTTTGTTTATTGTATGTGTTAATATTGTAGTGGTGCAAAAATTTTCATGCTTATTAAAATTATCACCTACTTTCAAAAGATATTACAGTGTCTTTCAATTCATTGGTAATAGGGGCAATTCATTATTAATTTTTGAGCGATTGTTTTGATTGCATTTTAGTTGTAAGGTAATTTAGTAAAGTTTATTTTTCACCTCGATCAAACAAAATTTTGATATCAAACTAAAAAAGGAAACAGAATTTTGAAAAATCATTAGGTTATCCAAGTCGAGATGTTTCTTGTCAGTTGATTGATGTCTAGAATAAAACAACAAATGCATCAAAGATTTCGCATGGTCAAAGTAGAATGCAATAAAATCTAAATCTCTGAAATGCAATGTATAAATAGTATTTGCAGGAATTAACTAAATAACATTTAGTAACTTTATACAAATAATTTATAAATCATTTGGTTAATTGATAGGTCACATTTCCCTCATAATTATGTCATGGTATCGTGTTTTATTTATTGTAGCTAAGGTGTTGGTAGTATGATGACTAAATTGTCTTTTCACCAACTCATAAAGCAATCTTTATGTAGATTTTTAGTTTCAACTTGTCCATGCCATTGTGTTTTGTTGCTTGTCAATTCAATGTTCTTTGACTTTAAAAACTGATCATGAAATAGAAATGTATTTATATTTGTGTGGTGTGGTATGTAAAATATTGAAGAACACCCAGCTATTATGAGCACAACTGTTTGACATAATCTGAACAATTTGGATATTCAACAATAATAATCTTAGGTGCTCACCAGATATATTTTTTAGGATACTTGTTTTGATCGATATATTGTAGTGGCAACTTTTCACAGATCATTAAACACTAAATTCTTTTTCAGTAGTATTTATTGATCTGTGAAAAGTTTGATTACTTGAAAATAATGTAAGTTTATTTGTTCATTGCATGTATTTTTACCATCGTGTTGTCAATGTATCACCAGAATTGCTTTGACTTTGCTAGGATAGAATAGTGGAGCTGCTTACTCAGCATGTTGTGGGAAACAACTTTTGGTTACCAAACCATAATTTAAAAACTGAGGTTGAGAATCTTCAGACCACTTGTGTCTAAAAACTGTGATTAGGGGTATATAAGGGCATATCACCCTAGATAACTGTGTTCTCATTATAAAACGATTGCCCTCTAGTTTCAGGTAGTTAATAAATTGTGAGAAGGTGCAAAGAATCTTTTGGTTGCAAAAACTACCACACGATTTCCAAAGTTTGAAATGTTTTAGAACCTGGAAATTGAACGTTTGTGTGGTAGAGCAACAAAGTGTGTGAACACTTGAAAAAGTAGATAATGGTCTTATGCTGTTCCAAAAGAAGTGAAAGGGGAGGCTACTTATAAATCGATTCGCTCAATTAGTCAATGCGAAGGGAAAAAAGTTGCATCAGTCATGAAAGAATAATGAAACAGGAGTTAGAATCTTAGTGAAATAAGGATTTTCTGAGAAAGTTGTACAGATTTGAAGAAAAAATGATCGAAAGATAAGCTTACAAGAGTGATAAAATCAATTTTGTATTGAAATGCATATTGGGGATGTATGTTCTAATGAAATGGTTTTGGGTGTGCATTATTATGGTGAACACAATAGAAGACTAATTGATACTTTTAAGGGTATGCAGAGAGAAAATAGAATTCATAAAAGAATTGTTTTGGAGTAAAAATGATCAAGACAACTTCTGTTATGCAATGAAAAGGAGTAGTGTGTAAAAGACTGGTTGAAAAAGTTGAAGAGCATTAAGTAAAGTACACTGCAGGTGGAAATGAGACCACAATCCCTTTTGTGTTGTGATTAAAAGCAAAAATTTAGTGGGGGACATAAAAGCAATTTCCTGGGAGTTGCAACAACATCAGTTGGTGACATCAGATCTACTTAAAGTAGACTTGAATAGAGTAGTGAAAAAGGAAAAAAATGTTAGAAGGGTGTGAAAGTTACGGAAAACAAAATGCGACAAATAAGATTTAATTAAGAGTCAGGAAGTGGCTAATATTGATATGCCAAATCTTAATTGTTCTTTACTTGTGATGAAGCATGAGGCAAGAAGAAAGGAGACTGAATCATGGAGATACGTGCTGGTGAAATGAAAAGGTTAAAGAAGCTATAAGATGAAACAAAATGGTGAGGAAAAATGTGAGTGTAATGATTGGTCAAAAATGAGAAGAGATATATATATACATAAAAAATCAAATGAAAAAAGGCACACATTTGGCTCACATTTTTCACATGCCTGCAGCTCGCTAAAATGCATCTGACTGATTTTTTGTCCAACCATGATGCAAATGGCTAGCCAATGATCACTGCAAATCTACTCTTGCACCCTTTTGATGTTAGCATTGCTCTTGGAATTGGAAGGTCTCCCTAACTTGAAGTCATTCTCCATGTCCTTTCTTTCCTCCACAAACTACTTGTGCCAACCAAAGACTTCCAAGTTTTTGACATGGACGAATCACCATAAACCTCAAGCAGCAACTTCAAAGTCCCCATCATTGTTTTTCCAAGTTTAACACAGAACTTGATGTTGATGCTTTGTTCAATTGTCATTTTGCAAATCAGAACGATTGATTTTTTTACAAGAAATTTATTACCTACACTTTCAGCTCTGTAAAAATAAGCACAATAGTGTTATTGTGTCAACACAACTTTTAAACTAAGAATACATGTAATGTCACCCTGTGAAAATATTGATTCAAGATGATATTTCATATCTTGCAATCTGTGACATCAGCTCTGTTTCTCATCCGGATCTCGTAAGTCACATACCTCAACTTGATGTGGCTCTCTAGTTGACTTGGTTTTTCTCCTTGCAAGATCTAGGTGGAAAAATAGAGGAAACCTTGTCAAATCACATGGTGAGAATCTCCAACTCACTGCAAACATAAAGACTAAAGCTGAGCACGGCAAAAACAGCGACAACTGCTTCTCACATTTATTTTGAGAAATCATAAAGATGGCTGTCAATTCAACTAAACAATTCTATCCTACCCCACAACCTACACCCTACATACTTTTGTGTAAACCCTAACTGCTAGCTGACATACAACCCACATATTGCAGCTCTATAAAACACACCTGTACTATGTTTGGCTATGTTCTGGTATGCCAGCACTCTTACTCTCTTTTGCAAAACTCTTGCAATAGTATACAGCACTGCAGAATATCCTGTCCCTGGCTGGAGTAGAAGTGCTCACATAAATCGATGTTCTCAACTAGTAACCCTAAATCCAATGATTTCGATTGATTTCCTTTGGTATTTTTGTCTATCTAAAGCATCATTTGCGTTTGCCAGTCTGTCATCAATCTTCTTGTTGTTTTGGAATCTGAAGAGAAAGTGCAACCTATGTTAGTGAACTGCCGCATTATTTTAAGCTTGGTCTTGCTGATAGTAATGTGAGATGCATAGAACACTTTTTGGGATGAGAACTGGTGAAAATCTCAATCTTCTTGAGGTTAACTGTAAGTCCAAAGAGATGGGCTGCTTACGCAAAGCAATTACTTTCCTGTTACAACTGTGTTAGGTATGTGTCCTTAGTGGGTCATTATTTTTATGCTTTGTTAGTAAGTTAGTTGCATCTATTAGATTTATCTATAAGGTGCTCCTAATTAGATCTATACAAAATGTATTCTAATAGCAAAGCTTGCTAATACCATTGATAAAGCACTAGCTCAAGTCTCTTACAAAAGCCAGAAATTTGAAATTTTAAAACTGATGTAAAAGCTTTTGTCTTTGGCTACATTTGGTAACACAAACAGAAAAAGTGGTGCTGCAAAACTTTTTGAAGAAAATTTGAGAAAAGGGTTCTCTGCAATGCTGTCGTTTCCTTATAAAAATAAATAAGTTAAGCATTAGAGATGCATGGGAATCTTTGTTTGGCAAAGAAACAACAGGTATAAAAAAAATATTTTTCAATCAACAATATTTGGAAAAAAACAATAAAGCCAAGTTTTTTAAAAAGTAAGGTTTGCCTGAATCGTTGCAGATCATAATCAATAAAAGTGCCACTTGCCAATGAGATCAAATATTTGTTTCAAATTGAAAAGAAGATAGGGACGTATTTTTCAAATAAGAGCACAAGCAGTGTTGTGAACTCACTTTGGCTATTTTTTGTAATAGTTTTGATGTACTGTAGGTTACTCACCACGGGTCTGGAGCAACTCATAGCACAAGGTGAATCAGTCAGGTGTTAAATAGTTAAAAAATGATGTGAGTAGATCAAATAGCTTACAAAGTATTTGCCACAATCAATAAATTGCAAAATTCAATTAATTTCAAAACGTTTTTATTTGCCAGCTTGGTTGATCGTCAACGTGGTATCTGGTGCTCTTATTAATGATCTGATGTTTTTGATGAATAATATGAATTGCAAAACGTATAATTAGAAAGTAGCTTGGCCAGTTTCTGCAAAATTGTTAACATTACTGGCTCTTCAACAAAAAAACACAATAGTAGCCTTATTTTCTTTATTCAGTCACAACAGAGCAATATTCCACAAAAAAAGAACGATAGCTGATTGTTCTTTTCAGCAACAAGCCTGACACAAATTTTGAAGAGTGATACCAGCTGTAAAGGAAAACATTTATTAAAATATCACTCTCTGTCGTATTTGGATCAGAAGTTTGGTTTATTTTTTGGTCAGCTTTTGAGACAAGTAATGTCTCGTGAAACCTGTAAATGTATGCATTCATAATGAGTGTTGTAAAAAAGCAAAAGCATTGGTGGACACCTTAAAAATAGTGAGTGCAGTAAATGATACCTAGGAGCAAGATGTTGAGCTTTATACACACTACGTTTTTTACTGACAAACTCACTTTCAACAAAAATCACAATTGATGCTATTTTCTGAAGTCTAATCTCAATGCAAGAATGCAAAACATATTTCTAGTAAGTTTATTCCCTTTGCTTTTGTGTATTTTCATAATTTGAATTCTTGACCTTGTGTTTTATGGTACCTGCCTTTGTTAAGATTTTTATTTCTTTGTAAAATGTTGATACGCTAATTGTTTGGTAGGCCATTGGCCTTTATACTGAAACAGTGTGTTTCCGCATTATCATGAGGATTAAGTGACATTTCTAGTAACATAAAGATATGTTATTGCCTGATAGGCCATTGTCTTTCATCAGGCAGTAATGCGTTTTGCAGTTATGAAGTGTGTCAAGTGATGAGTAGTTTTCACTATCTGTTGGATTTTTACTACTTCAGTCGTTATATTGGTTTAGGTGAGTTGCACTGTACTACTGAATGTGTGACAGTTGCAGACAGGCCTGTTTTGGTCTATTGCATATCTTTAAGGCACCTACATCAACGAGACTCGAGGGTAACAATTTTTACGACTAGTAAGCTTGGCAAAACATGTCATCTTGACAATTGGTGTCTGTAACGTATTTCAACCACTTCAAAATCTATTCCAAAATCGATTTTGAAGTGGTTGGAAGAAGAGGTCAACTGAAGATGGCATGGAGAGAGTTGGTAGACGAAAAAATTGAAAATACTGGTTCAAGAAGGGAAGAATCATCAAATGAGCTAAGTAGCACAATGCTGTTTTTACATTTGCAAGAAACATCAAGTAAATCTGGCCACTTCCTTAAATGGAAGCAATAATGGATTTTAAAAGTAGGTCTTGTGGATATGGAATTGGCAAAAGAAACGTTGAGGAAAGGAAGATTACTTGAGTTTTGTAATGTAAAGGAGTTGTGAGTGGCAAACACATGGTTTGAAAACGCGGAGCAAAGGAACATAACATACACAATGAGTAGAAATAAAACTGAAGTGGATTTTGTGTTGGTTGGTAAAAGCAACAGAAAGTATTTAAATGACGTGAAAGCAAGTCCCTGGAAATTGCAACATAGGCAAAAGAAAGTTGAAGGAAGTAGTCAAGAACAAACTGTTAAAAGGAAGGTTTGGATGTTAAAAAAAAGAATATGAGAGCAATATTTAAAGAAAGAGCTAAGAAGTTGGTTGATGTTGATGTGCCCAATAAATGAAATGCTTTAAAAAATCATATTCTGAAGGCTTGTGATGAAGTGTGTGGAAAGAAAAAAGGCAGAAGGAATCATGGTGATACATATTGGTGGAATGAGGAGATGTAGCAAGCAATACGACAAAAGAAAGTGGTATGTAAAAAGATGTGCATGAATCGATTTGAGAAAAACAAGGCTAGATATAAAGAATATGAAAAATTAAACAAAGAACACAGTTGTTAATTCTATGGGGAAAAAAGCCAATAAGTGATTAATAACTCTGAGCCAAAAAATCAAATAACATTTTTAAACTAATGAAGCTCATGAAAAAAGTTTGGAAGGATGTTGAAGGAGAGAGATGCATGAGAGGTAAAGACAGAAAGTTAAGTTTTGTAGAAAAAGACAGAAAAAGAATATTGAAAAATCATGTGGAGGAGATCATGAATAAAGAGAATGATTGGGACCACATGACAGAACCTAATATGGTAGAGGGACACATTGAAAAGGTTTCCCAGTAAGAAATGGTAATAAAAGCAATAAAATCAAGGAAGGCAGCTAGACCCTCTGAAGTATGTGCAGAAATTATATCTACCAGTGGAGAAGTGGGAATTAGTGTGATGATGAAACTTTGCCAACATGTGTTGGATTTAAAAACTATGCTGGATGAATGGCAAACGAGTGTGTTAGTGTCAATTTTCAAGGGAAAAGGAGATGTAAGAAGATGTAATGCATATGGGGGAGTAAAGTTGTTGGAGCACACTCTGAAAATCATTGAAAGAGTGCTGAAAAGAAGGATTCAAAAATTAGTGAATGTGGATGCGATACTTTTTTTATTTGCCAATTTATCTTCCATTCACGAGAAAGCGAATTGTATTGCCATATTTTGGACAGGACATTTGCACTCGCTTGGAAGTTGCCATTTCCAAGGTGTCTGGGCCACCTGTCTTCCACATAAGGGTGGGGGTGTCCCATTAAGTACCTTGCCCAAGGACACAACAAGCAAACTTACTGGCTTGTTCTCCACAACCTCTTCTAAATGTCAAGCGTCAAGCAGGGAAGCTGTGGATACCATTTTTTAAAGTCTTTTGGTATGACTCGACAAGGGAATAGAACCACAAGTCTACTGACTGTGAAGCAAACGCTCTAATCACTATGCCACCATGGCAGTATGTATTTTATGCCTGGCAAAGGAATGACAGATGCTATGTTTGAGAGAAGAATGTAGATATAACAAGAGGAAGTTATACATGTGTTTTGTGGATATTGAAAGAGCGTTTGATAGAGTTCTAAGTAAGGTGATGGAGTGGGCAGTGAGGAAGAAAGAATTGCTAGAAGTAATTATGAGAACAATGATGAGCCTCTATTGCAGGGCCAAGCCGAAATTTAGAGTGGAATCAGAGTATTTCAAGAAATTTTGATGCAAGTTGGTGTACATCAAAAATCTGTATTGTTGCAGCTGCTTTTTACAATTGTAGTGGATGTAATTGTGGAGAACGCAAGAGAAATCTTGATAAATGCAATTTTGCATGCAAACGACTTGATTTTAATGAGTGAAAATATGGAGAATTTGAAACAAAAGTTTTTGAAATGGAAAGAGGTGTTTGAGGTGAAGGGGGCTGAAGGTTCATCTTAAGAAAACCTGAGTGATGGTTAGTGGTTCAAAAGAAAAAATACTCAAGAGCAAATTCGGTCTGCGTACCAAGTGTGGCAAGAGAGTGATGGCAAGTTTAGTGCTGTGCAGAACAGTGAATTTGATAGATTTTTGTTGGAACTTTTGAAGCAAGGTTTGAACCCATTTTTATACCGATCACTCAGATAACACTGAACAACAAAAAAAATTTATCGCATGTATCTGAGGGTTTTTCAACTGTTTTTGGCTAATTTGGGGGCGCTGATTTCGAATCTGAAGCCGGATTTTTTCTATCACGTCTAGTTTCTGAGATACTGAAAACTGTCATTTTGTGTATTTTCGTTTGAATTTTACGTAATGGTATCACTGCGATAACCTTTATATACCAAAAATGGCATACAATTAATCTAAGTGATCAATGATAGTACTTAGCAGTCACAAGAACAAAGTCAGTTAGCACAAACTCAAAATTTAATGAACAACTGACCTCAGTCATACTTACAAATAACGCTACTTGAGTATCTATAACAATTTAGGGCGCTTAGCACTGCGAATATAAGATGAATCATTTTCTCTCTGCAGAAACCAGCAATAGTCACCCATCATGCTAGCGTTAGACTTTCCTTTATAGCGGCTTTCAATCACAGCAATGTCTTGATGGAACCGTTCTCCATGCTCATCACTCACTGCCCTCAAGTTCGGTGGAAAAAAGTCAAGATGAGCATGGAGGAAATGCAGCTTTAATGACATTCGGCAACCCAATCGTTGGTAGGCTTGCAACAGGTTTTCAACAATTTCTACAAAATTTTCAGCTTTATATTTGCCCAAAAAATTGTCGACAACCTGTTTAAATGATTTCCAAGCATCCAATTCTGTAGAATTAAGTTTTTCTGTAAACTGGTCATCCAGCAGTAGTTTTCGAATTTCCGGCCCAATAAACACTCCTTCTTTCAGTTTGGCTTTGCTTTTGAAAAGTCCAAATTTCTTTTTTAAATACATAAATGCAGCGCCGTCATGATTCATTGCTTTGACAAAGGTTTTCATCAGCCCCAGTTTAATGTGTAGTGGAGGTAGAAGGACATTTTCGGGATTTACCAGAGGTGTGTGTTTTACGTTAAACCTTCCAACTGTCGGATTTTCACGTGGTTCCCAAGCTTTTTTTCTGAAGTGGTTAGTGTCATCTCGGCTATCCCACAGACACAAGAAACACATGTATTTAGTGTAACCTAACTGCAACCCAACAAGTAGTGATATAACTTTTAGATCTGCGCAAATCTTCCAGCTATGTTTAGAGTAATTGATAGCCTCCAAGCAAGTTTTCATGGCTTCATATGTCTCTTTCATGTTTACAGCGTGAGCTACAGGTATAGATGGTTTAACGTTCCCGTTATGTAGCAAAACTGCTTTTAAACTAGTTTTGCTAGAGTCGATGAATAGTCTCCATTCATCACTGTCATGTTGGTAACCTAATTCGATCATCAAGCCAGAAACATCTTTGCAATAGCACAAGTTGTCTTTAACATCGAAGAAGGATGATAACTTTTCATGACGAAGTCGAAACTTGGAAATTTTAGTGTCTTTTTCAAGCAAGTTCCACTGCTTTAAACGTGAACCTAGTATCTCAGCTTTGTCTTTAGTTAATGTCAAATCTCGCACCAGATCATTTAACATGCTTTGATTAATCAAAGTCGGTTTTTTAGTGATGCATCCTTCCGTGTCCTCTTCACTCTCACATGCTTCACTGCCTGTCCTTTCATGCTCAGTTGAGGATTCTTCTGATTCTTGTTTTTCAAGTGAAGGGGGTGAAGGAACAGGCAGATCATTTCCATGAGGAACTGGTTTAAGGGCAGAGTTACAATTTGGATATACAATTTTTGATTTGTTTTTCCGGGAAAATCCTTTGATGTTGGTTAAGCAAAAATAGCAGTCAGTTGCATGGTCTGTCTGCTCACGCCAAATCATTGGTACAGCGAAAGGCATTTTCATTTGCTTCTTATTTATCCACCGAAGCAACTGAGTTTTGCATGCATTGCAGCAAATATGAGGAGCCCACAACTTGTCTTGATCACCAACTGCACAGCCGAAATAACACTTGTAAGCTATCTTCACTTTCGAAGAAATATTTCGACGATGTGTAGATGGAGTGTACTTCCCGCAAATATAGCAAAAACTGTTGGGATTATTCTTACACTTTCTTCTATTGTTTGACATTGTCAATGGACACAAGATTCTACACTATAATATAGCTGTAACACAAATGGTAAAAAAGCTAATCATATATTTATATTTGATAAAAAAAAAGTTTAAGCCAGTCCTCTTACTCCTCTCCAGCTATATCACGAATTCAGTTGTTTTACATTATTAAATTATTAAATGTTTTCAATCAATAAATTCAATAAAACACTTATTCTCAAACTTTCCTTCATTTTCACACATCTGAACAATATAACCTTATTACTCATACAAGTTTGAAGGCAGTGATATCAATAGCAATGAGTAAAGCTTGCTAGCATACAGTGATTCAATCGGTGTTGATAGGTGTGGAATGCGTTATAAGACTCCCTTACCGCATAAATTTGATATAGGCTAAGTTCAGATATCAACTCCCATGCTTCTACCCTTCAGTTGGTTTTACAGCAATATCAGCTTAAGACCAGCTGTATCATCACTTTCATATACATTGCTTTGATAGAGTTCAATAAATATTGTTATTTGTAGTAGCAGCTATTGTTCACACTTTTAGGGATGGTGTAACAACATGTTGAACACAGTAATAAGAATGCATTGAGTCAGCTTTCATCATATATTCAATATCTCAGAAACTAGACGTGATAGAAAAAATCTGATTGCAGATTTGGATTCAGCGCCCGAAAGTTACCCTAACATGCTCTTCAGGTTATCAGATACAAAATTTTTGTTGGACAGTGTAATGGTTGTTACTATTCTTTGGTTAATACTTACAATGTGGTGATTGCTCACTGGTGTAATAATAAAAATAATTTTCTTGTTTCGTGACATTTTTAGGGTAGAAATAGTTTCCCAAATGCTTCTCAGTGATTTTTATTTTCTATTGCACATTGTGATATATTTTGTAGTTGCCAAAAGTTAATGATGTTGGTTATTGCCAATTTGCATGGTTACTAGAATTTTAGTAAGATTGTTATCACTTGAAATCCAGAAACAGATTTGACTGATAAAGAACTTGAAGATGTTGCAGTCAATTTTTTTTATTCTCTCAAATACCATCCAAGCAACAGAAATGTGTTGTTGTTACCTGACTCCTTCAGAGGAATGGGGGCATGGCAGAAGGCCATGTAGCCCCAGAAGCTGGGCAACATCCCAGGGCCTGGACCACAGGTCGTAAAGAGACAGAGAGTCACCAAAAGTGAGCGGTTCAAAGAGTTTGTTGCTGGATTGTGCAGAATGAGATGAGAGGTGTCCAGGGATGAGTGTATGCAGGTGCTGTTGGAAGGATTCTTGATATTGCCATTCTTGTAGAGATAAGAGGTTTACAGTAGGCTATGTTCGTTGCAGCATATATGAGAGAGAATACAGCGAGCGTGACGAGGGAGCACAAGTTTCTTAGTGGAAATTGAGGGGACGTATGTGTCAAAGAAATTAGATGAGACAGTATGTCTCCAGTCTGAGAAAAGACAAGAGTGAATATGAGATATAAGAGGAGATAGACTACAAGGGATTGCAGAGGGCACTAGTTGTGCTCCCCATCTGGCCAGCTCAACAGTCCATCATTCCCCAAAAGAAACGAGTGTCCAGGGACTCATTGTAGTCTGATAGAACAAGAGAGAGAAGGCAGATCTGCCAGAGAGATTGAAGTAAAAGGAAAATGATGAAGGAAAGGATGGGGTGGCGAGAGTCAGAAAGAAGAAGAGATGAGAAGTGGCAGGTTTGTTGGTGTTGCTAAGACCAGCAAAGAACGTGCAGACTTCAGCAGAAAAACTTGAGCATAGTGGGCCTGCTGAAAAGGAAAGAGTGGCCTCAGTGCCACAGAGAGAGCAGTTTGGCAAGTATGCCAAAGCCACCTGTGCCAAAATGAAAAGGAACAGCTGTCTGTCCAGAGCACCAGATCATTGGATGGGAGAGAGTCAAGGTGTGCCAGAGCAGCGCCTTAGCAAGAGAGAGGGGATCAGAGCAGGAGTATGGAGAGGAAAGGGTGGACTCCACAGTGACAGAAAGCAGGTTCCAAGGAGGTGAGAGAGAAGAAAAGCCTCCCCAGGGGAAGCAGAAAGAAGCATGAGTGGTTGAGTGGATGCAAAGGCTCTCCAAGAGGATCTGCAAAGTTTTGGTTTTACTGCAAGTCTGGCCAAACTTGAAATGGAAAAGGAGATTGGGAGACGAAGAGCCCATTGATAAGATGAGAAAGTGAAATGAGTCAAAGTGACTGGTAGGGGAGGAAGAGAAGTTTCATAGAGGAAAAGTGGGATAGGGGAGGACAAGAGGTAGCTGGAGATGGCGCAACTAGCCACTTGGTGAAGGCGCTCCAATTTGGTGATGTTGGTAATGCTTAAGAAAGCAAACCATCTATGTGAAGCATAAACAGGAAGAGAGCCAAAGAAAAGATTTATACAGAAAAGAGAGGGAATTCTTAGAGGGGCCCCATGAGGAAGCAGAGATACAACATGAAGCCTTGAGCTGAGGAAAAAGCTTGGTCTTTGGGGAAGAAACTTGGTTGAAGGTGACCCCAAGAAAGGTTGGAGTGGGATTGAAACGAAGGCGGGAGTTGAGTAAGAGGTGGTTGGGCTGATGGTTAGCTTGGTGGGGATTCACCAAGAAGAAGGAGGCCTTGCGTTTGCTCGGATTGAGAGGAAGACACCAGTACTCAGACCAGCGCTCCAATTGAATCAGAGCTCCTTGTGTGGCCTCCATCGTAGCAGGGACCAAGGAGGAGGAGGACCAAATGGCTATATCATCAGCATAAAGAGAGCAGCTGACGGGGGAAGGCAGAGAAGCAGGGAGATCATTAATGAGGAGAGAGAAAAGTACAGGGCCAAGAATGGATCCTTGCAGAACACCTTGATGGACTCGAAAGGAGCAACTTTTGTGATTTTGATAAACCACGCAAGTGCATGTATCAGATAGGAAAGATTGATTCCAACAAGCAAAGCAAGGAGGGAGGCCAGCCAAAATGAGTTTATGGAAAAGGGCGGGATGCCAGACAGAGTCAAAAGCTTTCAAGAAATCAATAGTAGCAAGAATCGTTCAAGAGTCCGGCCTGGGTTTATTTAACCCATTTGAAATGGATTGAGAAAGGAATAGAATTTGATTTAGAGTAGACCGTCCAAGGTGGAAACTGGCCTGCTGGGGAGAGAGAATGAAATTAGACTCCAGAAAGAAGAGTAGACGTGATATAATGATGCATTCAAAAAGCTTTGATATGTAGGAGGTGAGAGAGATAGACCAGAAGGAAGCAGGAGAGTCAAGAAGCTTTCCCATCTTATGAATGGGAATAATAGAAGATGTGTTCCAGATGGAAGGAAAAAAAATGCAGAGACCATGAAAGATTGAAATTGTGAAGAAGGTGCTTTAGTATGGAATAGACAACTTTGTCTGGGCCAGTGGCAGTGGACGAGGAGAGGTTGGAGGCAGCTGCTAGAAATTCAGCAGGGAAAAAGGGGGAGTGAGACTCCTCAGGACATGTGGCTTGGTGGAGCTTGGAAAGGTAGCCTCTGGATCTGCTACACAGGGCCTTTGGCTGGGAGATGGAAAAGTGGGATCTCAGGTAATCAGCAAAGATCAATCACCTTGGGAGAGGAACAGTTGGGGAAGTTAGGAAAAAAGGAAAATGAGGAAGAAGAGCCAGTGACAGAACGAAGGAGAGAGTACACAGATTCAGGGCTAGATTTGGACAAGAGAGAAGAGCAAGTTGCTTCCCATGCCTCAGTCTTGGCCTTGGTGATGACAGATGAAGCATGTCGGGAAGCAGAGATCTAATCCTGACGATCTTCATCACTTTTGTGAGCTGCAGCAAAAGCTTTACATTTTTCACTAACTGCTTCTTCCATTTGAGCCGACGACCAGGCTTTGGAATAATGTTTGATGCCGCTGCAAGGAATGAAAGATTTGGCTGGATTTAGTGTCAGAGAAGAAAAGAGAGCAGCAGCAGAAAAAAAGAGAAAAAGATGAATATTCCTCTGAAGAAGGACAGTGGGAGTCAAAGTGATAAGCAAAGTCATACTAACAAGCTTTCTCAAAATTGAAGGAAGGGGGATGTCATTGAGGCAAAAGATTGAAGAAAGATGGACGGTTAGTAGAATTGGTAGGTGATCAGAACCCAGGTCCTAAAGCACTTGCCATGGGCAAGAGAGGAGAGAGCAAAGAAGATGTCAGGGGAGGAGAAATGAGAAGAGTAGGAAAGTCTTGGTTATTGAAGGAAAGGAGATCAGAAGAAATGGCCCAACTGAATACTTCCTCCTCACAGGGATCGGAAGTACTTTTTGAGTCCCAGAGGGGGTGATGGCAATTGAAGTCCCCCAGAAAGTAGAGATTTCTGAAGAAGGGAAGGATTGAGGGAGAAAAGGAGTCAATTCTGCTATCCATCAGAGAAAAGCGAATAGGGGGAGCATAAACATTAAGAACTGAGAGCAAGGAGGAGTTGTTTAGAGAGATGTTGACCCCTACATAATCAGAGCAAGGATCATGCTAAGAAATAGAGGAGATAGAAAGTTTATAGAAGGATAAGCCCTGCCTAATGCAAATGCTGCTGCCGCTAGCATGCATGGCATCAGGAGAGAAAATGCCAGGCCGGGAGTGGGTGCAATCACATTGCAGCACAGAGAATCCAGGGTTCAAGAAAGAGGAAAATTAGTTGAGGTTACATTTTTGGATACAAATAAGGTCAATGGGATTAACCGAAAGAAAGTGTAGAAGTTCAGTGCTCCTGGCTTGGAGACCCCCAGAATTCCATGGAAAAACTTTGAGGGAGTTAGGGGGAGGGAAAGCAGGAGATGTAGAGAGACAGCCAGGAGCATGAGATGGTGGTGATGGAGCAGAGGGAGAAGATACAAAGTGGGCAGAAGGGGGATAAGAGGCTTGAAGACAAGGGTGGGGGAGGAGTGCTGCATTAGCAGAGGGAGGGCCAGATTAGACAGTGGGTGTATATAAGCTGGAGGAGTCTTAAAAAGAAGTCACAGTGTTGGTAGGTGTGGAATCGCCAGAAGAAGCAGGGATGCAGCAGGGGGGGCAGCTCCAAGAGTGAGAGCTGCCAAAAGTTCTAAATTTGGAGAAAGAGAGTAGGAAGCACTTTAAATGGACCCATTTGGAGCAGATGCAGCATTGCACTGACCTATCTGCCAGGTCGCAATACCAGCTCGCACTGAACAGGGAAAACTGGGGCCAGGGTTAGGATGATTGTTGCCACTCATCAGGAGAAGGAGAAGAATGAGGAGACCAAGACTGTCAGGAGAAAGACAGGTGACTGGTTTTAAAAAAGCTGCATGCTGCCCTTCTGCAATCGTTCTGGGGGCAGCATAGCAAAAAAACAGTTTGTGTGAAGGGAGTGCCTGGTGTAACTGGAATCCTTGGAAGGCCATCGACCATTTTGACCCAGCCCAAACGGGGTCAGTGACCACACCACCACATTGAGGCAGCTGTTGATTGGTGCAGCAGAAATGTGTTAGTTTGGAATATTGATTGAATTTAATGATTGTGATGGTCTGATTACAATGAAATGGTGATTGCTGAATGATAATGACTTAGTATAAAATGCATAGGATTATTATGAAGTTTATGACAATCACAACAATCATGATGGCTTCTGAAAATTAATAAGTAATTATACACCTCAATTACATATGTCCTATTGAATGTAGGTAACGGTGTGTACCAGTACAATGATGTAGGAAATCCTTTGTGCAAGTATTGCAGAAGCAGCAAATTTGTTAACAAATATTCTTACCGGTATCTTCACTAAAGAAAGTATGATCAAATTTTTATATTATCAAATAACCATCACTCGCGTGTTAGTAAGTTTGCAGAGCTCTTGAAATCAAAACAAGCCACTACAGCAAAAGAAAGAAAAGGGCTTGACTTGTCTTGAGATGTCAGATACAAATTGAAAAAATGCGCTATTTTACATGTAGAGCAAGATTTATTTATGTCAAAAGTGTAGCTTCTCTTTTGCTTTACATACTATGTTTTTAGGGAGATCATAAAAAAGAAGTTTTTGAATGAGGAAGACAAAGTGACTTTTGCAAAAGAAGCAGATTTTCTCAGCAAAAAATATCTTCAAAAAGCTTTGGTTTGTTTTTGTATTCTTTTAACTTCTTGCCGACTCCTCAATTATATTTGTTTTTTCAGGTTGCAAGACTAGAATCTGATGTCATATTTCTCCCAATCATTGGTGTGATTGCATTTGCTTTGCATTCAACATCTTTGTTCAATTCATTGCAGGTAGATTTTAATTGATATATTGCTGTAGTTAAATTGCATAATATCCAAGATGGCATCTCCTACTGGATGATGTACTGTGAAACCCTGATATGTTCACACCACCTACTAGGCCAGAGTTGATGGATATGTTGATTTGTTGGCAAATTTGTGATCCAGGTGTTTGATAAAAGTAGTGTTAATTTAAATTACTGTGTCGTGAGTAAAAACAAAAGTAGTAACTGTTTGCAGTGTGTTTGGTTAGAACAAGTGCTATCATTTTTGTAGATTAAAGTTTTGTCAGTCTTTTTTTCTTTTAAAATTGATCATAATGATTACTTAAAAATTGACATGTTTGATCATCACTCTGATGTGAGTGTCGTATGTTTGGTAAGCCTATGTTTTAATATTTTCTAAAATTTATTTTGTACTTGAGTAAATTCAAAAGAAAAGCAATTGACGTTTCAGATCAGTTAGTTAATTAATAGGTTCATTTAGTTTATGCAAATATTTTTATAAAAATTTGACAACATTCTTTTGAGAGTTCATTTGATGCAAGTTAATTCATACTCCATCACAATTATTACTGGATTGTGACCATATGCCACCTCTGAAAAGATTCTGTCTGCATAATATTTGCATTTAAAGCAGAGGTGTCTAACTTTTTTTGGCTGAAGAGTCATGAGATCTACCAATGATTTAACAGACCACTTGACAGCAAATATGTTCAAATTTTTACTATTTTGACTACATATTGGTGCAAAAAACCTCACACCAAAGTTTCAGTCTTAGAAATGTGTTTTATTCTTTAACCCATTAATGCCCGAAATTCAAAAATTCAAAATTTTTTTTTCACATTTGGTAAATTTGCTAAAGTCAATCTTCTTATCACATTACTAGCTTTTTTTTCCAATAAATTGTTTTTAAGTTGTATTTTTTTAAGCATATGATAAATCATACGCTGGGCAGTTACGTGTAGTGAGTTGCATTTTTTCTTCTACGAGAATTGTTTAGTTTGTCATGTATAGCTAAGCACTGCCATGTTTAACCTGAACCTATTGGTAATCAATTTTGTCAATTGTAGTGTGAAACGAGATCAGAACCGATACATTTTAGCAGGTTTATGGAAATAACTATTAGCATAAAAAAAATACTAAAAGCAGTCCAAAAACAGTTAAATGACAAAAAAGTGTTACTGGTGAAATTTAACGAAACATCCATCTGGATGAAGGCCAACATTACATTTCAAACAAATGAACTTGGCACATGAACCGCAGGCAGCACATCGACGCTGGGTCTTGATTTTGTCAACAAGATGTCCTTTACCATCCTGTCTGGTAGCATCCAGGATTCGCTTTTTAGTTTTGGGTGCAATACCTCTCTTCTTTTCCACGTTCGATGAAGCAAGCAATGCAATGACCACTTGCCTGGTGAATTCTAGCAGTAACATTTTGCTGTCTACGTGCCTATACAAAAGCCACAGGTTAATCATGCTTCCATTTAGGCAAAATCTAAAGAGCGGCCAATACCATTTTCGTGAACGGATTTTGATTCGATAGTGACCTCTAAGTTTATCAAACAAGTCAACTCCACCCATGTTTTTATTATAGAGCTTCACAATATTGGGTTGAGGAACACTAATCTGTTTTCTCTCAGATCGCTTCCATCGTTTGCAAGAGCCAACATCAAAAACTTTATCCTTTGTCATGTTGCTGATAAGGGTAACTTGGCTGTTGTCATTCCATCAAACTAATGTTATTTCACTTTTGCTTTCTGTGACTGAGCAAAATGAGCCTTGGTCTGATTTTTTGAGATCTTGCAGAGGAGCCTTTTCGATCCCATCATTCCTGATAGTACCAATTGCATACAGGTTTTCTTGTGACAAAATTCCCGTCAAAGGTAATGATGTAAAATAATTGTCCATGTAATGTATATGCAGGAACCTTGTGGAATAGTCCCAATGCACAAATTCTCTGTGACACTGGCACCCACAGGTTTTCCTGGAGTTTTATCACTACCAGTGTACGGTTGAAACTTGACCAAATATCCTTGGGGACTTGTCAGACACCATAATTTAAATCCATATCTAATAGGCTTTCCTCTTATGAACTGTTTCATTGAGTGATGGCCATAATATGGTTCCATAGCTTCATCAAGAGAATACTTTTGTCCGAAAGGTTGGAAAAATTGACCAAAGCAGGCATTCAAATGATCGATTATGGGCCTAATTTTGTAAACTCTATCATTGTAGTCAATGCTCATATTATCATTGAAATACAAATATTGGTAAATTTTTTCAAATCTGTTTCGGCTCATGGATTGCCTAACTAAAGAGTTGTTTGCATCAGGTCTGGTTTCCCAGTACATTCTTCTGAATGGCATTTTTTTGTAGCCAGACAAGAGAAGAATGCCAAAATATCTATACAGTTCTTCCACAGTGACTACAAACTGAGATTCACCTTTTTCAGAAGCATATTTTACAGTCTCATGGCATATGTAATTCATGATTTCATCATCAAATCACAGCTTGAACAAGTCTACTGGGTTCATGCCTTCCTTTTTTATGGTATCAACAACAGCTGGGGCTTCATTGTTATCTTCAAATTTATAGGATGAGGCTGTGTTTTTCAGTTTCTTAGGTAACCATTTTTGAACTGTCTTTTGTTTTTTGCTTCGTTTTTTGGAACTACAAGGTAGATCTTCAGGTGTTTCAGATTCAATATCCAAATCTCTTTTTCCATCTTTATTAATAATTCTAATTTCAACACTTTGCAACAAAATTCCTCTCCCAATATCTTCGAAATTTGCACATGCTTCCTCATTATCACTTGGTGCATCATCTTTATCAGAATGTTCACCACCATTTGGTGGTTGGAACACAATTTGTAACTCTTCGGCATCTTCTATTTCTTCAGCAATTGCAGTTGTATTTTTTTTCGAAAATAAAATGTTGAAAAGTTCTTCAGCATCTTTTTGTACGGACAATAACTTCCTTTTAGATATTACACTTTTAAGGCAAAATGGACTTAAACTTTAAATATTTTTAGTGATGATCTACATGTACAATAACATATATTTGAACATATAAAACTGTATATAATGCAATGTAACTATAGAAATAAAACATAACGTAATGACTTTGAAAATACTGTATAATACAATGCCATTTCAATGGCTTAGGTAAAGTTATATACTAATTGTTGCATGTAACATACACAACAAAACATATATACTCCTGTAAATTAGCAGTTAATTACCTAAAGCTGTATCAAATTTTAGTATTTTCCTAGTTAATTTTTAATACCACTGTCTGATAAAACAACTTATATGCATTATATAACATATACTTTTAATTTAGGTGTGTAAGATATAAATCGTATAAGTACATGCTACTTCCCAGCATATGATATATCATACGCAGAGTTGTAAGTATTTTTGCTGAAACCATAGACAAAATTTTTATGAAATTAGAATGGCTGCATCTTAGTTGAAGAATGCTTTCCAAAAGATGCCTAAAAAAATCCTAAATGTTTATGTCTATCTTGTGAAAAATAGCAAGAGTTTACTTACACCTCTATAAATCTAATTATCGTAACTTTGCCCCAAAAAGAAGTTTTCTTTTCACACCTTTGCTGATGATGCAAATATTTCTCATTTTGACACATGTAAACATGATGACCAGCAATACGAAATGTAAAAAAAATGAAAAGAAAACAGTTTCTAAAAAATTTTTTTTTACGCAATTATAAAGTACACTCTAGCATATGATATATCATTCGCTGGGCATTAATGGGTTAAATGGTGTAGTGGTAATTATTTCTAATCTTCAAATAAAAGACCTGGAGTTGGAAATTCTATAAAAGTACTATTAAATGTTGCTATTCATTAGAATTTTAAGTGCTATTGTGCTTTAACAAAGTCTTGTTCAAAAGCAAGTGTGTAGTGGTCGACGTACAATACATCAGCATGTAAAAGCATGGGAAAAAGGATGCAAAATCAACAAAACAGTAAAAATAGCAAACAGTAAACAATTTTTAATCTGTGGAAACAATGAAAAGTAGCAGTGTTAATTGTGATGCCACAAAGACTGAATAGTCACCAGCAACTGTTGATAGATTAAAATTTGTAATGCGATCAAACGAAGTAAAAAAATTGCACACTCCTGTTCTAGACAATGTTTGAAAGCAAACAATAAATGCTTTGTTGGTGTTTGCAAAAATCCTTTACCTGTAGTCAAATAAAAGACAATTGTAAAATATTAAACTAAAGCTTTTTCACTTATTCTGTCTTCACATTGCATTATGAATTATCTTAAGATTATAGATTTGGTAATCAGCTGCCAATTTTGCAGAATGCCACTTAATGCTAAATTACCCTATAGGTGACTAAGTTTTAAGTCATTTCAAAACATACTGCTTAAGCTACTTGAAATATTTCCACGCCCCACAGGTTGGATGCCCCTAATTTAAAGCTCGCAAAATGATGATGCATTTGTCAACCTTAGAGTAAATGATATCACTAATTATAAAAGTGAAAGTGTGTGTATTAATTACCGTAAATCTTTTTTGGTCTTCATACTTCTTTTCAGCAGTCCAAAAGTTCTCAAGCATTCTCATGTAAGAAATCAGAAAAGTTTTTACTTTATCTCAAAGCTTCCTAAACATAAATTTTCATTCCAGGGTTTTTACTACATTTAATTTTCTTGTTTGGCTGGTACCTCTCTAGTTGATATATTTTGATTAAACAATTTTTTACCAGGTTTTTAGCTGCTCTTGGTATATTAGACTTTTCTGTGGTCTCTTACTCTTTAGCATCCTGTATTGTTTTGCAACTTTTTTCTACTAGATTTTCTTGTTTTGTTTAGTAAATTTTGTCCCTTTTTTTCAGTCATCTTGCTAGAGATAAAGTTAATTGTGGAATTGTGTGCTCTGCTATTTATTTTGCTCCATCACGCTTGCAAGTCATAGATGTTGATAATTTTTGTTTAGACATTGCTGTAGTAAATTATTTTATGACAACTTTTTAATGGTTTTCTAATTCCAAGCAAACCTGCTGGCATTGTCTCTGCTAGTTTTGACTTAGCATTGCTAATAAAAGTTAAGAGCAGACTGGGCCAAATTTGAAACCTACCTGAAGGGTCTAGCTAAAATATTTTTAGAAAGTGTTGATGTTCACAGGATGAATAGGACATTTCTATGGCTACAGTGCCCATGTGACCTAAAAACTAGGTAGTTGACCAGTACAATTTATATGTTTAGAAATTACAATGTTAAAACATTTGGAATAGGCAATTTTATACAGACTCTGAGAGTGCTCTTGATTATATATATATATATATATATATATATATATATATATATATATATATATATTTATATATATATATATAAGCATAAATTCTCAGTTAGGGAGACATGCTATAAAATTCTGAGTTTGGTCGACACCACTTTGTTAAAGCTGCAGCAGCTTCAGACTGAGCACATAAGCTCAAAAAATTGTTTTCCACATAATTGAAAAGAAGTTACGTAAATTTGAAGCAACCAACAATATAGTTTAGTGTCGCCTTAAAATTGTCGCCTTAAACTTTTCACTTTTTCTAATGCTAAATTGACGGTTTGGTCGACACTCGATAATGTTTTTTTTTAATTTAGGTCTACATATACTTGGCTAACAATATAGCTTAATTGTGTTGTAATTTCTTTTGTTAAAGTACTTTGACGGCTAATTGGCTACAATTAGTACTTGTTGGCTACAATATTTGGAATTTTATTCAGATTTGTTTAGGCTGGAAGTAATCAGACCTAAATAAAAATTTTGACAATGGCATAAAAAGCGGCTTTATTGCAATACCTGCTTGCAGCAATTTTTTTTGGTTATTACTACAATTTTCTAGTGTATGATGGAGCTCATTATATATATGCTGACACCAACTCCCTCGATGATTTTCGGCGCCCTCGAACAAATATCAACTTGAGGTCTAAAACTACGTAAGAAATTACCTGAGCATTGCAGTAAACCTGCAAAGCATGACATTTAAGAAATATAAAATTACTTCAATTTGTGCAATGCTTGCTTGAAATCACAAAAAGTGCGGTTTAATTATTAAGTAAAGATATATTACTATTAATATTGAAGTCAGAATAACCATGATATGTATAAAAACCCTATATCAGAGGTTCTTTCGCTTTTAAAATGTACCCACTCCTGATCATGCAAACAAAACTCGTTCCCCACTTTCAAATCAAACCATCAACGTCTCTCAGCATTAGATCCCCTTCTTCAAATGCTCTGTTAAAAGAACGTGCAAACATTGTACAGTTTAGTGGACTTTTGTTATTCTAATGTACCTCGAATTTGTTTTGTTGATGCACAGCACATATTATGCATTGCAATACTATGTTAAGAAAACATCTTAAGACACATATTTTCTAGTTCAGTCGTCAATTGATACAATATTTTATCAGTTTAAGTCGACAAAAATTATTTATAAACCCCAATATATTCTCTACTCTAAAATATTAGGTTAAGAGGATACTTTGAAAACATATTTCTAATAAAGTCGACAACCAAAACCATATTTTATGAGTTTAAATCGACAAAAAATAATAATAAGCTCTAATGTATATACTGTTATCTAAAATACTATGTTAAAAGGACACCTTAAAATACTTTTAGTTTAGTTGACAATTGAAACTATATTTTATGGGTTTAAGTCGACATATAATAGTAAGCTTCAATATATACTCTGGTCCAAAATGCAATGTTAAGAGGACTCCTCAAGACATGCTTTAGTTTTAGTCGACAATTAAAACCATATTTTATTAGTATAAACTGACATGAAATGATTATGATTTTAAATAATTTAAAATTCTGCATTGAGAGAACACCTACCATATTTTTAGTTTAGTCGACAATTGAAATCATGTTTTACGAGTTTAAATTGAAATATAATAACTATAAGTTTGAATACCTTAATATGCCATGTTAAGAGGACCCCTCAACACATGCTTTTAGTTTAGCCAACAAATCAATCCAAATTTTACGAGTTAGTTTACATAAAATAATCATAAGCTCAAATATTTTAAAATTCTATAGGGGGAAGACTACACTTTTACCTATTTTCAGTTTAGTCTATATTTATAGCTGACTGTATTCAAGTACTTACCAAAATAAGAAATGATTTTCTTTGTTTACGTTGTTCCATTGCTAGTAGTTTTTTTATATTGATTACTGTATTGAACACCAAGGTTTATCGCTTCACTCAACATGAAGAAAACATTGCTACATTGTATTCAATACAACAAGCATTTATTACGTGTGAGAGAAATTATTTGCTTTCATTACTTTTCATTGCTAGTCATTTTTCATATTGATGTTTGTTTTGTGCGCCTAGCTTTATCGTTACCACAACTTATTATGCTCAACATAAAGAAAACATTTCTATCTTGTAGCCAATACAACAAGCATTTATTACAAAATACAAAACTACAATTAAAAAATCACATCAAAGCAGTAATATTTTTTCAAATTGCTTTCGATACTTCAGCCGATCAGCGCATAATTCATTATGCACTGTTTGTACGTCTGCAGAAATTTGAGGATGAAGTTTTAAAAACTCTTATTTCCAAAAATCCTGCAAATATTCAATACATTAATGAGATGATAATGATAATTTTTCGATCCCTTTCTCGAAATGGCGGCATGGCAGTAAACATGGAGTTTCGAGACTCTGGCAATATCCCAGGGTCTTGGACAAACAAACATGATTTAAGTAGTCCAAAAAAAGCAAGTCAAAGAGAGTTTGAGGCAAGACAGTAGTGAATGAAAGGAAGTAATCTGGGTAGGATGATTGCAGGCTCTGCATGAGAGAGTCTCACTTTTGCCAATTTTACGGAGAGAGGATTCTAAAAGAAGGCAGTGACTATTGTAGCGAAGTCAAAAAAGGCCATAGCGAGTAATTAAGTAGGAGATTTAGAGGTTTACCTGACTTGTGGATGGGGATGATGTAAGAAATTTTGGAAGTTGACGGAAAAGCTTGGGAAGTCCAGGATATATTGAAGATGTGTAGAAGCAAAGAGATAACCTAGACAGTTAAATGTTTTACCATAAGGTATGCAATTCTGCCTCGGCCAGTTTAAAAAAACAAGGAGGCAGCAGCAATTGCAAACAGTGGCCAAGGAAAGAGAGCAAAAGAAAATGCGAATTTCAAAATAAGTGAGACTGATATAATCTCAGAGAGGATAGTGACAGTCGAAGTGTCCAAAAATGAAAAGGTCTTCACTGGTTGGAAAAATGGATAAGAAGAAAGAGTCAGATCTAGTATCTTGGCATGAGAGACAAATGGGAGAAGCATAAAACATAAATAAAAGAGAGGGGTGAAGAATTGAGACACGTGTTGGTGAGCGATGACACTTCATAATCTAGAATTGGGGTCCAGAGAAAAGAGAATGTCAATGAAGAACTGAAAAGCGGAAAGACCCTGCCTAACAAACGTAATGACCCCAACACCAATTTGGAAATCATTGGGAGCCAAGTTGCAATACTGGAAACGGGTATGATCATACTTAAAGAAAATGTATTCAGAAATCATGAAGGTTAAAAAGCATTGAAGCTTGATTCCTGGATACAGATAATATTTGGGGAGTACAAATTGACAAAATGCAATTCATCAACTTCCCTAGCATGCAGTCTGTTCACGTTCCAGTGCAAAATGATAAGGGTGTCATTGGAAAATTAACAGGGAGGGGCTTCAGGTGCCAAACAAGAGCAATACATAAGACTAGCTGATTTAAAGTTGACAGTGAGGAGCAGGGGAGGAGATCTTTCAGAGTCAAAAAGGGGTAAGTCTTAATCTTGAGAGGTACAATGGGTTTGTGGTCGAGTGGTGAAGGAGCTCATTGCAAGAGGATTCAAAAAGTTGTAGTTTGTGGAGTTCGAATTCACAGAAAATAATGGAATTGATATTTGAGATGGCAATTTACAGTGGAGGTATACTCCAAGTCGATAGGTGGTAGGTTAGCACAGCAATGACAGTGCCAAATTAAAAAAGTTGGAGTTTGTGGAGTTCGAATTCACAGAAAAGAATGGAATCGATATTTGAGATTGTAATTTAGGTATACTCCAAGTTGATAGGTGGTAGGTTGGCCCAACGATGACAGCACTAAGAGACTGGCCATCAGAATTAAAAACAAACACCGAAAGATTGGAGCATCTTAGGTGAACCCAACCATTTATGCATTATATCAATTTACCCCACTGGTGACATTAGCAAGGCAGAAAGAATAAGAATAGATGCAATTTGGCTCTGGGTTAGGATAAGCATTGCCATTCATTAAAAGCAGCAGTTAGATATGGGGGAAAAGGAGAGAGAGAGAGAGAGAATCAAAACTAATTTTCAAAACTATAAAAATTGAAACATACCGGTAATGCACCTTAAGTGCCTTTTTGACTAGTGTCTTTAATCACTTTTTTAGAATGCTGATGAAGAATTGTTTGGTTGCTTTCGTTCCATTGATAATAGAATCTTTTTCCTGAAATTATTAAGGTCAATCAGGGCTTGAAAACAAATTGCTAAGAGTAATCTAAAGCAGGTGATTAATTGAGTTTTGTAGTGGTTTGGACTAATGATTGTGATTTGAATAATGGCTGCTTGTAGTGCCATTGAAAAAATGATTAAAACAAGTTTTTTTGCAAATATTTTTACAAGCAGCACGTTTAATTGACAAACGTTTAGTGGTAAAAGCAGAATTTGGGAGTTTAAAGATGCTGGCATGAATACAAAGGGGGTCGCCGTGACAATTCCATGACGCTGGAGCAATGATATGTAACAAAAAGCCAACACATAATCAAAAAGAAACCCCAAAAAAATCAGCGTTGGCCAAAGCAGTGCACCTTTGTGGCAATAATAAATCTTACTTATTTTGTTCATGGGTTGAGCAGTAGGTTCCACTTGCGCCTCCACAACAGGTAAATAAAATTAATAATGAAATAGATATAAAACAGATCAGTAATAGGAGCACTTACAAAATCAATCTTCCAGTCAAAGAATGTACTTTACTGCCAGGTGGACTAATATAATAGTCTGTGGGCTAACTAGGCCCACCATGCACCCCCCCCCCACCAATAAACGAAACTATGTTTTTCTGATAGTTTTTTATGTGCTTTTTAATATTAGATATGTTGACACTGAATAAACTCTTACGCACTACCGGTTTTGAGCTACTTTATTTGGTGTAGCGACAAAAAATTTTTTACGATTTTCGAGGGGGCAAGAAAAACATAAATGGCAATATTTTTACATTGAAATATCACAAATATACAAGTGACCACTCAAAATGTTAGTAATGAAAAGCTCTACAATGTACATTTTGATTTATGCAAATTCGATAAAAAGGGTGTTAACAAGGGCCATTATGTAATCACCAGTTGCAACCACCGCTAGAAAGCTTGGCACGCGGTTTCTGTTTATGACAGTTTAACATACAATGGAGTGTGATTACATTAAAGCAAAATCTTCACTGTAATGCTTTGTGTTGAAACTTATTAAGCTCGTTAATTTTTGTTTTTCTACTTTTTGCTTAGCAACCATTCCACGTGCTATTTTGTTTTTCTTTGTCTTGTCTTAATAGAAATGGTGTTTAGCAGGCTAGTGCAATTGTAAACGATTGCCAGGTTCAGTTAAGTTTGCAGTGATTGAAAGTCGTTTTGAGTGATTTTGTTAGATTTTGGACGACTAACTGAGTTTTTCTAGACAAGAGGTCGGCAGCCTGCGGCTCCGGAGCCGCATGTGGCTCTTTTCCCCCCCATCTGCGGCTTTCTTCCTTTTCTTGGAAGCAAGCGAGAGTGTGCAATGACACTCAGTTCAATGCCTCTAACTACAGTGAAGACCTTTTTCTTTGGAAAACACTTATGACCTATGCTCCATAGAATTATTGTGGCTCTCATCGGTCCCCTTGTTGTGGGAAACCGGTCCAACTGGCTCTTCGACGGTAAAAGGTTGCCGACCCCTGTTCTAGAAGAATGCAAGATATGTGTGAACAAATTCCGCTAGAGTTTGGTGATAATGATGGCTATCTTTGGGGCTGCTATCAGCGGTTTACGATAAACATAAGTTGTCTCAAAGTAACTTCTATGCCTAGAAAAAAACAAAAAGAGAGGATGCCAAGACGAGGTTCTATTGAGGGTAAAGACAAAACTCTCTTTCAACCATATTGCATATTTTGCAAACGTTATGGTCGAATTGGGGTCAAAAAACAAAATGTATGGACATCATAAAGTTTGACAAACTTTAAACGTGAAGGTGGTCCCACCATTATCAAAATAGTGGAAAAAAGGCGATGAAGAACTTTTAACTCGCATTCGTGGTGAAGATCTTTTTGCAAAGGTGGCTAAATATCATAGCACTTGCCGAATGAGGTACTCTGTTCCAAAAAGGGGCAAAGTGACTATATTCGATCAAAGCAGCATCAAAGTGAAATGGAGGAAGTCCATGCTGTTTGTTTTGCTAAACTTTGTGAAGTGACTGACAGAGAAATAATTATCGGTAAAAAGGTCATGAAAATGACAGATCTCCGTAGTTTGTACTGTACATATCCGTCAGAAACACCATTTGCAAACCCTAATTACAGGTCAGAGAAGATCAAATCAATATTAAATAGCCACAAGGTCTACAACAACAAACTCTGTTTTGTTAGCCTTGGTAAAATTCAGGATCAATATCAGTCAAATCTTGTTTCTAGTAACAAAACTGATCTTTCAGAAGCTGTAGCCATCCTTCTGCACAAAATGATCAAAAATGCATTTGAAACAGCGGAAAAATTACCTTGGCCACCAACTGCATCATGCCTAACTACTGAAAACCCTGCCCCAAACAATTTGCAATGCTTCTTGCGCATTCTCATTAGTGGGAAAGCTGAGAGATCAGAATCAGAAAGAATAGAGCTTCTCGTTTCATCTATCGGTAAGGATCAGTGTCGGGAAGCAACTAAAGGCCAGTGGAAACTTCGAAACACATTCTGGTTTGCATAAGTTTACGCCACTATTTCCGGAGTGCCAAACTGAGCATATTAATGAACAAATTAGGTCATTCAGAGACTTACTCCTTTTCATTACAACTTTAAACCGCACTTGCAGAGGCTCTTGAAGAGGCTCATACTATACTAACACTCCAAATAATACGAAATTCTCATTGCCCATCATTATTTCACAGCGACTTTGATAATTTTGATCAGTTTGTCAAGGACCTTTCTGGTGCAGGTTCGATTCACATCTGCCACGGGATAATGTTACAAGATATTCCCTCTGAGCCTACTGCTGATGAGAACAACACAGATAGCCAGGCAGAAAGCCAGCTATCTCTGCCAAGGAGAGGGGCACGCTCTCTGAAATCCTTGACAAATGCTACCTTACCTCCATGCTACATGAATAAGAGGGACAGCCCAAAAACGACAATTTCTTACATAACATTGGTAGAATATGAAGATGCTCTGTCAAAGTCAATATTGAAGTATCTCCTGTGGTGTATCTGCCGATTGCATAGCAGCCCTGTATCTCAGCAAGTACCTGGGTGGGCGGGCTTCATATCTGAAACCAGTCAAGTTCCAAATCGCCTTACCACAATAGACTATTATCCAATCATTAATCACCCTATAATAGACTACTCCACTGTACAAAAGAGTGCCTTAGAGTATCAAAAAATGCATCGTGAGAGGTCGGTCAGAAGTACGCCGTCACAACATTTGACTTAGGCGTGTGCATGAAGGCTAACCCTATTATTTGGAAGAATCCAGAACTCTATGATGATCACATTGTAATGATAGGATCCTTTCACTTAATCTGTGCATACCTAAAAATGATTGGTAAAAAAATGAATGAGTCCGGATTAGCTGATGTGCTGTTAGAAGCGGGGGTTATATCTGTTGGTTCCATGAATGTTGTGATGTCCGGAAAAAACTACAGTTGTGCAATAAATTGCACAAAGTCGTGGCTGAAAGCCTGGAAAGACTGCTTCTTGACAGATATTTGGAAACTAGATCTTTAAAAGGCGTACCAGGTGATTTGCTACAAGCAATAGATCATATCATTAACGAGAGAAGTTCAGAAAACTTGGATGCTGCAATGCAAAACAAAGCACTTGCTAAATTTCTTGAAGAATCTTCCATATTCAGGCAACAGGTCCGCAGTGGAAGCCTTGGTATAACTGCCCAATTTTGGCTGACGTATGTGAATCATGTTTCGTTGGTCCTTTCTTTACTGTATGCTGTAAAGAACAATGATTATTACTTGTATGGTGCTTGTTTAAGTAAAATGGTGGATCTATTTTTCAGCTTTGATGGTCAAAATTATGCCAGATATCTCTGCTACTTCTCGTTGTTCTCGGTCAACATTGAGAAAACTCTCCCAGGCGCCACCGAGTTACTCAAATTATGTGCAATAAGTGTGGCAAGGTCATTCATACCAGCAAACAGGTGTGCAGTGGATAGAACCATTGAAGAAACATTTATGCGACATGCCAAATCTCAAGCAGGCCCGGCCGGGCGGGGTGCCGGCATTTCAGGTCTCCTGAATAACTATGAAGCTTATCGTCGTTGGGCACGTACAGCCCCCAAGATTGAGATATGTTGAAGTAATGCTTCAGATGGCAAATATGTCCGATGATGGTAGTGGCAGAAAACACCGTGATACTCGGCCATCGCAAGTAAAAAAAAGTGAAAAAGCAGCATTTGCTACAGTGGAAGCAATTCAGAATTTCATGGACCTATTCCAAGTAGAGATGGATGATAAACTTTACTGCATTTCATCTGGTGCTGCAGTACCATTAAACATAGAATCAGACAACATGAATGCTGAATTGTCTGGCACTGCTGCAAAGGAACCTTTTATTTCTGGTAGGTTGTGAAAGAATGAGCAGTTTTTTGAGCCAATCAAAAAGGCTGAACCAAAAAACATATGCAGATATGGGGAAGGCATTAGTTGTGAAGACATCAAGTAATCGTGAAGTTCCGTACAAGCAACAAGCAAATGTTGCGTTTCAATTGTTAGGGCTTTCACAAAAACAATCAGAAAAGATTGATATGAGAGAACTGATGAAATATCCACTTATGCCAGTACCCCCATCAATTGGTACTCCCGACAGCTACCTTTTGAAGACAGACAAGAGCAAAGGATTTACTTATCTCACAAAACAATTGGATGACTTTACCATGCCATCAGATGCCAAAACCTTGAATGTTGAAGAAGGGAATTCAATTTTTTACTGCATGAAAGAAGTGCCAGCAACATTTAAAGAGGTATGCAAAAAATATACGATGTCAGTATTGTGGAATAGTCTGATCTCCTATTTAGCACTGGCATGTCCAAGGAAAATTCTATCAAGAGCTTGGAAAGGACAAGCCATGGTAGTGGTCAAAAACGCATAATTAAAGGCGAAAGTACAAAACGACCTGAAAACTGGAGGTCATTTCTTAGCAATAACTCTAGCAAACAGTAGTTTGTGAGATTGCTTCTAAAGGTGGGGAGCAGTGATGATTTTGGGAGAAAACTTCAAAACAAAACGGTTATATTCACGTGTGAAGAGAAGGCCTACCTACTTAAAGACAACGGAGCATCAGTGATGATGACAGAGATTCCCAAGTTGGAGTCTGATCAAGAAGAAACAGACACAAGTGTTGTTCTATATTGCTTTTATGCAGCCGATGAAGATTTTTTACTAATATAACTATGTTCGAGTCAGAAACCCAGATAGTGGTATTTTCTTCATTCTCTTTTATCATGCATCAAAAATAAACATCACTCTCCTGTTTGACACTGGCTCCAGATGCAAGAGAAGGTTGTTAAATATCTATCAACTGGCACATGACTTCACACCTCTTTACTGAGATACTCAACAGAGTCTTCATGCTTTTTCAAGATGTGACACGACCAGTGCTTTCAAAGGCATTGGAAAGGTGAAGCAGATAAACTTCTTCAGAAACCACGCTATGAAATTGTTTTCCAGAACCTTGAAAAGTCATGGGATGAGTCGGAAGATCTTTTCTTCAACTGGAAGAATTCACGTGTTCCATGTACAAGCCCAGAGGTCGCCTTTTAAATGTTGATGATCTTCGCTATGAAATGGTTTTGAATAAATGCTGTGGAAAAGAAAATCAACTGAATCCAAACAAGAGCACCGAATGGCCATCCCATCCACCCCCCTAGATCTTGCTTAAGGGAACACATAAAAAGAGAGAACTGCCAAGTGGTTATTTGGAAACAAGCCCATATTTCCAAACCAGTGGTTTTATTACCACCTGAGGACAATGGATGGATTTTAGTAAACAAAGTCATTGAGCCAAAGTGGTGTGATGGAGATATATTTCCAACTTATCTCGCTGACATTTTGGACAAAGCAATTGAGACAGAGAATGAGTATAGACTGAGTGATGGGAGCACAGACCAAATATCCACTGATGACGAAAGTGATGAATAACCTGATTCTAAAACAGGTTATTCATCTGACGGTGACAAATGACGGTGACTAAAAATAAAATCAAAGCACACAAAAATTTACATAACAAAGTAGTAGTAGTTATTCAGTTTTTATCCGGTGTTTTCCCTTTAGCAGAGATGGCCGGATTTACCCCATTCCTTCTGCAATTTCTCGCACTCTGTCCCTCCACTTATCTCGTCTCAGAGCATCCTCCTTCTTCAAACCAACTTTCTCTGTCTCCTCTTCCACTTGCTTCTTCCAGGTCTTCTTTGGTCGTCCTCGCTTTCTCTTGCCAGTCACTTCAAGATTCAGAGCAACCCTCAAAACACTATCGTCATCCCTCCTCAGTACATGTCCATACCATCTAACTCCATTTGCTGTCGCTAACCGGTCTATCGTTTCCTTCAACCCTAACATATCCATCTGTTCTTCAGTCATCTTTCTGTCTACCACTTTCTGACCGCACATGGCTCTCACCATAGCTCTCTCCGTTCTCCTTAAAATTGCTTTTTCATTTTCTTTGAGACACCATGTCTCACTTCCATACAGTATTGCTGATCTTACGCAACAACAATAAACTTTACCTTTCATCTTTAGAGGAAACCTATTTCCAAGCAACAACTCTCCACATTTCCTGAATCTTACCCAACCGATTCTTACTCTTGCTGTGACTGCCGCATCACAACCACCACTAGCATTTAGTCTGTCTCCCAAATAACAAAATCCATTCACTGTCTCCACTTCATCACACAACTTCTCGATTGAGTCCATCGTCCCTTCCATTATTCCTTTACATTTCAAGCAAACAAAATGCATTGCCAACCTAGCGGTAGCTCTGTTTATTTTTGCACATTTGCCATGAACCCAGTTTTCACATTTTGTGCACAACACTGAGTTGGCCATGACTCTCCTCCCACAAACTCCACGTGGATCTATCTTGCTTTTGTATAGTTCGCCTTCTGACCCGCTTACCATCAGTTTTGTTTTTCTGGTGTTGACCTTTAAACCTTTACTTTCCAGTGCATTCTTCCAATTCCAAAACCTTTCCTTCAAGTCTTCCATGTCTTCACTCATGATAACAAGGTCATCTGCATATAGTAATTCGTTAACCACACCCCTTCTTGCATTTTCGGTAACAACGTCCACCACTATTGCAAACAATAGTGGCGACAGCACAGATCCTTGATGTACACCAACATTTACTTCGAATTCCTCTGAATATGCAGATCCCACCCTGACTCTTGTCTTTGCACCATCATACAGGCTCATAACTGTCCGAACTATTACTTCTGATAGACCCTTCTTTCTCATGGCCCATTCCATCATTTTTCTTGGCACTCTATCAAAAGCTTTTTCCATGTCAACAAAACACATATACAACTTCTTGTTCTTCTTTTGATATTCCTCCTGCATTCTTCTCACAATAAATATCGCATACACTGTTCCTTTTCCTGGCATAAATCCAAACTGCATTTCATTCAAATTGACTAGTGTTCGTATTCGCCTCTCTAGCACTCTTTCAACGATTTTCATGGCATGTTCTAGCAGTTTCACTCCTCTGTATGATCCGCAGCTCATCACATCACTCTTTCCTTTAAAGATAGGTACAATCACACTTGTTTTCCACTCATCAGGCATTCCTCTACCATCCAATACACGCTGGCACAGTTCCATCATCACTTTAACCCCGATTTCACCACTTGCAACTATCATCTCCACACTTACTTCAGATGGTCCGGTTGCCTTTCCTGATTTCATCCTTTGCATTGCCTCCACAATTTCATTACGAGCCACTTTTTCCACTGGTCCTTCTACTACATCAGTTTCCACCATGTGGTCCCATTCGTTCTCTTCGTTCATGATCTTTTCCATATGTTCCTTCCAAATTTTTGCCCTATCTTCTTCAATAAAAGGAAATGTAAATAATTGATAGGTATTAATAGGCATAATTTCGGCATTTCCTTGAATAAATCATAACGTACATTGTAGAGCTTTTTATTACTAACATTTTGAGTGGTCACTTGTATATTTGTGATATTTCAATGTAAAAATATTGCCATTTATGTTTTTCTTGCCCCCCCCCAAAAATTGTAAAAAAATTTTTGTTGGCACACCAAATAAAGTGGCTCAAAACCGGTGGTGCGTAAGAGTTTATTCAGTGTTAACATATCTAATATTAAAAAGCACATAAAAAACTATCAGAAAAACATAGTTTCGTTTATTGGTGGGGGGGTGCATGGTGGGCCTAGTTAGCCCACGGACTATAACTACGTTACTTGTAGGCCTATACATGCAGGCTAAATGCATACATAAGTGAATGGCGGTCCGTATATATACGCATTTTGCTTCAAAAATTAGAACTAGAGGAAAAATCAGAACTCTAAAGTTCTCTGCAACCTTTCTCAAGGCTTGCATGTCTAAAAGAGCTTCAAAAATTCTTTGCTCTCTGGAAATAACTTTCTAGTAAATACACCAGCATAACTTCTTCATATGAATGTATGAAACACTAATTCACAACTTTATACAAGTAAATAATTTAGCACTGTAACAAGCAAACGCACAAAACAATTTAATTCAGCAGCATGTCACACTCACTTATTTCAAATGCAAAAAAGATAATATGGCAAATAAAAATAATTCAAGGAAAAACCAAAAAGGCATTTGAAGAAATGATCTAATTTAGAAGACTTTAAAAAATGATATTTACAGCTTCCCTGCTTGGCGCTCAGCACATAAGGGATAGTGTGGAGAACGAGCCGGCAAGCTTGCTTGTTGTGTCCTTGGGCAAGGCACTTAACGGGATCCCTCCATCTTTATGTGGCAGACAGATGGTGGGGCCAAGCAATCCACCCGTCGTGGTGGCCCAGTCTGACGAAAGACATGCAAATCAAGCTTGAGCTCATACGCATGAATGAATGAATGAATCTAATTTAAAGAAAACTTGTTCGATTTATAAGTGCAAGCAAAATTTTGAGTAAAATATAAAAATTCTATCATCTATGCCCTCATGAACAACACATTGATACCAAGGTTGCAGTTACGAGAAACTTTGTTGCTCAAGAGACTTTGTTTTTACATGGCTGATTAAAAGAAATTTTTGATTTCAAACTCCAAAGTTTGAAATCAAAAATTGCTATAAATCGCAAAAATAATTTGCATTGTGCATTTCACTTTAAAAAATGTAACGCAGTAAACAGGTTATTGTATATCAGTTTAGAGCACACAAAAGTAAACTGAAAATACCTGTTTGTGCAGTAGCAGAAAATAAGTTTGACTTACTTGAATTTGTCTGTTGATTTTCTGAAATGCTCATTTCAGCACAAATTTGTTCTTGCTCCAGCAAATCTTTAAAATAGCATTGTGGTTAGCAACATTTTTACATCAACATAACTTAATATAATGCTCATAGTTTTTGTATTTGACTCGACTTTTTGGTCCTTATTTGGATAGTTTGTTCTGCAAAAGAAGTCAGGTTGTGCAATACACTTCTAGCAAAATGCACAACAGCAATAACTTTTGAAAGCAATAACTTTACAACTAAACATAGTCTTCTGTATGAAATTTCTTTCCAAGATAGATACAACTAGCTCTTGCCGATATTGGTATGTAGGGAAAAAGGAACGTAGCATTAAAACCAAAAAAACGGAGACTTGTTGACAAAGTTAAGACTTTTAACACCAAAAAGTCAGCATTGAGCTAACATGTTTCAGATTTAGACCACGAAATAGACTGGAATAATGTTAAAATCAGAATCACATCGTACAAGCGTAGAATTGTGGGAAGTTTTTTGATAAACCAAAACTCCCACTTACTAAATGTGTGAAATTGTAATGATAATGCAAATTTTCCTGCACTTTATAGTGTCTTTACTTTGAGTAAAATCTTTTATGTATTCTCATCACTTTGTTCTTGTACTTTTTCTTGTTTCTGTGAGTAACAATACTTATTGTTTACTTGGTGTGTAATAATTAGGGTTTGAGAACCAGGATCCCGGTTTTGGAAACTCCCGGGATTTAGCAACTTTTTTAGCTTTCCCGTTTTATGGTTTTTGAACTAAAAATTCATGGTTTTGTGAGCTAGTATCCTCACGACACTTGTATCTAAATTAAATTTGTCGTGACTGTTGCCATTGTAACGACACAAAACTTGATGCCTCGATTGTTAAACTGTTTGCTGTTAACTAAAGGATATCAAGTTTGAGCCAGTTTATTACAGTCATTGTGCAAGAGCAAGCAGCAGAAATTCAGGTGCAGTGCCATTCAGTTATGGAACGTAGTAATCAGTCAAAAGTTTTGAAACATTTTACACGAGATGATGATGACTGTGACAGAGCTAGTTGTATTCATTGTTCAAAAAAAAATATCTTCTAAACGTGGTTCAACTAGCGGTCTTTTTTGTCACCAGAAAAGCAAGCACAACCTTAGCTTAGAAACCAAAGATCAATCTTGTACTTCTAAGAAAGCAAAAATCGATCCTACCATTTGTCAATCAAAAGAAAGAAAGTGTGCAAAGTATTGTCTCTCAAATTGTAGCTGTGGATGGTTTTTCTATCCATTCTACAGGCAAAGTTCATTCGTGAGTCACTTAGTGCCAAAGACTTTCGGCTTCCCTCTTCGGACTCAAGTATTATAAATTTAAATCACAGTGAAAATGATGACATTCAAAAAGAGATAAAGGTCAAACTTGAAACAAAAGTTCAAGCCAACACCCGTTTCAGTGTGACTATGGACAAATATACTTCAGTGCGTTGCCGAAGATACATGAACATCAACGTTCATTGCCAAAACGATGTTATAAATTTGGGTTTTATGACAATGCTTGAATCATGTGATGCTGAGAAAATTTTACAGTTGTTGGAGAAACAGTTGGCTGATTTTGGAATAACCAACATGCAGATATCTGTTGTCAGCATTGTCTCTGGTGGCGCCTCAGTAATAAAGAAATTGGTTAAAATTTCTCAACTTAACTTACCAGCTCTGCTATGCACATGGTGTGCATCTAGCTGTGTGTGATGTATTGTTTAAAAACAGAAGTGTCACTCATATTGCCGGTGAAGATTATGATTACAACGACGATCAAGATGAAGAAATGTATGAAGAAGGTTTTGGTATAGTGATCCCTGCAACAGCATCAAACGAAATACCATTTTTCAATGTAGAAATAGAGAAAGTACTCAAAAAGGTGCGAAAGGTGGTAAAGATATTTTAAAGTTCGGTGAAAAACGAAGTCTTGCAGAAATATGTGTTGTTGGTAAAAAACAAGGAGTTTTCACATGTCCTAGATTGTAAAACTCGCTGGAACTCTATGTTTGAAATGATTGAGTGGTATATGTCTAAAAAAGCGCATATCAAAGATTTACTTGATTTGTCGATTGAACATAATATACCAACAGCTGAAATTTTGTTTCTTAATGAGCTAAAATGTGCTCTTGAACCAATAAAACTTGCGGTCGATGCTTCATGTCGTAAAGATGCAATGCTTTTGACTGTGGAAGGAATTTTCCAATTTTTATTTTTTTTTGAGTTGAAGAAGAGGAAGTCCAGCCTTGCAAAAGATTTGCTTTGCTCCGTAAAAAAAACGTATATAACAAAGACGACAACACAATATGGTTAACTTGATGCGTTATCTTTAAAATCCAAATTTATCGATTCATGATGAGCATTATGCTGGTGACACATCGTTATTAGGTAGTAACACCAAAGAAGGTTTTGTGAAAACTGCTACTACTTTATTTTGCCGTCTATTTTGGGAAAATGACAGTAATGAAGGAAAAAGTCAGGACAAGAACGAAGATATAGAGTTGACTAACAAAAATCAGGAGCATGAAAGTCTTTTTGAAAGACTTCAGACACACATTGAACATTCCACAAATTCCACTCCCACCCAGTTAGAGACATTTGTTGATGATAGAAGTCATGTCACCCAATTTCAAACTGTAGTCAAGCAAGAAATGAAACCATAATACTAGAAGCTACTTGAAAAAGACCAAGCAAATTGAAGAAGCTATTCAAAGCCTTATTGCCCGTCCCCCCAACGTCAGTTGAAGCAGAATGAGCACTTTCTGCTGCAGGATTGTTTGCCACAAAATTACGGTCACCATTAAGTGACAAATCTGTTAGTGTACTGAGTTTTTTTCACAGTCATTATATAAAAAATAATTAAAGCAAACTTGATGCATTTACGTTTTGTTGTTTGTATTATATACAATCCTGATTTTTCTTGGAATAAGGTTAGACATTACCCAAATTCCCGTTTTTTTTCAGAACCGGGAAATTGGAAACCCTAGCAAAAATTTGTACTTTGGTTGCCTTGTAAATTTTCAATTTGTTATTTGCTACTGATTTTTTTAGGATGCTCCCCGGAAACTAAGGGGAGCAGTAAAAATAAAATTGTTGCAGGAACGCATCTGATTGCTACTAACAATTACTCAACAAATGAAAAGATGCCAACTATATCTAATAGCTATTGTTGTTATATTATGTATATCCCTATAATACACAATAATTAGGCCAATATTTACATATAAATGATACCAACAGGGTCAATAGTACATTGTCAACCTTACTTCACCTCAAACGAGGGGCAAGTGTTGCTCACTAATATTATGCTCCACAGTACCTAAACTGATATAGATGTTATTCTAAACTCAATGACTTCAAATATAATTTTATTTACACTTTTCCTAAAAATGTAAGTCAACTCGGACAAGAAGAAATTGGTCTATTTTGTGTCCTTATGAAGATGCCCACTCAAATTTTACTTTCAGCTCTGTATATAAAAGCAAAGTGTCTGTAGTGCTGTAATAATATTTTTGGCATGGCATTGTTTAGTGGTGAATACAATCGAAATAGGTGTTACAAGAAATAAGTAAACAAAACTCCAACAAGATTTTACGAACTTCAGATGAATATCAAATTTACAGAATAGCAGTTATGCAGCGTATTAAGGTAACCATCTCTGTTATAATGATATCCACCTTGTGAGCTAGACCGGTGCAATGGCATAACATATTGAGCGTTCGTCTCACAGTCGGTAATCCAGGGTTCATTCCCAGGTCAAATTAAACCAATGCCTTTGAAATTGGTATCTACAGCTACCCTGCTTAGTGTACAGTAGTAAAGGGTTAGGGTGAAGAATGCGATCACTTCATCTGCACATCTCAGAGATCAAGCTTATGAAAGATGACCCCAAATGAGTCAGCCTGGTCAAGCTTAAGGAAGCTGGATGACTTTCATCCACCACAGATTGACTCAATGCTCCTCTGTCTGATTTATCCCACCTGAAGCATCTGCTTCATTTGGTGGAAAAAGCCCCATCTCTAGCATCTGAAAAGAATGAGAGACAGCTTTTCCGGAAATCCTCTGGAGGAGTAATAACCACAACAAAAACAGCAGCATTTAGTGACGCTTATTTTAACAAGTTGACATTTTAAAATATTTACACATAAATTCATGTTCAAAAAAGTGGAATTAAAATGCGTTGTAAAAATACCCTGAGTAGTATAAACGGTTAATATTAAAATGATGTCGGATCGTTAAAATTTTTGGTTACAAACTTAAACTTTTACTGCTCTCCCGCATTCTTTTTATATGATATGACAGCAAAAATGAAATATTTAATTAGGTTAAGCAGCAAAAAAATGTAATGATGATTTGGTTGTGGCTGAATTTTGGCAAAGTTATCAAAATATACATCAAGCTCAGTGTTTTTAATATTTTTATTTTATCCTTACCAGAAGTTTCTTCATCTTCAAGAAATTTATCCAAAAATATTCTATGTTTTTCACTGGTGTTGGTTAATTGAATGATGCCAGAAAGTTCTGTTAACGTAGATAAATGTTAGGTCAGACTGTTAACTATAATCAAGCAGTTGCTTTATATGTCCATGAGATTGCTGGCATATTGCAATCTTCAGGCAAGACATTTTGTAGCTAGGTTTGCATAACTGATAGTGAAACTGGACTCGTGATTACAACGTACTCAGTTCAAAATTCATCCTGCCACAGATGTTAGTCTGATAATGCATATACTTCACTACAAAAGAACGTTATTGCTAATTGCTCTATCGTTGAAAAGAAATTAGTCTACCATAGCTAACACAGTTTATACAGCAAAGCACCACAAATAGACTAAAAGCACATATGTAAATTGCGTTGTGCATGCAAACTTCATAGTTAAATCTTCAAATTTTGTGCACTAATCTGATCAATCAGAGGTTGAAAAATTAAGCCGTTTTGCTGCCATTGTTAAGTTCTTCTTTGCCAGCTGAAGCATTACCTGAGCTCTTGTAGCCATTTTATTTTACTTTGACGGATCAAAGGAGGTTGGGAAAGAAAACAAGTCAATTTCACTTGGAAACAGTAGAAAATAAATTCTTACACCAGTTGTAAATAAATATTTAGTAACAACTCGCATTTAAAAATTCAGCTAAATAAAAGTATATTTTCATAAACTGGTAGCTCTCTTCAGCGTCCTGATAAATTAGTAACTATTATCATATATAGACTTTATACAATCAAGACAAAAATTTAAACAATAAAGAGCTCTGTCACAGTTCTTTCGCACTCACTTTGTCAGACAAAATAAGCTATGTACTCAATCAAAGAAATAGACTAAATACAAAAATTCTGCAAGCAAAAAAGAAACTAAGTCAAGAATCTACCAGAGATAAGACGGCGAGTTATATAAGTCAGAAACGCTTTCGACTGCAGTTAATCTGTCAGTTTTTGTCTATCCGACAATTAATTAAAGGACAATGCATGTCTTGTTTAAAGAGAAAACATAAAACAGCTGCAGTCAAACGAACTGTGTAGCGGTCTGGTGGGTGGTTCACTTACATACAAGTTTTAAAAGCGCTAAGCAAGCGAAACACATAACAGGCAAAATACGTAACAAATTGAAATTGCCATGTAAGAATCAAAAATTTTCCAACTGGAAGTCAATTTCATAAGATGAGCAATTCTTGCATTTATTTTTTCATGAAAATTAACCTTTCAATAACGGTAGTGACCGGAAAAGCTTTGAATTCCAGCATGTAATTGCTATTGCTTTTGGCACAAATAACGCAATTGGCCGAATTCACCACCTTGATAGTTCGTACACACCATCATGCCACTTTGCTCTGTGAATGGCATTTCCCCATTTTCAGTCCAATCTGATTGGTATGCTCCTCCACTTGTCTCTTCCACGTCATATTTGGTCGCCCTTGCCCTCTTTTTCCCACCACTTCGAAATCCAATGGTCTTCTCAAAACATCACCATTATCCCTTCTCAAAACATGTCCATACCATCGTACTCGACTCGCCCGGCTAGTCCATCTAAAGTATCCTTTAAACTCAGCAAACTCATAAGTTCTTGGCTCGTTCTTTTTTCAATCACCTTAACTTTACACATTGCTGTCATCATTGCTTTTTTAGTTCTTCTCAAAATCACCATCTCATTCTCCCTTAGACACTGCATCTTATTCCCGTAAAGCATTGCTGATCTTACATAACTCTGATAAATCCTTTCTTTCATTTTCACTGAAAACTTTCTCCCATAAAGCAACTCCCCATATTCTCTAAATTGTATCCATCCAACTCTCGTTCTTGCTGTTACCGCTGCTTCACTTCTACCACTGGCGTTCAACCTGTCCCCCAAATAACAAAAGCTCTTCACAAAGTCAGCCTGGTCATAAAATGATAATTCTTCGCTTGGTTCCATGATTCCTTCCTTTGTATCAACACATAGTTTACAAACAAAACCTTTTGCCAGAGTTGAAGTGATCCTCTTTATTCTTGCGCATCTACCATGTACCCATTTACCACACTTTGTGCACATCACCGAATTTGCCATCACCCTCTTGCCGCACTTAGCACATGGATCAACTATGCTCTTGAGTACCTCATCTTTCGAACTATTCACCATTATTTTGGTTTTCATAAGGTTCATCTTCAGCCTCTTGCTTTCAAACGCCTCTTTCCATTTTAAAAACTTCTCTTTCAAATTCTCTATATTTGCACTCATTAAAATCAAATCATCGGCATACAAAATTTCATTCATCAATCCTTTTCTTGCATTTTCCAAAAACACATCCACTGCAAGTGCAAAAAGCAGTGGCGACAACACAGCTCCTTGATGTAAATTTACTTGTACCCAGAATTCTTCAGATAATTCACATCCCACTTAAACTTTTGTTTTTTCTTGTGATAGAAGTTCATCACTACTCTTACAATTACTTCTGGTAAATCTTCCTTTCTCATCGCCTACTCCATCATCTTTCTTGGAACTCTATCAAATGCCCTCTCAAAATCTACAAAACAGCACAACTTTTTCTTCTTTCTTCTCTCAATATCCACAAAACAGTACAACTTTTTCTTATTATCCCTATATTCCTCTTGCATTCTTCGCACTACAAACAAGGCATCTGTTGTTCTTCTTCCAGACATAAAATCAAACTGCATTGAATCAATATTTACTAATTCTCAAATCCTTCTCTCCATCCCTCTTTCAACGATCTTAATGGCACGCTCTAACAGCTTACTCCTCTGTAAAAATAACAGTTGTTTACATCTCCCTTTTCCTTGAAAATTGGTACCAGCACACTTGTTTGCCATCCATTTGGCATTTCTTTCCCATCAAACACGCATTGGCAAAAATCCACCATCACACTAACCCCTACTTCTCGACTAGCAGATATCATCTCTGCACATACTCCAAAAGATCCAAGCTGCCTTTCCTAGTTTCATCACTTTTATTGCTATCGACATTTTTTCCGGGTAACATTTTTAATGGGACCCTTCACCATGCTAACTGCTGTCACGTAGTTTCAATCCTTCTCTTTATTCATGATCTCCTTCATGTGATTTTTCCATATTCTTTTTTTGTCTTTTTTACTAAAATCTAACCTTCTGTCTTTTCTTTTCATGCATCTACCCCCTTCAATTTCTTTCCCATCTGATTTTATGAACTTCAGTGTAAAAATGTTATTTGGTTTTTTGTTCAATTTTGTTAATTCTTCCTCAGCTTCTTTTCTCATAGAATTGGCAATCATTTTCTTTATTCCAATTTTTGATATTCTTATATTTAGCCTTGTTTTCTTCTAATGGATTTTTGCACATGTTTTTGTGTTCCACTTTGTTTTATTGTATTGCTTTCTTTATCTCTTCATTCCACCACCATGTATCCCCATGGTTTCTTCCACCTTTCTTCTTTCCACATGCTTCATCACAAGCTTGCAGCATTCTATTTTTCAAAGTATTCAATAAATTGGGTGCATCAACATCAACCAATTCCTTAACTCTTTCTTGAAATCCTATTTTCATGTTATTTTTCTTTTACTTTCAAATCCTCCTTCTAATAGTTTGTTTGTTCTTCACTACTTTCTTCAATTTTTTTGTCTATGTCTGTAACCACCAGCCAATGTTGCAATTCTCAGCAGATGGCTCTCACCTCTTTTAAATATTTTCCATTGTTTTTATCAATCAATACAAAATCGATCTCAATTTCATTTCCC